>OY783192.1:6804105-7211351 GCA_963678675.1 Xiphydria camelus
AGAGAGAGAGAGAGAGATGTTTAGAACTGCGCACGCGAGTGGTCAGAAGTGGGCCGGCCACAAATTTGCATACAATCATATACGGGAGCGAGTAGAGGACCGCGGAGCCCTGCGGGATAAGTACCTACGCACAATCTCTCTCTCTCTCGCCTATCACCGCATCGCGGGTCGAGTTCACCGGTCGATAAAAATCGTCCGTGGCGTCGAACGAGGGTCCCCGACCTTCCGGTTTCAGGCGGCGGAAGTTTCGCGACCCTGGAACGCGTGCCAAGTTCCTCTTTTATTAATAATGCGACTTTCGCGTTACTGCAGCGCTGTTTAGATTGTAACGAACTCGAGCATCGCGTCAAAAATTAGAATAATTCCGGCTGTTTATTTGTAGTTGATAAATATTTGTTTGAACATGGCGAAAGAAAAATTTGTTGCACCAAATAAATATTCTAACGAATATTTATTTGGCGCAATTAAATCCTTTGAGGAAACTGTTTGAATGAAATAAACATCTTAATAATTAACATAGGAATATTTTCTTGTTCTGACGAAATATTTATTATATTTCGTCATATTTGAAATTACATTTATTAATTATTAATGAACTGTTCTCTCGGTGTACGCACCGCGAGAAAGAACTTCTGCAGGCAACCGTTTCACGAGGCTATAGCAAGAGTGAAGTTCCGGTGATCAAAGCTCAATCGAGTCAAGTACCCAGATATACATATATCGGGCCGAATTCAATTATATTGATTTAGCCGAGGGAATTGCATTATGCAATTGCTTCGTACCGCTCGCGATTGACTCGTAACTCGGTTGTTTCCCCGCGGCGCTATTTTCATCGATTCGGCCAAGGCGTGCGGTCGATTTCATATTGAAAAAAATGTCGGGAGTTTTCCTCGAAATGCCAGAACGTTTCGGATAACCTCTCGTCGCCGAGAGGGAGACGCGACGAGGGAAGAGGTCGCGTCTTCGTCGATAAGAGGTAAAAACCGCGACCGCGTCGCGCGCGAGGCCATTAAAGAAGATAAAGATGAGACTCCAACGAACGACAGGGACCGAGCGAGCTCGCGAACGCGAGGGGTTCCGACCCTCGAGATAAAGGTCACCGAAACGCGGGGCGAGGAACTGGCAAACGAATAAAACTAACGGCCATTAATCAGGCCTTGGTTGTCTCGGGCGCAGAAATAAGGCCGCGCGCGAAATAAAGATCTCTTTTTCAGTCGCTTTAAATCATGAGTTTATTTCACCAGGCACCGAGGGCCATGGTGGGGGAGACAGAGAGAGAGGGAGAGAGAAAGAGAGAGCAGTCCTCAGAGAGCTGCTGCAGAGTAACAGCGAAGGAGGAAAAAGCAAGAGATATATCGGGGGAAGGAACGTGAGCTTTTCGATTTTCGGCGGGGAGAAATGAAATTCTTATCGAAAGAAAATACGAAGGGCCATGGACGAAAAATCCATCTAGGGTCAACTTGGAAGCAATTGTGTGGGAATTAAGAGAATGAGAGATGTTTCAATATTTGGGACGTGAAGTAATTGTTTAACACTTAAAAGTTGGATGTCAAAGTTCTAGCGTCGACCGTAATTGCTCTTGTATTGCTGTGAAATAATTGTTTCGGTGCAAAGTTCTCAAGCACTGAAGCCTTGGTGTAATTAACTAATTATCGGACGATTAATCGCGCATACATTCCGGGGCGTTCATCTTTCCTTTAATTACTGAGACTGAGCATCCACGTTGGAAATTGAACGGCTGCTTTTTAACGAATAACCACTTTGATACTAATTTTATTAGTAGTTTTAAGGCGCACCTATAGATAATACTTTTTCATCGTACAAGTCTCATACGAGTGAGATAATTCCAAAAGATACAATTTGAGTACCCCCGTGGTACGATAAAAGCATCAATTGCAGAAATGTCGAAAGTAAAGCGAGAGAAAAAATTAGTACGTTTATTTGTATATCACCAACTAAATATTATATTTTATTGGCTCAAGTTGATATAGTTTATCGTGAAAAATATTTTTTGGGCAAATAATGGTATTACTAAAAGTTGGAGCTAAAAGTGTCGTGGGGTAAAAAGTACCATTCGGTTAGTCTTAAAATATAATTGACTAATTGATAATTGCGTTACATAGTAATAATCTCCATTGTGATAGCTGCTAGAGAACTTTGATTGCAAATAAACGAAACGGTTTATTAATGAAAAATCGAATAGCGCTTTTTACCTCCGGCACTTTCACCCCCACCCTACTTTGATATACAAATAAATGTTTAGTTGATTTTACTAAACTCTTCTCTCATCATATAGGGGAAAGTGAGGCACAGTGAAACACGATGAAACACAGTGAAACATTCATTCTGGCGGGTGCACGGAAGAGCCTAGTTAAACGGGATTTCGACGAAAAAAGCGTGGCGAGGGATATCCAACAACCCCAACTGATCCCTCACTTCCACTCACAAGGGGTGTTAGGTAGGTGTCCGCCTCCGATTTTGATCGCCTTGTAATATGTTGTAGTCCACTAAAAACTAAGAGACATGTATTTTTTCTTATCGGCCCATAAAGGGTTTTAAGGAGTGAAACCGAACCCCAAAGTCTGGACCAACATCGAGTGGTTCTGCAGTTTCAGGTAGAAACACCGAACCTACGGGAACGAGATCCATGGCAAATTATTCATTATAACAAGTAATGAAAATACACGTTAACCTGCCCATTGGGATGAAAGGGAAGGGGGTGAACTACCCCTTCAAAACCAATTTTCTAGCCGTGATACGAAAATTGTAATTTCTATTTTGATCGGATTATTCGCATTTTGTAGAGGCTACAAAATTAAGGAACACGTATTTTTGCATTTCAACGAAATCCCGCTCTAAAGCGATTACTTATCTCTGATTCTGAACTGGATTATCGTGCTTATAACTTTTTCTTTGCAATGTTGCATTAGTACTTAGATAATCGAATTTACGTCAATATTACAGATTTTAATTCAATTTTAATATTTAACCATCGGTGCCATTAGTATACATGTACTTACATGTAGCCTCATGTGAATTTCATATGCCAGATATAACAGTCTCATTTACGCCATTTCTTGGCCCGTATGATATCACTTTATATCTAGCAGATTACTTTTCATTATCACGTTTCCAGCATTTAATTCAGAGATGCGGCCCCTAAGCCTATTGTCCAAGTATAGTCAAATATATTGTTATGGTTCAATAAACAAAAAGAGTAAATATCTCTAATTTAATTCTTTACTGCGACATATTCGTTCGTAGTCAAAGGTATTTAATGATTATTTTTATCTTATCGGCTCTTTGGAACAATGGATTTGTATTTGACGTAATTCATTGCCAGAATACGGTGCACTCATGATATTGGTGTCAAATTTAATATTATTTATTTTTATAAGCAAATGAAATGAAATACATGTATCTCTTACAATTAATATAAATACTTTGTGACATGTTATTAGGGTTTATACGTTTCACAGTAGTGATACTCATCGAAAAAGTGTTTAAAACATAGTGATTTCTTACACCAAGAACACCTTACTATTGCTACTTCCGTACAGCCTTCAATTTCACATTTCAGTAGAGATGAATCCCCAAATGCAAAAGGAACAGGATTGTCAAATTGTTCAGGTTTTTCATTTGTATAATTGCTTTTGAACCAAGCATATCGAAACAAGTTTTGATACCGTGGCGAAGATAATTTATTATCTAAAAATATAATCTATAACTAATGTTAGTTCATAAAGTACTAATGCAACACTGGAAAGAAAAAGTTATAGTTATAGTAGCACGATAATCGAGTTCAGAATCAGGGGGTAAGTAATCGCTTTAGAGCGGGATTTCGTTGAAATGAAAAAACACGTGTTCCTAAATTTTGTAGCCTCTACAAAATGCAAATGATCCGAGCAAAATAGAAATTACAATTTTCGCGTATCACGGCAAGAAAATTGGTTTTGAAGTAGTTCACCCCTCCCCCCTTTCATCCCAATGGGTAGGTTAATGTGTATTTTCATTACTCGTTATAATGAATAAAATTTGCCATAGATCTCGTTCCCGTAGGTTCGGTGTTTCTACCTGCAACTGCAGAACCACCCGATGTGTTGCACCAGATTTTGAAGGTCGGTTTCACCCCTTAAAACCCTTTGTGGGCCGATAAGAAAAAATACGTGTCTCTTAGTTTTTAGTGAACTATAACATATTAGAAGGTCAAAATCAGAAGCGGACACCTACCTAACACCCCTTGTCAGTTGAGCGACTGGAGCGAATGAAAAGTGAGTTCGCCATCTCGTGGCGGAGCGTTTCGTCCTATAGTCGGCCTATGGACTCGTCAGTAAATCGAGGCCGACTCCTGACTTAGACGCTCTGTGGTCCTCCGTGAAAGAGAGGCAGTATATAGTAACTTGCCCGTTCTTGGACTAACGAGAAGCCGAGAGCCGTGGACCGGGAGCCGCGAGTCGATGGCCGAGAGGGTCGGCGCCATCTGGTGGCAAGCCGTCGAAGCATGATGGGTCGCCACAAACCTATATGTATCACTAAACATTTTGCTCTCTTTTCATCTTTCTACTTCTTCGCGCTCGTAGTGGGACATGTGGAGAGCCAAAATATCTGGACTGGGGTTCATCGAAACACAGGTCGTGGGAGCACGTTGAAACGTTTTATGGAGCCCCGGCAGTATAACTGTAGGAATCCAAGCGTTTTTCTTCAACTGTATTGACATGTTATGCTGGCATTTCATCTCATTTGGCATGAATTTCGGTAATTTGAACATTGGATAAATGTAACGACACTCTACCTATCGTTTGTGCTTAATATCAGGAATTTAAACCTTTTTTTTGTATTTCCTACTACCTCTTTTGTATTTCATAATACCTATTGGTATTCAGTATTTTGAAAAATTAAAATATTCTGAGAGAAATGTGTTGTTATCTTGCCAATTTCAAGGTACCCCTCGTCTTGTTTCATTGTACCCCACTAGTGAGGCACAGTGAAACACTTACACCTTTTTTTTCAAGGAACATATTGTTAATTTTAGACATTTTATATAAACATGAGATATTGTGTATGTTGCCAAATGATGTAATCTTTGCATAGAACATAGTTTCAACCTTTTCCATCAATATTTGTAGAAAACATGGCATTTCAAATTTTTTTGTTTCACTGTGCCCCAGGGTCTAATAAATTACACAAATGGCTTCGACGATTTTATATACGTTTTATCCCTTCGTCTTTGATTATTTTCCTTCCATGACGCATCTCATATACAGCTTCATATACCCAACACCCATTGTACGGAAAGCAGGAAAGGGGTAAAAACCAAAAGCACAAAACCTTCCCACCCTCCTCCGCGGATGGCCGGCACATTTCTCTCCCTTTCCTTCCTTCCGGTCTCGTTCTCCCGGGAGGTCAGCCCGACTAATCCTCCCTAATTAGTACGCCGACGCGGTCGAGGGAGACATCCCTCTAAATCAGAGGGCTCCGTTACATAATCGCGGCCTGCATAGCTCGACACGGAAACTCCGGTTTCCACCGGCCGGAGACATTCGGGCGCGGGTTATTATAACGAGAGTTACGAAACTCGGCGATGGGGAGAAGTTTCCGGGAAAGGCCAGGTGCCGACTCGCTATAACTCGCAATCGTCCCAAATTTTAGTTTAACCGAGTGGGGAGCGGGTCGACTTCGTCGTCGACGCGCGGTCGTCGTAGTGTAAGCAGCCCGCCGTCGTCAAGGATGTCGTCGGCGAGAGGAGGCGCGCTCGCGGGACTTCGCACGCTCACCGGGGACACGATTAGTCACAATCTACCTTAGTTATGACTTATTTGCCGACGCAGCTTGGCACACAAATTACTTAACTCGGTCAGTTCCACGCGAGTTGGACGGGAGGCGCGAGAACTTCGTGCCTGCGACTTGATTCTATAGATTTTCATTAGTCGTTCGTTAATGTCAACGTAAACACCCGCGCGTCGGCTACGACCTATCGCGACAGATATACGTATTATTTCGGTTTAGTAATGTCAGTTAACGGTGAAGCTCGCCGACATAAATAAATAGTACCGTATTCCAATCGAGATCGAATGTACCCATATTTCCCAATTCTTGATTGATTGAATTATTCAAATGGTAGATACTAATCGTAGACACGAGTTTGGAACTCTTGGTCCAATTTCATATCAAGAGTTTTTTGTGACTCAGTGTCAAAAACCTCGGTTTTTCGACTGTCCTCGACGTTTGTGAAATCGTGTTTCACACACTGAAGCTGCTCAGTGTGCAACCTGCGCAGTGCGTAAAAGTACATGCGCAGTGCGTGAACACTTTTTTCTTCACTGGCGCCCACGCTCCAACCTCGGTTTTGACACTGGTGACAAAAAGTCAAATTCGATATTCGTTTGTTTCGCGTCGTTTTTAACTCGTGTGATTTGTTAAAAACATGCGCTTCACGCACTCATATCGAAAATAACTATTCTTCGAGAATCCATTTGATCTGCGAAAAAGTCGTGTAATACTACACCGTTCAAAATATTTGTCTTAAACTTTAGGAAAGAACAGAGATTTTTATCGAATATAAATGCATATTGAAGATTATATGTATAATTGTTCTTAAAAGTTCAAAAAAGATCGAAGATTACGGATTTTTTTTTAAGGTTGTGCTATAAAATTAAGAAACAATCGAATATGGTTATTAGTATTACCACACTTGGTGATACAGTAATACTCACAAGATACGAGTCATATTGTCAAGACTATACTGACAATGGCCGCGAAAGCTTGAAAGTTTTGAAAATAATCGAAATATTACAAATTATGACTTGAATTTAAGATAAATACGCGTCCCTTAAATTTAAGAGTACCTATAATAATTTCGTAATTTTCAAGCACATTCGTGTATTATCGTGTTTGGAAACTAAGGAAACTTTTAACACAGTGTAGCAACTATACTTACATATAATATCAATAAATACAGACAGACATTTCATTATTGTATTATAAATAATGAAATAATAACAATTGAAATGGACCCCGTTGTATATCGAATAATCTCGCTCTATTCTGCCTAATTATATTTCTCGGTTCCCTACTATAATACAATATCAGTTGGTATAGCTCTTTCGAATAAAAAAAAAGGAAAGGGAAAAGAGAGAAGCAGAGAGACCGAAGCAAAGAAACACAAGATGAAAAGGAATGAACAGAGGGCATGCTTATAGTGGCTATACTGCTAGAAGAGAACGGTATCCGGGATAAGTAAGTAAGTAAGTAAGTAAGTAAGTAAGTGAAGGAAGAAGGGAGGAAAGAAGGTAACAGACTAACCGCTCACCAGATAACAGACTCGCCGCCGGCCAAACAGTCCCTGTCGCAGTCGTCTCGAGTCACGAGACTCAACTCGAGTAGACTCGAGTCGGAGCGCGAGGCACGGAAGCTGGAAGTGTAGCGCATTAGAGATAATTGTCGGTGGAGTCGCGTCACCCGCCACCCCGTATCTTCTTAGGACTCTGCCACGCTTGACTCCTCGCGTCCAACCGCCACCGTCGTGCAACCGCTACACCGCATTGCCCGGTATCAGCGACCTCTCCCCCTCCCTCTCCCTCTCCCTCTCTCTCTCTCCCGCCCCTCACCACTCGCTCATCCATACCCACCTGAGTTCGACCAACTCCGGACGATCGAACCTAAACCGAATCACGTTTTCCCAGCGGCATTCGCCCCTCGCCGGTCCGTATATATCTCCCTCTATTCACCGCTTCTCCTGTTCGTCGATTCGACGGTTCTGTAACACCCACAGATCTATTTATCGGAAGGGTGTCTCGGGGCGCCCTCTTTTCCTTGCCACTATTACCAGACGTGCGGGAGTTTTTCGAGAATCACGATGAGGCAAGGCTCGTGCGCATTTGCGATCAAGAGTTTTGTTTCTGCATACCACTGCTGCGTGGGTGTACACGCCAATCGCTATAAATACACACGACGGCATCTCTCCGATGTAAAGTTTAGCAGCTTTTACGCAGTCGCGGCTTTTCCGTAGTACGTATACAGATGATACCACTGCCGCGTCATTTACGAGTTCTTTACAACCACAGCGTCGATTTACTCAGCCCCGTCGTATTTCAGCTCATAATTTCCGCGGAGCGAATATATACGTTCGGATTTCCATATTACGCGGAGTTATAAAACGTGGTCGAGCGACGAAATTATGGTCGTCGAGTGGCGGGCCCCGCGTCACTCTATTCGCAATGAACGTGGCGCCGCGCGGCTGATAGCCCGATAAAGAGCGATTTCACTCGAAATCCAATCAAATAGCTCGTAGAAACGGTATCGTCCCTTCTATATCTGCTTTCGCGAATAAAAAGACCGACCCATTCCCCGGTTATATCCGTTTCCATATACCTTTCTTACGCTCATACGCGAACCTTTATTTTCCCTCTTTTATCGCGCGATGGGCGAAGCGGGACTTCGTCTTCGATTTTGACAAAAGAATTCGCCGGAGGCGGGAAAGGCGTAGGCGTAAGTACGGTCCAAATGGATGCAGATGTATGTATCTATGGATATGGGTCCGGCCAGTGGATCGATTTCTAAAGTAACGTAGACCGTGTACAATTAAACAAAATTCTACCTCTGAATGTTCTCAATGAAGTGTGAAGATAATTTTTTTTATGAAATATGGGGCAGCTTTCATATTCCAGTATACGGAGAAAAGGGATTAGAAAAAGTCGTGGGAAAATCCATGAATGTTTACAGTGTATTCAGGTAAAAGGGCTCCTCGAGGTGAAACATTGAATTTTTAATAGATACAGCGTAGCTACTTTGTACAGTCCGTAACAGTGTAAACATCAGTTTATACGGTAAAATTTACCAACCTCCCGTTAATATGTGCTGGGTAAAACTGTAAAAAGTACGCTGTGTCTATTAAGAAATTCAATGTTCCACCTCGAGAAGCCATGTTACTGGGATGCACCGTAAAAATTACTAATCTTTACCTCCGTGTACGAACAGCCGGGATTATAATAAAAATGTTATACCTAGTAATTTTTGATGCTCCGAAAACTTAAAAAGTTACCCTATATTATATAAAAATTAATTGAAGTCTCAGTTTTCATTGTGGCGACCCGTGACGCGACGGCAGCCCGCCGCCAGATGGCGCCGACCCTCTCGGCCCTTGAGTTCGCGGCTCCCGGCCCACGGCTCTCGGCTTCTCGTCAGTAGTCCGACGACGGGCAAGTTACTATATAAGACCGCAACTGCCCATCTCTCACGGAGGACCACACAACGTCTAAGGCAGGAGTCGGCCTAGCCTTAACTGACAAGTACACAGGCCGACTCCGGGACGAAATGCTCCGCCGATTAGATGGCGATCATATCTTTTCGCCACAGGCTTAAGAAAATGGGCATCCTCTTTTCCTCTTCTGGTGCCGTGCCGTCCAAGTGTGCTGGAACTGCCGAACTGGTGTAATTTGCCGGAACTGCCGAAGTCAAAACACGTATTCGCCATTTCATATTCTCGTGCGCCTTCGATTCTGGCAAATCCTACGCGCGAAATGTACCTTTTGGAAAACTTGAAAATTTACACAAAACTTGTCATAATGCCACTGCAAGAAAACCTCGGATTTCCGCCTAATGACATAAGATACTACGAGTATTTTTTTGGCACCAGCAATTATTTCTCTCCGTGCAAAGTTAAGTCATTCGTATTGCCGTATTTCTCCCACGTATAAGATCCTTTCCGCAACGATACAGAAGCGGAAAAAAAGCTCGAGTCGTAACGTCGACAGCCCCGCGGTGCCAAAGGGAGCGTACAGCAAACACATTATTCGCGCGTTTCACGGCGATATCTGCACTTTTACGACACGACCGCGTGTGTTTAGCCGCGTTCTTACCATGCCGACTGCGCGCTCCACCTCGCGGCTACTGCGGTATAAGAGTGATATTTTCCGCGCTGGAGGAGAACTGGACCACGGTATACCGTACAACGACTATATTTGTATCGGAATACTGTCCCGCGCTGATATACGACGGTTTACTGCGTTTTTCTTTTTATCATTGGCCGTTCAAACGAGAGAACCGTCTCCCGCCGCCCCCGCTCTCTACGCTTCCTGCTCCTCCTCCTTCCGCCGGTCCTTACTCTGAGATACGCGCCAACGTATTCGCTTCGCGCGCCACGAGAAAAAGTGCTGACACGACGCGAATAGGTACGTACGCCGAACACGAAGCGGATCCTTCGAATTTATGTTTACCGCAACGAGTTTACATGGTGAACGAGTAGCAAGTGGGTGGTAAAGGAGAGGAAGAGGGAGGGGGGAGAGAAAGGTACGAAAAGAGAGGCGAGATAAGAAGGGAGGAGTACGTGAATGACACTTCCAGCATTTTTATAGCCCGCGGTAAATCGACGATAAATCATTAGGAACCAGGAGCAGGAGGAATAGCCGAGCGAATCGAACTCTGACACATGATTGTCCGAGAATTTGCAGCGCGAACTCAAACACGCAGATTGGCTGAGCGTTGCTGATGACATTTAGGGATGTACGGACATGATTTCAAATCACAAAAAAGTTGCTGAAATTATTACAAGATATAGGTATAGTTATACAAAATCCATGTGCAATATTTAAAAAAGATTTACAATATCGTTTTCGAGAAAAAAGTATATATTTAAAGTTAGGTTCTTTTGCATGGGAGCTTATGGCATTTCGCAATCATACATGCAGAGACTCGATGACGTCATACGAAAAGTGTTCGCACTAAACAGTTTTGAAAGCAGATATTTCTTGGGAGATACACCTGACAGTGCGAGACCTTCGTCAAACGATAACTCGTTAGAAAAAATGGTAAACGTGGTCAAGTGAATTTTCCTGCATTCCTGAAGGTGGATTTCGGAACGCAATGCAGCCCGATTTTAGCATAAGTAGATACCAGGAATCTAATTTTGCTGAAAGTAATATATTAAGCTGTCAATATTCCCGTCAACTCCTTCGCGATTTTCATTAGTGAATATTAAATTCTCTGGCTGTTTATTTACACAAAATACTGCATTAAGATGTGTTGATGGTCGTGTAGAATCGATGACACGTGTACAAAAATGTCCTGAAATTGAGATATCGTTTAAATCAAAGGCTTAACATTTTAGAGCTTTTGACCGAGGTACACTGAGAAAAAAAATTCTTTGGATCAAAGACATTTTATTCGGGTTGAAAGAAATATTTCTTTGTATAGCTCCGAAACTATATTTTTTTAGTCCAAAGAAATCTTTCATCGAAAGCAAATATTTCAATGGAAGATATATTTCTTTGGTCCGACAGAAACAGTTGTACAAATGAAGGAGCATTTATTTATTTTGAATCCTTGTACCTTCGATTCGAACTGTGATGTTATTTGGCAAAAGAAGTGCGTTTTTGAAACAAAGAAATATGTCTTCGGCGTAACAGAATATTTCTTACTAACTGAGATATCTATATTTGCCTCGAAAAAAGTTGTATTCAAAACAATTACTCGCGTCTTTTGCGGCAAGAAATAGGTCATCTAGTCGAAGAAATATGTCTTCGGCGTAACAGAATATTTCTTACTACCTGAGATATCTATATTTGCCTCGAAAAAAGTTGTATTCAAGATAATTACTCGCGTCTTTCGCGGCAAGAAACAGGTCATCTAGTCAAAGAAATATGTCTTCGGCATAACAGAATATTTCTTACTAACTGAGATATCTATATTTGCCTCGAAAAAAGTTGTATTCAAGACAATTACTGGCGTCTTTTGCGGCAAGAAATAGGTCATCTAGTCAAAGAAATATATCTTCGGCGTAACAGAATATTTCTTCCTAACTGAGATATCTATATTTGCCTCGAAAAAAGTTGTATTCAAGACAATTACTCGCGTCTTTCGCGGCAAGAAACAGGTCATGTAGTCAAAGAAATATGTCTTCGACGTAACAGAATATTTCTTCCTAACTGAGATATCTATATTTGCCTCGAAAAAAGTTGTATTCAAGACAATTACTCGCGTCTTTCGCGGCAAGAAATAGGTCATCTAGTTAACGAAATATGTCTTCGGCGTAACAGAATATTTCTTACTAACTGAGATATCTATATTTACCTCGAAAAAAGTTGTATTGAAGACAATTACTCGCATCTTTCGCGGCAAGAAATGGGTCATCTAGTCAAAGACATAATAATTTAAAGTAAAGAAATATTTCTTCTAGTTGAAAATATAATATTCCTTTGGTCCAAGTAAAATTGTCTCTGATCAGATGAACGCCGTATTTTGAGAAGAGAGAGCTAGATATTTCACTGGAAGCAAAACGAAACTGATCCATGCATGCGCAGATTGTTAAAAGCGCCGCTTGCCAATGGTTTCTGACTGCTCTGCGAAGAAAACTAATATTTACAAAAGACTAATGGACCGGTCATGGAAGCACTGTAGTACCAAGACAACCATCGGCAAGGCTGGAGCGAGTTCGGGCCACCTCACCCACTTCCAAAAACCAGTTGATCAAGGCCCCAATTAATCCATAAAGCGACAACCATTAAACCTTTCAACGTTGCTCTTATAAATACTAAAACATAAATTTGCATCCGAGAATATTCGCCACATAGCGGGCAAACGGGATATTAGCACAGCGATTTTAACTTTACCGACAGCGACCGATTTTACCCTCGGTGACGCGGGGTGTCCTAGGTAGTCCGTCTGACTTGCAATTATTCTGGGCCCTTTATACCCATTTTTAGCTTAGATTTAATTTCTAGTCATTCCTTCAGTCAAGCCTTTTACACTCGCTGAAGGAATTTTATAAGTATTGATCATAGAGTTCGAGTTTTCACGTTTTGATCTCACGCTCTGCCGGTAGTTAGGTTCGTGTTCACTTTCCCTCAATGTTACGTGTTAATTCAAGTGTTGATTTAAAGAAACGATTTATTTCAAAGAAATACGTAATTCATAATGACTATACTATACTTCTTTCAGTTAAAGAAAAACTGCGTTAGCATTAAAGACGTCAGAGTTATTGACGGAAAGACGTTTCTTGTTGATTTGAAAGAATATTTCTTTCGGGGGAAGACAAATATTCAATAAAGTCATTTCTTTCAAGTGAAAAATGCAGTCTTTTCAGATAAATAGTAAAATCATTGACTCGAAAGACGCGTTCTTCAAGTGGAATGAAGCAAATTATTACAACGATTATTCTGCGTTCTTTGGTTCTAACAATTCATGTGTTGGTTTAAAGAAACAATTTGTTTCAAAGAAATACGTAATTCATAATAACTATACTATACTTCTCTCAGTTAAAGAAAAACTGCATTACCATTAAAGACGTCAGAATTATTAACGGAAAGACGTTCTCTGTTGATTTGAAAAAATATTTCTTTCGGGGAAAGGCAAATATTCAATGAAGTCATTTCTTTCAAGTGAAAAATGCAGTCTTTTCACATAAATAGTAAAATCATTGACTCGAAAGACGCGTTCTTCAAGTGGAATGAAGCAAATTATTACAACGATTATTCTGCGTTCTTTGATTCTAACAATTCATGTGTTGATTTAAAGAAACAATTTGTTTTAAGGAAATACGTAATTCACAATGACTATACTATACTTCTTTCAGTTAAAGAAAAACTGCGTTAGCATTAAAGACGTCAGAATTATTGACGGAAAGGCGTTTTCTGTTGATTTGAAAGAATATTTCTTTCGGGGAAAGACAAATATTCGATGAAGTCGTTTCTTTCATGTGAAAGATGTAGTGTTCCAGATAAATAGTAAAATCATTGACTTGAAAGATGCGTTCTTCGAGTGGAATGAAACAAATTATTAGAACAATTAATCTGCGTTCTTTGGTTCTAACAATTCATGTGTTGGTTTAAAGAAACAATTTGTTTCAAAGAAATACGTAATTCATAATAACTATACTATACTTCTTTCAGTTAAAGAAAAACTGCATTACTATTAAAGACGTCAGAATTATTAACGGAAAGACGTTCTCTGTTGATTTGAAAGAATATTTCTTTCAGGGAAAGACAAATATTCAATGAAATCATTTCTTTCGCGTGAAAAATATAGTGTTCCAGATAAATAGTAAAATCATTGACTTAAAGACGCGTTCTTCAAGTGGAATGAAGCAAATTATTACAACGATTATTCTGCGTTCTTTGGTTCTAACAATTCATATATTGATTTAAAGAAACAATTTGTTTCAAAGAAATACGTAATTCACAATGACTATACTATACTGCTTTCAGTTAAAGAAAAACTGCGTTAGCATTAAAGACGTCGGAGTTATTGACGGAAAGACGTTTCTTGTTGATTTGAAAGAATATTTCTTTCGGGGAAAGAAAAAAATTCGATAAAGTCATTTCTTTCAAGTGAAAAATGCAGTCTTTTCAAATAAATACTAATATCACTGACTTAAAGACGCGTTCTTTAAGTGGAAGAATTGAAAACCAAAGAATTCGATTTCTTTGATCCAAAGAATTTTTTTTCTGTGTATACTGCTGCCAAAATAAAGATGCGAGAAGACCTGCAAAGAGGTGCCTTAAGAGAGAATCAGCATTTTCGATCGAGACGCGAGTACTTTTACGCTCACATGCGCGGATCCACTCGCGATCGCGTGGAAACCGACGCCTCTCGGCGCGATATCGATTCACGCCTGTAGCGGCCGTAATCGCTGCGGGGCGGGAGAGAATACGGTGTTTCCGGATCACCCGGTATCGGTACGTACGTACCCACACCCTCGCGCGTCTATGAAGCATTATTAATTCAAGCCAATCCTGGCGCCCCGCGGAAATAAATTGCCTCTATAAAATGTAATTTCGAAAGAGTTTCGACGAGGTAAATTTTCGATGGAGCTCGGTCGCGGCGAGAGGTCGCGCGGGCGGGGGACGAGGAGAGGGCGGCTTGGATTCCGCCGACACATGGTAAGAAGCGGGAGTGCGCGCCTGCTTTTCCGACATCTCCGGCGCGGAACGAAAATTCGAACCCGCGCGCGCGCGCGTGCGGCCTTTCTTGCGCGCGCCCGACGTCGCGGCGTCCCGGCAGTCGAGCCGGCGCCATTTCTCAAGGACGTTTTATCGGTGGAGTTTTCCGGGCTCTTGCCTCCGAGCACTAGCGACTACGGATTCTCTTTATCGCGGTTTCAGCTTGAATTTTTATCCGGCCTCTCTTCCCGCCAGCCCCTCCTCCCTCTCTCTCTCTCCCTCTCTACTTTTCCCAACCGCGTTCAACGAATCTCGACTCTTTCTCTGTCTCCCTCACGCGTTAGCTTTTGTTCTCGCGCGATCTTAAAGCCCGTCGCATAATGGAAAGTATAAGAGATAAGTAAAAAGGAACAGACTTTTGATTCGTCGCCTTCCGGGTAGGTATAATGCATCCGCGTGATTGGTAGAAATTCCTACTCCTTATATCTTTCATTGTACGACGATCTTAACGCTCGTCGCCCCTTTCTTCGTAGTTTTTTTTCCACCACTCGGATAAAATTGGTCGAGGAGTGTAGGAGAGCTTTTAGTTCGACGTGCCCTTTAAAAAAAATATAGCGATCGTTTCGCGAGAAACGGCGAGCGCGGATATTTCACGAGGAAGGTTGGAATCGCGAAAAGAAGAAGGAAGGAAGGAAAGAAAGCGCTAGGGGCTCGGACGAGGAGGGTGAATGGTGGTATCGAACGAGCAAAGTCGACACGAGTATAGGAGCTGAGTGGAGCGGAGTGATATAAAATGGATGACGAGGGTGAGGAGGAAAAGAAGAACTTTTGTTGTTTGTCGTTCGATAACTGAAAACAAATTTAGCGAATGTAGGCCATTGAAGATACAATAAATAGGACACCGCAGTTACGTTTTTAAAATTGAGAATTTTAGCGCAAAGCCTAGTAGCGTCACGATAGCGATTAGCAATACACAGGACTACGTATATGCCAAAGGATGAGGTTGAAACACCAGTGCCTGTGGACACGTCCCAATATCCGGACATATCAACGTATAACATAAATTATTGAATATGGTAAAAAGAATCAATTGCTGGGAAAGAATTTTCAATAAATTAGGAGCGCCCAGGAATAATTCCATCTAGTAAGAACCCTCAATCAAATTTGTTATATGCATTGTATTTTTATGGGTGTTTGAATACCGCTCTTAACCGTCCGGTCACTGGTGCATTTGTCTTACTAATTTTCTGGACGAATAGCTGACTGATAATGCTCTGAATTTATCAGCCGCTTATGTGAAATTACCGAGAGAAGCCCGGGCAAAACTGGATCTTACAGAAAAAGACATTTCTGCCTAGATAGACTGGCTAGTTCGTCATGAAATCAATACCGTTGAGTCGCTCATATAGAGAAGTGTGGAGAGGGTGAGAAAAAGATAGACGAATAGATATAGAGGAAGGGGGGGAGAGAGAGAGAGAGAGAGAGAGAGAGAGAGAGAGAGAGAGCGAGAGTGAAAGAGAGATACGCGCAAATGTAAATAAATTTAAATTAGAGGCGGCAGCCAGAGAAGCGACGGCTAAACCCGTCAAGCGGATTACCGAGCGAGTTTCGTAGGAAACTCGCTTTAATCAGCAAAGAGTTGAAAATCCTCCTGCAGGTTTAACCCGGGTACGTTAATGTCGAGGCGCCGCGCGGAAGTTAGCGCATAGCGACGAATCGTCTAGTTCGTTAACAGGTGCAGAGGGAAATCCATCCGGCGGATCTGGAAACCGCTTCTTTTGATCAGTGCGCGCGGCCGAAGAGTCTGTAGTCTCTTTCTTTCTCTCTCTCCCTCTCTTTTGTCCTAATTCGGGTTTAATTATCAGTTTCTGAGGTCCGTCCGGTAATCGGAGACTTTTGCGGTGGGGCTACCGCTCGTCATATACGTACCCTATACATATATCGATGGGTCTCGCGTCCGAGAGGAAGCGAGGTTGCGCGGGAGCTGATAGCTTTTGATTGGAGCCTGGAATAGATCCAGCCCGGGAGAGGTCGATCCGCTCGAAAACCGAACGAAGACGTTCGATACGGAGGCGGCCGGGAGGACGCGAGTTACGAGAGAAATTAGTTTTCTAGAAGCTCCACTTTCCGCAGAACGTATTGTTAAAACTTTCCTTGAATATATAACATACGGAAGAAAACAGGAATTTTTACTGCCTTATCCAGTATTTCGTTCTTCTGAAATTAAGTAATACGAACAATCGAGAAATGCTTATTTTCACCACGATTTAAGAAATACAGGTATATTTTTACGACTGCTAATGAGGATCACCGTTTATATGTCCCATGCATAGCCTACGAGGCTTCGTCATAGATCTGATAGCTGATGCTCGCTGTCACCTAGAATCCAGATTGCTCGCCTGTCTTCAACAGCCTCGCTTGAGTTACCAGACTAAACACAGATGTCTTGCGTGTCTCTCGTTATGTTGTTTTGCTAGTTTCATTGAATGAAGAGTTTCCGTGTTCATTTTTAACGATCATGGTTCTCTTGTCCACTGCCGTAACAATATGATCCGATTCGTCTCGGGCTAACTTATGCCATAAATTTACAAAATTATACTCTTAATTTTAAGAAATGCGTAATCCTCTTAATTCAGAATAATAATATCGTAATATTTCAATTGTTTCTTCATTTTATAGCATAACCTTGTAGAAATCCATGATCCATGTAACGCTTTTCTGAATTTCGCGGAAGATTATACGATATTCAAAACAGGTTTATGTTTTATAAAAACTTCAATACTCTCATGAAATTTAAGATAAACATTTTTAACAGTGTACACTGTTAAAAGTCTTCTTAATTTTCAAACACGATACCTAATACACGTATACCTTAAATTTACGAAATTATACTCTTAATTTCAAGGGACACGTAATTATTCTAATTCCAAGTAATGAAATTTCGTAATATTTAAATTATTTTTTCATTTTATAGCATAATCTTCCTGAAATTAATGATTCATGCGATGTTTTTCTGAATTTCAAGGGTTGATCATATGATATTCGAGACACGTTTGTGTTTGATAAAATAAACTTCAGCGCTTTCCTAAAGTTTAATATAAATATTTTTACCGGTTCCGCGCGCGTTTCTTCTTCCCGTCTGTGCAAACGTTCCGAAGATATTCGACGAGGGATCGGAGTAGAGTCGAAATCGAAGGGCGACGCGAAACCGGACTCGATAACAATGTCCGCGCGCGCGGTAAACCCCGAACTCTCGATTCTCCCTCGAATTCATAAAGATTCCTCCGCGCGGACCCGAGCTATCCATATCGTCCCTCCCACGCGCGTGCGCGACTTCGTTGCAAAAACGTTTTATCAAACGCGATTACGTCGACGTGCCGCTTTTTCACGAGTCGGCAAACAGGATCCCTGCATCGTCGACCTCGCTCGTCGCCCCATCATTCTGAGCCTCGCCTGCTCCCTCCTCCTCCTACTCCTCCTCCAATTCTTCCTCCTCTCCCTTCCGTCGCCTCTTTGCAACACCGGATGACTACTTGCTGACGCGATAATAAATTCGACTCGTTCGTTTTATTTCTCTTCCTCTCCCTCCCACCCCTCTCCCATCCCGGTCTCGACTCCTCATTCTCGCTATACACCGACACCCTTAGTCCCTCGCACCGCCATTGATTCACGTCAATTAGGACACCGTTCGCCTCGTCCGGAATCCAAAAATCGATGTCAGCGCGATCCCGCGACCCTCGCGCGCTCGTGAATAATCGAGCCAATTCGCCAGCGACGGTGGCGAGCGTCGAGAGGGATCGTGCGACGCGACGAGGGGAACTATATATATATATACGCGTTTAAAACACGTTCAATGCGCATGCCGGCTCTGGACGGCATAATTATGCGTTTATCAGTCAGTGCGCTAGATTATCGGGTAGCAGTTAACGTGTTAAAAGAAACAGCAGTGTAAGCTCGCACAGCTAGAGCTAAGATGACACTGATCGGTACATACGAACGCCTCGACCCTGAGTAAAGATAATAAAGAAATAGTATCTTATGTCATTAGGCGGAAATCCGAGGTTTTTTCAGACTGTGTTTAGTTAGGTCGTAGTACGAGATATGACGGGAGGACGAGGCTCGCCGAAGACGAGCCTCATCCCCTCACCATGCCTCGTGTTGCGTTTATCAGTTTGGAAAAAGGACCCACTTCGGACTAAGCAATCTTTTGACAGCCTGCGGATTCCTAGTCGATGCCACGCGGGAAAAACGCCATCTTACGGTCTAAAAGTAGACTGGAAAAGGCCTCGAAATGGGCATGAGTGAGGAAAAACACTTTTTTCGAGCACCAACGAGACGAATTTCCGCACCGCGATTCAAGTACCGTTTCTCTTTCGCAGCGAATTTTCCGCGAAACAGGCGCGGCGATGAGCCTGGACGACGGTTACAGCAGCCGCGTCGGTAGCGCGCGAGAATTTCCTTCGCGACGGAGTTAATTCGCGCGTTACGGGCAGCTCCTCTAAAGCCGAAGTGCCTGTATCGGATTTCCATTTCCTCCGAAAACTGCCAATGGCTCGACGCCGTGCCCTCCGTTTTTACACGGGTGAAAAACTGAGAAGGGTGCAGTCGAAGTGGGTGGCAGTGAGAGAGCGTGGGAGGGATAAAGGTGGGAGGCTGATGGTCGAGCCTCGAGGCATTAAGAATACCCCTCGCGGCCTCCCGCGTGAGTCAAGTAGAGTGAGAGTGAAAGAACGCGAGAGGGCAGGCAGGGTGCGGCCTAGGGGTTGCACAGCCCATCAACGCGGGCCCTCGATTCAACCCTCTTTTCTCTCGTGTGGAACCAGTGCCTCGTAAAAAAAACAACGAGATATTGTATAGGCACGCGGAAGCACTGGATGCACACTGGATGCGCCTCGACATGAGGGGTGAACGTGTATGCCGGCGCCGAAGAGCATTGAAATGTAAAAAAAAATAACACCGAGTACCGCAATCAGTGCGGTAAAATACGTCGGATAAAAAGGTCGAGTGATTCTACGATATAAGTATATCGTTGATACGCAGACACTGATTTTTGTTAAAATTCTACACTGAGAGAAATTGTATAGGTTGCACGGCAAAATGCTAGTAGTTTAATTGTATAAGAATGAGTTCTACACCGAGAAAAATAATTTAGTTAAAATGACAAAACACATATAAGTAGTTTGACACGTTTAGTTATTCTAACCAAAAATAGTGGACAGTCTAACGAAACAGACGAAGGATCCATATTTCACCAAAGGATTTGGTCATCCTCTCCAAGATTTTAGTTAAATTGACCAGGTTATTTTTCTCAGGGTGGTCACCCTGAGAAATACCTGCGTATTTCTATTTCAACTGTACATATAGTTATTTCAGCTGTACGAATCGCTGTTTTAGCTATATGTAGCTATAGTTTTTCTTTCATTTATACGTATAGTTATTTCAGAAATAAGTACGCATTGCTCTTGATATTGCTATTATTGCTATATTACCTATATTGTCTAGTTAGCCTCATTTAGCCTTAAAGTACAACTATCGCAGCTATACTTATTGTTGTACGACTTATACATTTGTCTCAGTGCAGCTACAGACATCAAAACACGAACTTTTTTTGATTACAAGTGATAGAGAAATAGTATCTTATGCCATTAGGCGGTAATCCGAGTTTTTTCAGACTGTGTTTAATTAGGTCGTAGCACGAGGTATGATGGGAGGACGAGGCTCGCCCAAGGCGAGCCTAATCCCCTCACCATGCCTCGTGCTACGACCTAAACACAGTCTTAAAAATCCGAGGATTTCAGCCGAATGACATATACTATTTTTTCTCACGAATGTCCATTTCTCAAAACAAAACAAACAGAAGTATACACGGCTCATTTTACGTTGTGTTTATCAGTTTGGAAAAAGGGCCCACTTCGGACTACGCAATCTTTTAACAGCCTGCGGACTCCCGGTCGGTGTCACGCGGGAAAAACGCCACCTTAGGCTTAACTCACACGGTGCGACTTCACTGCGACAGAACTGTCGCACGCTGTCGCAGGAATCGACGACTTTCCCGCGACAGTTTTGTCGCACTGCTGTCGCACCGTGTGAGCAGATGCGCGACAAACTAACACAACGACACCACCACTGTAGATGTCATACAGACAAGCGCGAGGTGCGTTTCGCCCTGCTGTCGCAGGGAAATCGCACCGTGTGAGTGCTGCCTGCGACAATTTTATCGGCGGTACCTGCGACCCGTTGCGTCTGTCGTGTCGCGTCTTCGGCGAGTCGCACCGTGTGAGTGCTTCGCTGCGTCTCCATGCTGATTTGCCGCGTGCGACGTACTCTCGACCGAGTGCGACAGTTTTGTCGCACTGCTGTCGCAGTGAAGTCACACCGTGTGAGTTAGCTCTAACGGTTTAAAAATAGGCTGGAAAAGGCCTCGAAATGGGCATGAGTGAGGAAAATAAAATTGGTGGTATGGGCGCAACAAGGACTTGCTTCCGGCTTGTGCAGCATTTCACACTTGGCAAAAGTCCTCATTTTTACACCCTTGCTACACAAATAAGTACTGTAGGTATAGGTACATGCCATTCGCTAATGCGGCATTATGCAACACATCGTAAGATTGGAAGATTCTACATCTGCAAATTGGATAAGTATACAATGATCCAACCCCGATTTTGAACACGAATTAACGCAAAGTTTCCAACAGGAATGGAGAACTTTTATAATTGCAACGATCGCCGCAATCTCACCCTTGAGAATGGCGCGAAACGAAGGTTCCGACTCGCGCATATAAATATACAAATAAAAAAGGTAATCCCCGTCCTCTGGGATGTTCGCCGCGATGGATAAAAAAAACCCACCCCACCGTGCGCGCGATAAGAAGGAGAAATGCGGAGCGAAAAGTCAGCAGGGGGAATCGAAAAGATCGACGAGGCGGCAGAAAGCGCCGCGGAGGTGGGATGCGCCGAGAGGGGATGGAAGAAGCTAATTCTTGATTGCAAAATTTACAGCCCCGAGACAGAAATAAATAACGCTTTTCTTTGAAATGTAATTTAGATAGCGCGGAACGGTGAGGGGATGGGCGGTCGCGAGGGCTTCGGTCGGCGGTGCGGCGAGAGACGTGCGAGAGAGTCGGGGAGCGGTGGTGCAGCATTTATTCCGCTTAACACTATTTGCGAAAACTCATTTCTGAAACTGGCTCGCTCGCGAGGCTCTCGCTTCGTGCAAGCGCGCGTTTCGGTCGCACCGCCCTCCGTCCACCACCCCTCCGTCGTACCAAGACCCTCCGCGTTTTTCTCGTTCTTTATTATAACGATAACAGCCCGCGCCGGCGAGATGCTGTTAATACGAAGTATCAGAACCTCTCGGGTACTCGTGAGGCAGCGGTTGGAGGGGGGAGCGATGCCTAGCGCGGTATGAGAGAACGGCGGGCTCCCGAGAGACGTGGTCGTGCTGCGTTTTGAGAGGAGGGAGCGGGGGAGTTCGAGGAGAAGTCTCGAGTACGTAAGCCGCCCGCTATCCTGTCGCCCAACAGGCCGACCAATGTTTATAGTCTGCAGCGCTCTCCGTACCGAGAGTTTCAGAGTAGAGTTTTCCCTAATTAATTCTTGAATACGCGCACTCTTGATTCTTATTTGGTGCCGCGGCGCGCTACGAAATTGCCTGTGGAAGAGTGCGGTGTGACGCTCGCCGCACAACTGGGTGGGTATATGTAATAATACGAAGTTTCGCACGTAATTTTGCGAGAGAAAAGTCGAAGGGAGGTGTCAAAGAAATATTCAAAGAAGGCCAGCACACGTACACACATCGAGACAGCGGAGGATTGCAAAATCCCACAGCGAGAGAACCTCATATACACCGAGAGAAAAAAAATAGTAAAGTTTACTATTTTTGATGTGTAAACCACACAAAAGCTCCGCATCTATGCTATGGCTCTGCGGTAGGACCTTCCTGGGAAATTGAGCGTCAGACGTAAGCCATGTAGATGTGACTGCGTCAGTGTGTGTGTGGCGCCGGTACGGATGATTATCATGCCTTCCTAAACCATTCATTCGATTGCGACGAAAATTTGGGGAACAGTTGGACGCATATCCGCGACGGTTTGAGTTAGTAAATCTTATACAGGGTGTTCAAAAAGTCGAACTATACTTGACCTAAATTTGACCTCCGCTGACAATAAAGGTAACATGAAAAAAATGGTCAAGGACACATTTGAACGTGAAAAAAAATTAATTTGACCTTGATATAACCTTGAAGGTCATGGTCAAGGTCAAATCCAATATGACCATTGCGTAGCCCGGGAAAAATACTAATAGTTTTGTATTAAAAATGTATTTAAACAATGGTGGACGGACAAAATCAATCCACAATCTACCCGTGCGAAGCCGGGACGGGCTGCTAGTAAGTTATAAATCTAATATAATAATAATAATAAATATTTTATTATAGAAAAAATTAAACTTCTTTATGTCGAACTACGACGTCATATTCCCCAATTAAACTCGGACCGCAGATAATTGTAAGATGTTTACACATCCTCCGTGAGTACAACGGCACTCACACCTTTTTTTTACTATTTCGATGAATTGCCCGGGGTCATAACCCAAATTAATAGTAAACTGTTATAGTAATATACCATGACTTCCTAATAAGAATTACGATGTTTGGAAACTATTTCGCAATAGTAAGATTTATTATTTTGAGCTCACTGATTTCATATAGTAATATTTATCACTTATTTATCGTAATATGTACTACATGTTTATGATTTACTATCAAATGGGTTCTCATTACTATAATTATTGCACTATTCTCAATAGTACATACATCCAACTACTTAGCAGTACACAGAGAAAAAGAATTAATCTGATCTACTAATAATTACTTACGGAGTCGCGAGTGATTATTTATTTACATCAATTTGATCTTTTTCCATATCAATTTGATGTTTCTTCTCTGCAATCACATACTGTTTTCTACATGATTGTAAGGCAGAGATGTTTAATTGGTAGATTAACCCTTATGTCAATAACCGGATTTACCAACGTTGTTCTATAACCGGGGTACAGTTGTACCCGCATAGTAAAATCGTGTATTAAAGGCTCTCTAATACACGATGCTTGGTCCCGTTAGTTTATATTTGGAATCCGTAATACAATAGAAAAATGAGGGTCCATTCGCAGGTGTATTAGGGTACAAGATATTATCCCTTTGGATTTCGGCTATATTAGGAAAATATTTTACAGGTACTTTAAAATTGTTTTATACACAAAGAAACGTATACAAATAATAAAATATCAATGCTATGCTGAGACTAACAAATGGCTGCTTCAAAAAATCGGGAAGAATTTTCAACTCTATTTGGTTTTCATGAAAAAGTGACTTTGTGTTCGTATGTGCCAAGGAGGGGAAAAGCAGTCATTTTACTATCTACTATGCATTCTGACACTGCAGTCTCCAACGATTTTAAGAAGAAACCAGAAATTATTCAATATTACAACAAAAATAAAATTGGCGTTGATACTATGGACCAGATGTTAGGAAGATACACTACACACAGGAGGACTAATCGATGGCCGCTTGCACTGTTTTATAATATTATTGATATCGCATCTCTTGCTGCGTATATTATTTACTATGAAAATAACAAAATGATCAAAAAGAAGACAAATTAACGTAGATTATTTCTACGACAGTTAAGTTTACACCTGTGCATGCAGATTATCGAAGACAGGTCGCAAAATGTACAAGCAATGAGGCATTTTAGCACTAAAATTGCTATTGAAAGTGTTCTCGGCAATCCCGTGAGTGGAGTGGCAGGCGCATCTACATCAGCTTCACCTAGACCTCAAGGACCAAAACCAGTTATCGGATCATGCCATCTGTGCTACAAAGCAGTAATAAAAAAGCGAAGAAAGACGAGAAAATCGTGCGTAAACTGCGAAAGACCTGTCTGCGATGAACATTCAAGAACGTTCTCAAAATGCAATGAATGCTTATAATTTTCATGTTTTTCTTGATTTTTAATAAATAATTATTACCTTTTATACTCAAAGAAGATTATTTATTATTTATTTTATAGTGTTTAATTCTCTTGCATATAATTTGTGTTGTTCTTGTACAAATTTCCACTATAAACGTCACTCATGTATAATGGGTACAGTTGTACCCTGGTTATTGAAATCCGATATGTGAACTTCCATGCAGTTTTAAAATTAATTAAAGTTTCAAATTTTAATTTGTAAAAGCATAAATGGATAGTAAATAACCTAAATAGCGATGATCTAGCCGTTGAAAACATTTTTTTGATTATAACATACAAATTTGTAAGCAAACAGGGCCAAGTGGGTACAGCTGTACCCGGTTATTGACATAAGGGTTAAAAGATTTAATTGATATAAATAAATAATTATTTGCGACCCCGCAAGTAATTTTCAGTAGATCAAACTAGTTCTTTTCCTCTGTGTAGTTATGGCTACTAAATAAGTATAATAGTATGTAGTATTAAAAATGGTTTCTATAACTGCAACCATTATTATCCAGCAAGATAGTTAATTCAACCCTGATCTTTTCTCTCAATCTACATAAACCCTAAATTCATAGTCAAAATAACTTATTTCAGTAGTAGATTTTAACTCTAACTAAAAGTGGTTTCAACTATTTCAAATTAGTAAAGTAGTTTACTATTAAAATTGGTTCTTATTAGTATAATTATCGTACTAATCTCAATAGTAATAAATTTATTTAATATTAAATAATAATAACAATAATAATAAGTTGTTATTATTATTATTTAGTGGTTATGGTTATTAAAACCATGCTAAGATAATATAAAACTGATTCCTTTTACTGGAACAATTTTTACCTAGTAACATAGGTCAATTTTACCCCCTTCTTTTCTCTCAGTGTACAAAGCGAGTACGAATAACTTACGGAAAGAGGAAGGACGCGATGGACCGGTCAACGAATCTGATTGCTCGATCAACTCACCTGAAATCAGAAAGAGACATAAATTGGTCAGTCGGCTGTATACTATCGACGGATTTTATACACAGAGCTGAAAACGATTGTCAGATGTGGATTGACGCATGGCATTCGATGGAACTGTGCGGGCGTGAGATGGATCGTATCGATAGGTAACGATGAGTGCTTCTCTCCGACGCGATGGAATTTCCTATTTAATTTTTGACAGACGAGCGACCCGAGCGCTTTTCAGCGGCGGCGCAGCGCGGGCGGCTATTGAAAAATTGCACCCGTGATAATGACGTTTCGTCGGCGTTGCGCGGATATTGGTTTGGGCGAATTTTGTCGTTGCGTTGTAAACGAAGCGGTATAAAGCCGGTGACAGCGATTGCGGCCCCGCAAAGGCTGGTAATCCCCGAGAGAGAGAAAGAGAGAGAGGGAATGGTGAGGGGCGAGAGAGGGAGAGGGGGAAGGGGAGAGGGAGAGGGAGAGAAAAAGAGAAAGGAGCAACTCGGTAAGATATGTCAGGGAAGCTCGGAGCCTTGATTAGTCTCGTAGGTCGCTATAGGGAGCGTAGTGTTACCGCCTGAACGAAACTTTATTGCGGTAGGATGACCTTCTCTTTTTGCGATTGCAGAATTTAGCCGCGTACAGCGAGGCAACGAGCGTCGATTTCTTTTTGCGATCACTCCTCTCGATTGACGCGCAAAAAGAGAGTTGCATTCGAATTATCGGAGGGACCCGCGGCGGGAAAATAGAGCTTGCGAGCCGAGTGAGAATAAAAATAATAATACAACGTGTCCCGCGGAGCTTTATATATTGCCTCGATTTCGTACGCGTATACGCGTATATTTATGACAAACTGGAGCAATACGATGCCGAAGCGGATTCTGACCCGGGAAAAATTATTGGAGCTTGCTTTATTCGTTTAGAACGACTTCGTATATACTTTTTCCCCGATTCTTTCGAATAACGCGATAACCTTGTTCCAAAAATGTGATTTCTCTTGATGGAGTGCATATCGGACACGGATGCAAGCACCGAGCATTGCCGATTCGTGTCTAAAATACGATTTAAAATATATCATATCTGTATTTAGAGTATCTATTGTCTAAAAAAAATGATACTCGCGATGGTTCGCGCTCGCATCGAACGCAGGTTGGTCCAGTCCGAAATTTTCCCTTTCCATTTAATACGCGGACGATGTTAAATAGAAACGAGATAGAAGGAAGCTCATTAAGCTTTTCGGGATAATACCTCTTGTCGAGGAGTTATATAGCAGAAGAATTATCTCGATGCAATCGCATTAACGTCCGAATCCGTAGAATGTAACGAGTTCTAGATTTTTTCACGGCTTAGCTTATTTCACTGGTACTCTCACCACGTGCCCGCATTTTCCTACGGCCCCATTTATTGTCGCCGCGCGACGGTGATGGGAGCGGGTGAGATTGTAATTAAAAAAATTAACTTTAATTAAGCCGCCAGTCAGACGAGTGGTGATGTTACGCGTTTGGGAAGAGTCGGAGTGCACGGGATGGCGAACAAGCCTTGATACGTTATCAGTGTCACCTCGTACGTGAAATTTTTGACGAATTAAGGATCTGGCTATAAAGTTTGATTGACTAGAGAAGCCGTCATGTTCTTCCCTAGATTTTATACACACTTTCACTTCCAGATAACGAATGTTTTGCCGATGAACCATGATTTCTTCGATAAAGGAGATCTTCAAATTATTACACCTGGTCTCAGTTTTATTAACTCTCTGTGATCGCAAAGGGTTCACCAGGCTTCAATTTTGGAGCTGATTGTACTTCTTTTCTTCACAATAATAACTAAGCTCTCGTCAAATCTCAAAATAAATAGCTCATTCTTAAAATTCGTACTACTAACCTTTTTTGGACTCTGTAAAAATCGTTTTTGAAACTTGCACTATAGAAATATTTATCGCTTCAAAGTATTATATCTTATGAGAATGATCAGTAGACTTTATTGAGAAAATTTTAAAAATAAAAAAGTTATGACACTTTTAATGAAGCTGCTCATTTTTCACGCATCTACATATTCACGATCATTTTTGTATGTCATCGTTTTATTTCTTACGCAGACACGATGATCGGATATTTTACAATGTTCGAAGAATTGTTCATAACTCCGATCTAAATTGAATTGAATGATTGTATTGTTCATCTGGCTATTATTTAAAAATCGGTTGGGTCTATTTGACCCATGTGTAACCATCGCGGAACTGTGCGGACTTGTTGTCCACGGAGGGTTAATAAATGTTTTTTTCATGAAAACATAATATTATGAAAAGTCCCTAAGACTCCCTAAAGTAAACATATTATTAATTACTGGACTACAACAGTTCACCGTGAAAAATGAAGACCACGTGTAACAACTGGATGGTCTCTTTTATCGGAAACGTCGTCAAAAGTGAAATCATTCTTATTTGGAATTGAGAATGGATATAAATTCTCACTAACACCACCTGATGCTCATTATTCGGATGGACTCTGCATGTGAGAGTATATATAAAACATGGCGGCCTCACCGACTGTAACTAGACCCTTAAAATCCCTCAGATTCTATGAAAAGGTCGCACCCCCATCAACCGTGTACGAGAAAAGATGGCGAAGCGGTTATCGATTGTCCGTCGGTCTTGTTCGCTTCAATTTTCTCGTCAGTATAGCAACTTATACTACACGCGAGAATGACTGTAATTTTCTGCACGAAACCTCCTTTCTTCCGGGGAACTCACAAAACGAGATCGGCGGGTAATCTTAGAAATTCCGTCGAAGGAGGACGAAGTTCTACACGGGCGTTGGTCACTTCGGGCCCTGAGAATTATCGTCCAAATTCGTCGCACGAACGGGCGAGGGAATTATCAACGAGTAGCGCGGCGGGGGGCGAGACGTGAAAATCGCGCGATAAATGCCACCCCAATTTCAGAAATTGGCGCGGCCGCCAAAAGTTTCCCCTCCCTCGCGCGAGATATTGCTGCCGATAAAGGCAGCCAAGCGCGACGGGGCTTGGGCGATTAAGCAGGATATCGGAACGAAAAGTTCTCGCAATATTTAAATTCTCTGTGCGAGTTTACCGATGAATCGTCGGTTATTAAACTAAATTAAAAGTTAGTTGGCCGTTTAGGCGGAGTCGGACGAGTGGGCGATAACTCGGTGGTGCATGTATGAAGAGGATCGCGATTTTGATTGCGGATCGTCGAGAGCTCGTCGGGGCAGTGTAATTGGTTCTTTGTTTTCACAGAGAGGTATTTTGTGAAAAATATAGTAGATACCCCCCTCAAAGATAGAGCGAATTAAAAATTTGTGTTAAGAAACAAATTTTTGTTGAAAGCACTTAATCTGATACTATTTTATTATTTCGAATCTAAAATTTGCGCACAGTATTTGCCCGGAAAATTAAATTTCTAGAAATATTATAGATAACGGTGGGATATAGGTAACATCAACCTTATTTTATGGCACCCCTAACTATAAAGTGAGTTGAAGTAAAAAATAAGAAGTATTTTTGTTTTTGCGGTTCCTAAAATAATATATCTCGTTTTCTCTCATACGCCATTTGCTAAATTAAAAACGTTGTGAAATTCTTAGTTTCTTTTAAACTTGCTGTCTTTTTCCTCAATAAATTGTATCGCAAATGTCTGATTTTTATACTATATTAGCAACAGCGTACGTTCTTCGTGCGCAGTTTTTATTTATTTGCCATTACTTAACCATATAGATTTTTATACTTTGACGATCGACAAAAATGTCACTCACAATCAATCATACTTTTAAGATTCTAGATTCGATACAACGAATTCGACTGATAAAATCCACGGAAAAGTGAAATTCGTTGTGACATGTTATTAAATTTGATAATTAGCAAACATCGATTATGCTTCGAAAATGACTTTTCATGCTTTCGAAAATCCAAATTTGAGATAGCGAATATCGATATGAATCAAATCGGCTAAAAACGTTCACGGAAAAATTGCTCCACTTTTCGTGAACATTAGCCAATAAGAATGTCGGAAAGGGTCTTACATGACATCTTTGTCCTCTTTACAAATGGATCATTCTACTTTTAATTGGTAGCATTATACTATTATTACGTTTTACAGTAATACTAACGACATTTTCAGTAGGGTGAAGGTGGGTAAAAATGAGACACTCAAATCTGTGGGGTAAAAAAGAGACACCCTCTGCTCTGCATCTATTATCGACTTTTTGATATACTTACCATCTTATAGCAGATAATCAATAACTGATTATCTGCTATAAGATGGTAAGTATATCAAAAAGTCGATAATAGATGCAGCAGAGAGAGAGTGTCTCTTTTTTACCCCACAGATTTGAGTGTCTCACTTTTACCCACCTTGACCCTATCCAACATATACTGTAAAAACAAGTGAAGTCGATCCGACATCGACTTGTATTCTGCTCCGAGTAGGTACGTATCCCGTCAAGAACACTCTCCACGTGAATATTCCAAAACAAATTGCAGTCTGGCCGCGCGACAACTGCTACACGAAAGCAAGTGGACAGGTCTTGACTATCGAAGCGGCCCGAGAGCCGAGGGTGCACTCGACACTTTAACCCCCCGTCGACGTCTAAGTAACCTGATCTCTAGGTATCCTCGGAATATCGATCTGTCTGTGTAACAGGGTTAACTACACTCGGTCGACGTCGCCTTCGGGGAGGCGGCGCGCGGCACCCCGAGATTGAGCCAAGATTGGAAAAAGAGGCCCTCTTCTCCCCTCCTTAACTCCTCTCTCACCCTTCCCCGAGGAGTGCGAGGCTTCGCGCGCGCTTTGTTTCGTATCGCTCTCATTTAAATGAGTAATTCGCCATGATAGGATATCCAGGGTGGATCTATCCCCGGGGCTACTCGAAGCCTTTAATTAAGGATTTCGAGGAAGAAGGCAGCGCCGCGCGTCACCGGCCGAAACTTCTCGGCTGTCGTTGACGAGACACGCCACCCCGGCGTGACCCCGTTTACAAACGAGCGCGACCTCTTTCGATCCGTCATCGAACACGGCGGAGCACACCCCGTGCGAAGTCTCGCAGGTGCGGGGAAGCGTCCTAACCGCGCCCTGATCATCAGAGGATCGAGAACTGATTAAAGGGAGCGAGGAGTTAAGCCGGGGCTCGACGGAACGAAAGAGTCACCCGAGACCCTCATTGTCGAGCCGGGCAATTCATTTGCCGCATTATCTGCTCGTATCGCGTATACGGTTGATAGTCATCTATAATTTAGTCCGGCGCACAGAGCGCGCGCCGTTCCGTCCCTTCGTACGGCAATGGTGGTGCGCACCCTCCGCGCTCTCTAGCGTTCATTCATTCGACGCTTCGTCGGCGAAAAATTGAAAGAAAATATCACTCCCTCGTCTGGCCACCACCGAGATGCTCTGACTTACATACGACTGTATTGCCGCAGCGCTGATGCGAAGCCCGCGCGCAAATCGGATCGAACCGCCGCGTGGCGCGGTATACAGAGAGAGAGGGTGAGGATTTGAATCTGCGACATGGCAAATATAGCGTAGAGGTCTAATGGGTGGGAGAGGTTGAGCAGGATCGACAACTACCAGTGATGAAATTCTGTAATCAGGTTACGTACTTAACTGATTAAAGAGTTTCGTCACTGGCAGTTGTCGATCCTGCTTAACCTCGCCTACACGCTCAAAAATAAAAAGATATTTTCGCAAACGTATTGGTCTATTTATAAGATCTCCATATGGTACGAGAATTCTCCCTGCGATAGAACGATAGGTTCTCGCTGCAAGCGACAACAATTCTTGCATCAAGAGGAAAATTAATTTCCTTTCATGGTACAGTGTCTACTTGCCATGAGAAAAAAACATTTGTCTTGAATTACTTTTCCATTTTATGCAAGTATAGCACAGTTTCTTGAAACGAGTGAAAGAATCCACTCGCGCCAAGTAACTTTCAATTGCCGCGAACATGTAGTCCACTCGTATTTAGGCTGACAGTGCAGCCGCCGTGTCATTGCGTGAATGAGCATCTATGCCGGCTATATGTATAAATTAAAATCATAGTATATAAAAGAGGCTTATGGATTTATATTGGCTTATAAGACTAAAAATATAATATATATAATATATTTTGTACATCTACATTTTTGGCGCTAAATAAACCAATGTGAAACCAAGTTTCTTATTGAAATAACGGAATAGCTAGATTAGTTTTGGCTATGAGAAGAAGTCTTCTTGAGTTGAGAGGAAAAATATTCTTACCTCAAGAGAGAGGAAGACTTCTGATACGAAGCCTGCATATTTGTCTAATTACCTCAAGCTGACAATTTGCTTACCGCAAGTGGACTAGGTATATACAGGGTGTTTATTAAGTACTCTTGTACAAACTTTAAAGGGTGATTCTTTGACTAATTTTAAGATAAAAAGTTCAGATGAACATGGGTCCACAATGCCTTGGTTTATGAGATACAGGGCGTCCAAAAAAATATTTTATTTGGTTTTTTGATTAATATTGTTGTTCAATAACATGGAAATTTAACGAAATTTGGGATACTGGATGTGTTGATGACGAGAAACTAAAATATTAACTTAGTTTTTTGTTTAATGTTAGAGGGCGCCACAAAAAATTAAGTTAATATTTAAGTTCCTCGTCATCAATACGCCCAATATCCCGAATTTCATCAAATTTCCATGTTATTGAAGAACAATATTAATAAAAAACCAAATAAAATGTTTTTTGGACGCCCTGTATCTCAAAAACCAAGCCATTGCGGACCATGTTCATATGAACTTTTTATCTTAAAATTAGTCAAAGAATCACCCTTTAAAGTTTGTACAAGTACTTAATAAACACTGTATAGAGTATTTTAGTCTTCCTACAAACCGAATTCTATCATGGTCGTGAATTGAGAAGAATTTCCTCCAGTCGCAGATGGATTCCGCTTACGACACGTGTCCTTTTTTGAGCGTGCGCTCATTCACAGTCGTACGCGGAATGACACAGGCTGTGGTGATGTGAGATTATAGACCAAGGCAAGGCAGCACTGTCAACCTAAATACGAGTAGGTTACACGTTCGCGGCAATCAGAAGTCTGCTCGACGCAAGCGGATTCTTTTATTTGTTTCAAAAAAACCGTGATATCCTTGCATCAAATGAAGAAGTCATTCGAAAGAAACAGTTTTTTCCTATGTCAAGTAGACACTGTACCATGGAACGAAATGAATTTTCCCCTCGATGCGAGAATTCTCGCCGCTTGCAGCGAAAATCTATCTTCTTCTCGCAAGAAGAATTCTTCTTGTACCATATAGAAATCTTATAAATAGAGCGATTTATTTGTGGAAACACGGTGACGCTCATCGTCTGTCCCTACTTCCGTAAAACAGTCTACGTTATATTTGCTGTGTCACAGATCAAAATCCTCGCCCTCTGTATACCCACCTGAAGTGGGAAATCGTTCAGGCTGGCGAAATGACGACGCCGCAGAGATGGTAGATAAGCGCGTGTCGATTACACGGGTCGTTTAACGGGCGGAGATTTCACGAGACGATGCCTCATCTCGGAGAGGATCTCGCGGGATCGGTGAAATTAATCACCATTATATCCGTCCGAGATCTCTTCCGATAAGTTCTCGCAATCGCGTGGCGCGGCACGTGGTCGCGCGCACGCACGCGCGCATACATATCGCCGATCGGCGGTGCTCGGTCGCGTAATTAGCGGAGACCTCACCTATAGGTACGCGTAATCCTTCGCCGCACCACGGTATATACGCTACTGCCGCGGCAAAAACCGTTCCCAGATCCCGCACAATGCGAGGGATTTGCGACCAACCCCATTTTCGTGGGACATATGCACGCACTGCCCCCGGTAATTGTCGTGATTTATCAAAACGATATACGCGCCCGGCCCGAATTAAAGACGGTCAGCTGGCGTATAATGCGCGGACGCGTAGTAACGGCCATTCGCGGGGGGATTGGCGGTGATTGAAAAAAATTGTTCGGCTTTCCTGTTGCGGAAAGAGCTGGGGGCAGGCGGCAAGGGACGTACCACGCCGTATATGTGTGCTGTGCTGTTTTTGTATACTTAACGTATAACGTCGCCGAAATTCGGTAACAGTCGAATAACGAGAGAAGAAGGGGGGGGGGGGCTCCACAGTGGTTCAGAGATAGGTCAAAAGTCCATAATATTCATAACAACCTACATATTATTTATACCTGCCTACTCACTTACTATATGCCAAACATTATAGATATATAAATGGTTGAATTTAAATTTAATTTTCAGTACTTATTTGAGCTTCGAAATGCAATCATCGCATGTCAGGTAATAAGGGTTATACAATGAGCGACCTTTTGCAAGTGATTTAACTATGAAGCTAATCTCGGCTACGTACATTTTTTCGTTTAAGTTATAGTTTAAAGCATGCCCTTGATTATTATATAACATTTTACGTGCTGTTTTTGCCCCATTTTAATTTATTGGACTTTTACGGTTTCGTAATCTTATTGTTACGAAATAAGTTTTCTCTGTTTAAAACAATTTGCTTGGTTTCAGGTACGTTATAGCTTTAGATTTAGACCACTAAGTAGATAATATTATCAGTATAATACCTATATCTTTTTTTAATTATTAAGCTGCTTTTAACTTTTATTGTAAGCATAAGGGAAATGTGCTTTTTGTTAAATTATTTTTTCCAACTACTTTTCCTATTACCATCTCTGGAAAAAGTTCTTATAAGTATGTTTTTGAATTATTTTATATCATTTAATGATGAATGTTTCAGTTTTATGTATTTTGTTATTATGTTCCATTTACGGTATCATAGAATAAGTAGTTGTTTACTTTTTGGTCTTTTATTTTAACAGCACATCTTTTTATAATTAATACACAAATTTACATCCTACAAATCAGTTATGTAAGCCATTAATATACTTATGACCGCGTTTGCTTAGACGCCGGACCACTGTAGGCTCGTACGATCGTTTCCTGGCACGCGCGCGCAAGGTGAACGCGAAAGAGGTCGATATCAATTCGATCATCCACTCGCGATGCGCGTCGCTATATGAATCTTCATTGACTTTCGTCGAACTCCTAATCCGTACGGCTTCGTCCTCGTTCGACGATAAATTCATTAATTCCACAGTTCGGTCGTTCCTGTTTTCCAGGCTCGGTGACGTTATTCCCCGTCGACAACTGCCGATCGCACGGGGAGTTATACGACCCGAGGGATTCGATGCACGCGAGAGGGGAACGGTGAAATGGTGCGAATTTTTAGGAATAGGTTTGTCGAAGCGGTGGACTGATCGGTGATGGCGCGCTATATTAGCGAGTTATCGGGTGACCTGACAAATGTCGGGAGAATGGATAAAAAGAATTATGAATGGTATTTTTGTCGAGTAGACTTTGGGAGAAGAGGAGGGGGGCACGACTGGTGCAAGGTATTCCGACCGAGTCGAGCGAAAAATCCCGAATACGCGGCCCCTGGCGCCGATATCGAGAAAATCGACGGCTGGCGACCGACAAAGAGAAAATACGAGCAAAGAGGGAGGACACTCGAAACGCGGCTGCAGATGGACGCGGAGATAAGGAAAGGGTGGGAGGTCGTTCCACGCCCCGTTTCATTCAATTTATTTAATTTCGGCCCCGAATTTGTATGAGATCGCACGGCTCGATAATTCATCGATCGGGAGTTCTACGACCAAATCGGATTAAGTGCGCGAGGGACGGCGAATCGCGCAGATACGGTGCATCGATTCTAGGAACGAAATTGCGTAATCCCACGGCTGCCATGACGCCGTTGCGAAAGCTCGAGGATCACTGGTCGCGGTCCGATGAAATTATCTGTACGGCTAGGCGGAGTTTCCGAGCGGTGCGCTATGAAATTAGACATCCCTCTTTTCTCTCATATATATCGCTACGCCGAGCGACCCCGCAGCCCTGGAAAAATCTATTCGCGCTCGTATCTCGACCCGTGAGTCTTACGTCGGCGAGGGATGTCGCAAGGAGGGTGCACTAGTGCCGATCGATCGAGTATTCCTATCACGTCCGATTTCCTATTTATTGCATCTTTTCGGGGGTTGCACGCGCTTAAATCATTGCACCCTCTTATTGAATAGAATTTAGATGCACGCGGACCGCGTGCATTATTGCGTGGGGAATTTAGATTCGAACATCTTTTCGGTTGGAATTCTAGGAAATGTTCTTAACCCTCTGTGGTCACCAAGGGTCTACTTGAACCAGGCTTCAATGTTGAAGAATATTGACTGTATTTCTTTTTTTACAATCATAACTAGACCTTCGTCAGATCTCGGAATGAATAACTTCTTAAAACACGTACTACGAACCTCCTTCGGAATTCGGAAAAATCGTTTTTGAAACGTGCATTATAGAACTATTTATTGCTTCAAAGTAGGTACCATATCGTATAAGAGTTATCCGTAAACTCTCAAAATTATATTCGTAGGTATTAAGATAACTCAAAATAAGAAGTTATGACACTTTTAGTTAAGCAGCTTATTTTTCGCTCATCTACATATTCATTATTTTTTTAAAATGTGTCATAATTTCATTTCTTTCGTTGACACGGTCATTTGATATACTGCAATGTTCGAAGAATGTTCCATAATTTGTCGGACTAAATTGGACGGATGTTGTTCATATGGCTATTATTTAAAAATCGGTCGGGTCCATTTGACACATGTGTGACCATCGCGCAACTGTACGGACGTGTGACCACAGACGGTTAAAAGACTCTCGTCGCTTTCGAATTTATCGGTTAGAAAAAGAATACTAATGATCCAATGATATATCAACATGAAAAATAAATTTTTAATTAAAGAAACGGCAGGAGTTAATTAAAATACTCTTCGGGAATATTCGCATTGAGAATTACGCTTGAAGGGGAAAGATATGTTCAAGAGCGCGAATGAAGCCACGCACTCCGCGGAATGCAATGATACCAAAGAAATCGAGTTCAAAGGCACCCCGCTAATGTGGAGTCGGAAAATACCACCGGCTTAACGAAGGGTACCTATACTCAAGAGGATGCGATGCGCCGTGAGGTTTTCAGTAATGGAAGCATGAGCAACGACTACGAGTTTCCGGGTTAACGAATCAGGATCGGGTGAGTATAAATATATATGCAGTTCGAAAACTGAGCCAGTGGGCGTCGAACGTATGTAATTTTGCGGATACCAACGAGGGGTTTCGCGTTTCCCTCTTTTATCCGGGAGATTTCCTACTTGGTACCCGACAAGGCGCTAGCCGTGAATTTGCTCGCACGAGTAAATAACTCATTCAGACATAAAGGAAGGCACATTGAGTCATCTCTCAAAGTAGTATTTCCTATTCTGTTTCTACACACTTGCACACAGCAATTTAGATTTCCTCGCTGCGTGTTGCTCATAATTCTGTACCTCGGAACCAGATGGACGTAAGTCACATTCCGTCAACTTTCTAGGAGCCTAGTAAAAGTGAAAAAAAATTTATCTGGCTCGAATAAACCTTAGGACTTACGCTCTTATAACCGAGCTTAATTTTAAAGGATAATTTTCTAAAGGGCATACGTTGTTATGGTTACGGAGAATAAAATTCTACGTGCAAAACGTTAATAACCGAAAAATATCTGTTTTTGGACTTACGTTCGTCTGGTTCTGAGGTACAGAATTATTTGCATTGATTTATGCTTGTGCTATGCAGGAAATATAACCTTTCATTCCATCACAAGACGCTAGTTTCGATCAGCATGGTCCTATTCCTCTTCCGTTTAAAGTCACGCATATAGCGAATGAAAGCACAGTTATTCGATTCGAATGAATACCGATTTGGTGCAAATAATATTAAATTACATCAATAAAGTTTATATACGTCTAATCGACATTCATCCTGATCGAATAAATATGCTCTTAGAACTATTGAAAAACACTTTTATTTCTATGAAACAAATTTTGTTCCCACTGTATGCATGATCTTCTTGGCTAAGTATAACCGCTCGATATTGACTGGCGCCAAAACCAGCCAGGATAAAGTGAACGATGTATGCCGCAATAACTATATTCTTTGACCAAGAATCTGTATTCTTCAAGATCTTTAAGATCAAGGTTCAATAATATTCTTGGATCTTGGTTCATATTCTTGGCACTGGCTATTATTTCTCTCAGAGTGCATTTATTTATACATCTGAATTAATCTCGTCTATAGTGATTTATACGTATCATCGTATAAATCACTATACGTAATAATAATTGAGGGGCTCGGGAGTAAAAAGTGGTAAGGGACACATTTTGCATTTTTGTGCTCAAGTGTGTAAAAAATGGTATGGGACCTAACTGGACAGAAAACATTGTTTAGTTCGGCAAAAAGTTTTTGTCCCTTACCACTTTTTATTCCCGGACCCCTCAATTGTCGCCTGCAAAATTTGCCAAGCAACAATGAATATTATAACGATTCGCCGTGCTTCAATGGAAAAAGACGAACAAATGTGACGCGACACGCGAGCAAGGAAAAGGTCACATCTGCGTTTTAAAGTTAGCGCGCGCTATACGGTGTTACATAGACGCCCAAATATCGGCTTAATAGAATAATTGGCCTCAATTACGGTCGGTTAAAAGAAGGAGTCTTCCCGCGAAGAGACTCGTAGGCAGCTCTTAAAATAGGCGTCAGCCTTAAGTAAGCGCGGAACCCCGCTCTCGTTAGGTATCCAGTTCACGTAGGTTATGGGTAACCCCGCAGTCTGTAACAACACCGTTTTTTCTCATAGCGCAGCACCTATACCAGCGTAAGCCGCGCAGACGTCGAATTCGATTCACATATGGACCGCCGTGGCGAGGCGCAGGAACACGTGCAAGGCATAACACGCCTCCTTCCCTCCGAGTGCACCGAGACGGCGCTCGGTGGTTTACGTTCATTTCGGAAGGGTCGAGAGCAGCGCTCAACGTTAATTCGTGCTCGATCATTATCATCAACCCGCGCGTTACACGGCGTTTAAAGGACACGAGGTCTGACTGCCTCGTGATCTCGTTACACGATGAACATTTAGTCGAGTCCTCACACGAGATAGCGTTTGTCCCGCGTCTGGTAAATATCTCATAAAAGTCGAGATCGAGAAGTAGCACGGAGGACGCCGAAAAAAAAATACGAGAAGACAAAGTCGGAGAAATATTACGCGTTCCCTTTAATTAACGCACGTCCCGGCATAATTAGAACCGCCTCACAGTGCTACGCTTTCACGCTCGAGGAGAGCGCGCGGAGAATTAGAATCCCTCTTTCTTTCCTTCTTACGTCTATTTTCTCCCTAACGACGTTTGATAATATTTTTCAGACACTTTTAGCCTCGTTATACTCTCGAGGACCGAGAGCGCCTGGGCGAGATCTCCCCGAAGATAAGTCCGCGCGCGGAGATCCAGCATCTCCCGACATCAATCAAGTTCACGGGGCTTTTAGAAACAATGACGCGATCCCGTCCGTCCGACGGACAGATAGGTGCGGTGGCTCCTGCCACGTGCACGGCCTATCTTCTTCTCCAGTGTAGTGCGCTCGCGTGCTCAGCGGCGCGTAACGACTTGCTATTTTAAACCGTGGGATAATAAAATGTCTACGACTCCGTCGCGCGGTCGAGTGTCGGTAGTGCGGTTTCGGTACGGGACCTTTAATTGTTTCTCGGATTAAAGATAATCGTGCATCTTGGATCGGTCGTACAACGGTGCAGTGCTCGGTGTCGGTTGCAATGAGGACTTGAATATAGCATCGACTCGTTTTCGTCGAGCAGAAACCCGAGTAAAAATTTGTTCAGGTATACTCGATGTCGCATAAGGACCTCTTCAGGTGGTATTACGTTTTAGCCTTATTCGGGAAACCCCGATCTGGACCTGATCAGATCCCGATTGAAATTATATAATATATGTTATAACTTGATTGATCGTGAAATAACTGACTAAAATCTGAGATCGGGGTGATCTATCTATTGTAGTACCTACATCCGAAAAGGATAATTTTCACTTTTCTATTCAAGACTCGATCAGGTTTTTCATTTATATATCCCGAAAAAGCGATACTTTTTCGTTTCATTTTTAATCTTGGCGGATTAATCCTTATCGGGATACTAAAGTAGGACCCTCTAAGAACGAGCTAATCGGAACCGAGGCTGAAATTGCGTAAAACTCCTGCACGCTCGAGAGAAAAGATGTTTCCGCAAACGGATCGCTCTATATTCGTAAGGTTTCTACGATGGTACAAGCATTTTTCTTCCGATAAAAAGATAGGTTTTTGCAAGAAGCAATGAGAATTCTTGCATCAAGAGAAAATAGCATCTCCTTTCATGGTACAGTATCTGCTTGACATGAGAAAAAACCATTTTCCCCGCTCATGCCAATTTCGAGGCCTTTTCCAGCCTATTTTTAGACCGTAAGATGGCGTTTTTCCCGCGTGACACCGACCGGGAGTCCGCAGGCTGTTAAAAGATTGCTTACTCCGAAGTGGGTCCTTTTTCCAAACTGATAAGCGCAACGTGAAATGAGACATGTATAAGTACTTCTGTTTGTTTTGTTTTGAGAAATAGGCATTCGTGAGAAAAAATAGTAAATAGGTATGGATATGTTATTCGGCTGAAATCCGAGGTTTTTTAAGACTGTGTTTAGGTCGTAGCACGAGGCATGGTGAGGGGACACCATGCGTCGTGCTACGACATAATTAAACACAGTCTGAAAAAACCTCGGATTTCCACCTAATGACATAAGATATTATTCTCTCGAATGACTTTTCCATTTGATGCGAGTATATCACAGTTTTTTGAAAGAAATGAAAGAATCCGCTTGCGTCAAGCACTTTCGATTGCCGCGAACATGTAGTCTACTCGTATTCAGATTGTCGGGGTGCTGGGATGGGATTCTGCATCGATCGCATGTTTTGTTGTACTTGAAAAATAGGCGCAACGATAGCGATTGTAGAATTCTGTCGATACAGAATCCCACCCCTGCCTTGCCTTGGTCTATAACCTCGCATCACCACAGCCCATGTCATACCGTGTACAACTGTGAATAAGCATCTATGCCGGCTGTGTGTGAATTAAAATTATAGTAAATAAAAGAGACTTATGGATTTATATTAATTTACAGGGTTAAAAATATCACATATAATTTGTACGTCTACATTTTCGGCGCTAAATAAACCAATGTGAAACCTGTTTTTTATTGAAATAATGAAGTAGCTAGGTTAGTTTCGGCTATGAGAAGATATCTTCTAGCCTACATATTTCGTCACCTCAATATAGGTTTGTTCAATATCCTCCTTCTGGGAATGGGACATTGAACAAACCTATATTGGGGTGACGATTTGTCTAATTACGTCAAGCTGCCAATTTGCTTACCGCAAATGGATTAGGTATTTAGTCTTCCTACAAGCAGAATTCTTTTAAGGTCGTGAATCGAGAAGAGTTTCCTTTAGTTGTAAATGGATTCCGCTTACGGCACATGCCATTTTTTGAGCGTGTAGTAAGACCTTAAGACCTTTATCGGGTCCATGTCATATAACCCGACCGAGTTCCGAATTACTCGATCGGTACACAGTCAGGACCTTGGATGAAATTTCTACTCGGAAAAGTATAGGATCTCCAAGCGTAAAGTCCGGTCTAGACGCACCGTTTTGTCGTCCGTTTTGCCTGCAGGCAAGACGGAGCGCAAGACGGAGCGCAAGACTATCCTCGTCGCACTTGCGAGAATCCGTCTTTTTGCTCCGTCTTCCGACCACAGCTTTCCTGTCCAGACGCTACGTCTTACCTGCACGCAAAAGACTGCGCAGGCAAAACCATGGACAAGAAGATGCGTCTAGACCGGACTTAAGATACGTTGATTATATGCAGCGTCGACTCGAAATACACTCACTGACATTTCGAATGCGCCGGCGCCTGATGATGAAAAATGGGGCATGCGGCAGATGCTGCAGGATGAGATCGCGACCACCACCCCTCTCTCTCCCTTTCGGTGCATGGCGCGCGCGCGTCGCTCTGGTGTAAGTGACCGTCGCACACTCGCGCGTTCACGAATTCGAGCTCGACTGCATTCGCGCGAGTGTGTGCGCTCGCGCGGCACGCGCAGCCACGAAATGAATTCCCTGCAGAGGCCGATCCGCGATAAGAGAGATGCGCGCACGTGCAGACGCGGGGCGGCTCGCTGCCTTTCGGAGCGGAGAAAAGCGCGGAGTGAAAGAGAAAAAGATAACAAAACAGAGGGAGGACAGAGTGTACGGGCGCACGCGTATCGGGCGAGTCTCGAACTTCTGTCACATCGTTATTATCATTAGGGACTGTCCAAACACACGGAGTAGCTCGCCCTGCGTCGCTCGGCCGCTCCTATCCGTAGATAATGGGATTTAAATAATCGAGCACGAATATCCCTGCCGTACCCCGACGAGCGAATTGATTCGAGAATCAATTATTTTCCAGAGCGAACGAGTGCGTACGGCGGGAAATGATAATGACAAGCGTGTAGGTACATCGGCCGACGTAACTATAGAGGGTGTGCGTGTGTGTACGTTGACGTTTCAACGTTGATGCCATAGAATCGCAAAAATTAACGCAAATTTAGACCGAGTTACTACTCTCTCGCAGGATAAATATAATATATAATTCTCGCGCCATCTAAAAATACCACATTTAGTATCCAATTATTATTATTTACCCAAAAACAAAACTATAGGTAGCTAAGTGCTGAGCCACGTAACAATTATGACAATATAGGCATATACTTTCCTCTTTCGCCAAGAGGAACCGGAAGGACAAGAGCCGCTCGTCGCGCTCATTTTCGAGCCTGATCGAAATTAATATCACGACTTTATCTTTATAACGGAGAAAAGACGGCGGTGGCTAACGAGCAATGATTTCCCAGGTCACGTAGAAAAAAGAAGGTCGACCCGCCGATATAGGGTAAACGAGGAAGAGTCAGAGGAGGACGTGGTACGTGGCTCGTAGAGCGAAGAAGAGAGGACGAGGAGAGTGGGAAGAGAAACGGTGAGAAGGCGAGTGGGTAGAAAGGCGGGGTGCAACGACGGAAGGGGAACTCTGAAAACGAGTGTTTATCAGGGCACGTTTAGCGTAATCTCACCTCCCGAGGCATTCGCGTAATTAGGAGCCTTCCTTTCTCACCCACGCATTTACAAGCTTCCCGACACCGCCTCATCCCTACGTACGCATGCAACCGTCCGTATATACGCCGAGTATGGAGATGTGTTATACAAGCCGTGCCGCGCGCGCTCATCCTCCCCCTCTCGATACGACGCAGACGCTCCCTAATTTCCCATTCTACAATTTTCAGTGCTTCCACGGACGATCACTAATTTAGATAGGATGGGTGTGCGCACACGTGCGACAAATTTACTCGTGCAGTGTACCTAAAATTCTGTCGGTGATATAGCGATTGCTTCATTGAACGATACTGAATAGGTATCGTAACGGTTATACCATGGCGAATTTTATATAATACGTTTTAAGTTACGAGGGAAATTCGAAGGGACATTATTCGAAGGAACAATATACGTGGACTATATTGTCTGCACAGAGAAAAAGAATTAGTTGGATCTACTGAAAATTACTTGCGGAGTCGAAAGTAATTATTTATTTATATCAATTACATTTTTAATACGTCAATTAAATGCCTCTTCCTTACGATGATACACGGAGAAAAATGTTTGTTAACCATTAGAGGACGGGGGTGGTCCCTTAAGGACCACACTGTGAACACAAACTATTTTTAAAAAATCCCCGTCCTCTAAAGGTTAAAAATGGTCACGAAAATCACGTAACCGTGGGACATGATGTTGACAACTAAATTTTTACTGTAGACCGCGGTAAAATCCATTTATTCCCCGCTCTATTTCGGTCATTTGTTTTCTCGAAAAAAACAGTCAATTTTACCCTAAAGCATATGTATTGTATTATACAAATTTGGTCGTTAACATCACATCCCATGGTGTTGTGAATTTCGCGTTAATTTTCAATGAAAATTTCTCTCCGTGTATGGAATAGTATGTGATTGCAAGGAAGAAATATCTAATTAATATGTGGAAAAAGATCTAATTGATGGGAATAAATAATTACTCGCGACCCCGCAAGTAATTTTTAGTAGATCCAATTAATTCTTTTTCTCTGTGTATCAGCTGATATCCGCGACTCTGTCCGCATGGAATTTAAATTATTGTATTTTTTTTATTGACGGATATCAATGTTGGATGGGACTATGCACCTTTTCTCCCACCTAATCGCGTGCCGCTAAGTTTCATTGAACACCGTCATCTGAGAGCATTCGCCATATAGAATTTATGATGACGTCACAATATATTCTAGTTCATCTCCGGGTTTCAAGTTACCTCTGCCAAATTTCATCGAAATCGATTCAGTAGTTTAGCCGTGAAGAGGCGACAAATATACGATGTATGTAAGATAAGGATGTTACTGTGTTATTATATAGGTTTACATCGAGGTGAGTCGAGGTTCGTAAAATTGGACCAATTTTTTTTATCCTATAGATACACTCATTCGATTAACCTCAGTCCGTTTACCCTATTATTTACATAATTTATCTCTATAAAATCATAAACTTCAGTATGAGATCATCAGCACGACCATCTGGTTTCGATTAGTTTCAAACGCGATGATGCGATGATGTTGAAAATAATCACGTCGATACATCACCGAAACCGTTCAACGCGGAGTATACGCCGAATGCTGCGCATTACGAGAGTATACCGTATCCATTGAAAATGCCGCGCCCCATTATATCGAGAAGCGAACAACCGGCCCGTTCTCAGCGCTAATCCAATACACTATTTCGCGCGTCGCAGCGGCCTTGAAGGGCCGGGTCGAACGGCCGCAAATGTGTTTCTAATCCAGCGCTTATTTTCAAACATGCCGTAGGATTAGCCGGTTTATTGTCCGGCTCGGTTTCCCTGTAGTAGCGAGGGTATAGCCGATCACACCAGGTGGTGGCACACAGTCTCATCCACGAGGGACGTTTCGTCGCCTCTCTCTCCCCTTTTCTCTTTCTTTCTCTGTCCATCTCGATACACTGATCCACGTAGCTGACTTTTTACCGTGGCACGTTTATTTCGAGAACTAATTTTTGAAAACGTCTACACTAACGCAACCGATTCTCTTTTATCGCCGGGTACATCGGAGTATTATAAAAATAATCTCGCGCTTCAAAATATTCCGCACGGGGAAGTTTTTGGGTTTACGTGGCGCCTGCGGCTATCGAACGTATACTATATCCCTCGAACGGAGGGAGCGAACGCGTAGGACCGGGAGAGACGTTAAACAGTCTCTCCCGCACTCTCACCCTCCCTTTCACACGTACAATAGACACATTTCAACCGTGCACACTGCGAGTACTCTTTCGCCCGACGACCCCGGGGCGTGGTCGCACGTCGCCTTCGTCTACACGATTTTGTAAACGTTGACCAGGCGACCAACCTCCCTCTCGTCGAAGAATAACACCTCCTTTCAGGATTTTCGTGGAAAGAATTCTGTTGGGTGGCCCGTGCATATAGGGTTGCACGAGTGGAGAGATAAGGACCTCCATTGCGGCCACTTTTATCCCATTAAAGCAGTCGACTGGTCTAACCCGAAAATCCGGCAAAAAATTGACCCCGGCCCGCGTGGCAGGCTCCGGTTCGACCCTTGGAAACGAGAGAGTTTTGAGATAGGCCTCGTAGATAGGTAAGACCTACATGTGAAACCGACCTTTTTCCTCGACACTTCGGTAAAGGCGTCTAGACGGTGATATACACATTTTTTAAAAGTCAACGACTAAGAAATATTAGATCCCTTTCCTCTGCACTCGTTTCTGTTATTACCACGGAGAAACCTATTCAGAGAATTCTACCGAAAATCGTTTCGGACGATTTTACGGAGGGTGGGAAATTATCTAGAAGGTACACAAAATCGCCATTATCTTATATTGGCTTCCAGATATCGACCTAATGACTCAGGAAACTCTCAAAGAGATACCGAGATACATATTGACAATTTCATAGCCAAAGATTGCATTTCTTGGGATGCCCAGGAGGCGTCTCTCGATACTCATATATTTGTAGATCGAATTCAATAATTAATCCAACTACTAAAACGACTTTCGAAAATTCTTTAATTTCTCTGACTTTTCCATGCCCGATAAATGTTCCTGTCAACTCCAGATTCTCCAAGATTCTTTGACCGCTGACTACTGTGTGATCGCGTATGAAATTATTTTCTCCGTCAGGAATTGGATTATCAAAGTTAAATTATAGTTCAGTTTTGTGAAGGTTTATTCAATTCTGAGAAATCACTATATAACCCGCTTCGTGGAATTTGTACAAAGCAGACATTTTAACGACTTTGGCGAGCTTAAAGGGAACACCGCGTATGACTGCAGAAACAACGAGAAATAAATAGAGCGCATATAGGTATACACGTATACATAGGTATAGCAGCGTGGTAAGTATAAATACGGAACACACGGAATTTTCCCCTCGCTCAGTCACGGACCCTCGGGACTCGGACATATTTCAAGATTTGTTATCTCTGCAGGTTCCGCTGCGTGGACCGAAAGAGGGATCCTGCCGCCGCGTTAGAGGGAGGCGAGAGGTTATATACGCAATGTGCCGTGGGGTAGAGGTCCTCGGAAGCGGGATTACTGCAATTGCATAGTCAGCACGCGGTCAAAACCACCCCCGTCTCAAGGCTCGCTCACGGTACATCGAAAAGGACGATCTTATACGCGCGTTCTCGAGGCCAGCGATCGGAGAATTTTCACGGGGCCCTCCTTCCTCAAAATCCCATAAAAGATTCGAGCCGCGCTCGCATCCCCCGGGTGAGTTATCGGGCGTTACCGTGAATCGCGAACTGTCGGGAATTTTTCCTCGAGAGACCCGGCATAATTCCGTTGCCTATGCATCTTCCCGGGGGTGGTGTAGATGCGTCCTGGTATGCTCAAGGCAACCCCCTCGCGCGGATTCGGTCCATTTGGTTCACAGTCTCAGCGGTCGTCATGGAAACCCACCGCCACTGACTCCCCTTCCTTCCACCCTCGTAACACTCACTATCCGCTCTCTCGCTCTCTTACCCTCTCTTTCTTCAACCCCTCCCAACCCGATATACCTATATGCCTACGCAACACTCTCCCGACTCTTTCCTCGATGCCCGACGCCAGTAGGCTAAAGGGTTAATGACTAGCCGAATAGCCCGACTGAAAATTACAGCGAACCATCGTTGCCGTTGCCGGCCCCGGTCAATCCACGCCAATATTGCCCGAGAGGTATTTCACCTTCCGTGGGATTCCAGGGTATCGATTAGTTCGAGACTTTCCTTACCCCCTAAAGGGCTCCTTTGCGAGAGGATTTCCGGCTCGTGATCAAAGGGGAAGATTTAGACGCGCGTGGTGATGATATTCCTCCGCTGGCAATTTCTTGAGGTACCAAGCGATTGAGGAACGAGGTCTGTTGGATTGGGAATGGGAAACGAAGCACATATATATAAATAGGTATTTGTGTACCTATATGTATGTCGTAGGCAAATGGTCATTTCAGGCAAATAGTCTTTGTGGTTTCGCTCACTCAGCCGATTCTAACCTAACTTAACCTAATCTAACACATTGAAATATAACTAAATTAGATTCAGTAAGGTTAAGTTAGGTTAGGTTAGGCTAGAATCGACGGAGCAAGCGAAGCGAACGGAGCCTCAAAAGCTATTTGCCTGAAATGACCATTTACCTACGACATACATACATACATATAAATACTGCAGATCTGTTTTAATACACGCCCCTTAATAATAGGATTAACGTTACATTATAAATGATTAAAAATTCAATTTTTTATCATATTCACTGGAGTAAATTTAACATTATTTCCTCCAAATTTCTTAGGATTAAGAGAAATATCTCGACGATATTCTGATTATGCTGATGTTTATTTATGTTAAAATATAATTTCATCTATTGGATCAATAACAAAAACAAACACCCCGTATATGCATGAGATAAAAACTCGAGATTAATATCTATGGAAATTTTGCATAAATATTATCGACTTTAAACCTACTTTCTGAGAAGCTGTCATTATTGAGATACGATGTTCTTATTTGCGAGCGTCGATATGTCCCCGCTGCGGCGCGCCGCTTCGACCCATCGACTGTAGTCAGACGTTTGCGTCCCGTTAAATGCGACCTACATGGCGCGCATGTATCCGTACGTATCTACACCGCGCGTAGGTATATTGCCATCGCACTGTACTCGCGCACGTAGACTATCAAATCTATAGACCGCCATCCGCTATACATTTCGTCGGTCCATTTGGTAATCTGGTATGCGGTGTATATCGGAGGGGTGGAGTTTCGCGGAATCGGGAGAAGTCACGCGCCAATTGCTCGACGGTGAAAGTTGGTCGGAGTTTCGGGACGAAATCTGGGGGAGCTCTCGCGAGTCACCGCAGTCTATCGGTGGTCGTTCGAGGCAATTCGAATCAACGATGAAGGGGTGGCTTTCAAAAATGTCGAATTTCTTTTTCAATAAAGAATTCTGAACAAATCGGCACCAAACTGATTCGTTTAATTTTTGAAGGTGTCTGCAGCACGCGCGCATACGTGCAACGTATACCCAGTATCGATTGCAAAGCGTCACCGCGGCAGAATCGGCTACCTCGAATTCACCCTCTTTTCCACAGTATCCACGAGCCGCTACTATACGAGCCTATATAAATTTCATCGTCGCGTGTCGATTCGTACAATCCTACAGTCTAGTTCGTTAGTCGATATACCTTTTCGCGTTTCACTTTTGGCCGCGCGAGCAGCGGAAGTAGAATTAATCATGGCAATGGTTTCGAAATAAACCGTAGCCATATATCACGCACCCGTCGCGTATGGTTTTAAGCTCTTGAAAGCTCTCGGCCGTCCGCTCCCAATTATCGTCACTAATAAACGTTTTAGGAGAGGCAGTTTCCTCGGAACCTGGTTCCCCGATTTTGAACTTTACTCTTGAAATTACCGGCTTCCGGGACTGAGGGTCAGAGCTGCTTAACGAGCTGGTATACGGGATATAAGCAGAGAACCCTTTACCCCGCGCACAATTTTATACCGGTCGAAGTTGCATTGGCCGGGTTTTAGATATACGCGTATACATAAGGGAGGGTTGGTCTAATGAGATGTTTGATCATAGTAGTAGGTTGATTAGACTACGCTCTATATCGCCCCACCATCCCTCGCATTTCTCTATCCACACCTCTCGTGCCGAAGCTCGCAAAGACAGGAATGAAGTTGTCGCGCGGGATGGCGGGGGTGTGTTACGTATACGAGAGTCTGCATTATTTATGAAGCTGCAACGACCCCGATGAGAACGGTTCCATCCCCCCCCCCCCTTTCCATCTGGCCTCGACCATTTCTCCTTTGCTTCGGCAGCTGGAAGTGTTGCTTCGCGGCAGCTAATCGTACGCGACCGCTGTAACAATATTTCCAGCTGCGACCACGTTAGCGAGGCATGCCGCTAGATTTCCTAAATATTTTTCTATTTTAGTCTGGACTGTTGAAATAGGTTTTTCACAAAGATCGTTCGCTAATTTGCCACTGTAACGTGAAACGGAACGTCTCGTTCACTATATCAATACCGATCTCCCCTGCGCTGAGAAAAATAACTCGGTCGATCACACACAAATCAAAATCCTGGAGATCACGACCAATCCGTTTGATGAAATATGGATCCTCAGTCTGTTTGATTATACTGACCACTTTTTGGTTAGATTAACCAAACGTTTGGTTGAAATAACTAGACATCTGGTTAGAATAACTTGATATTTGTTTCAACTGGCCAGTATTTTGGTTAGAATAGCGAAACGCGTTAAGTAGATGGGCTTTTGTCATTTTAAACTAATTACGTTTCTCGTCGCGTATATTTGGTGCATACCGCCCTATCGTATATACATTCTCTTTCGACCTATTGGGAAGTGTCTTATGGGCGGAGCTAAAATTAATATGGCGGCTTTAAAAGTGCAGGTTCAATGTATTTCAATGGGTTAAAAGTAGATTTTACGTAAAATATGATTAACATTAATTAAATTTGCCTGTGGGCGAATACAAAACCGGGTAATAGGAACTTCCTTGAAGGGGAGCGTGTTTTAAAATCTCTTGGAAGCTGGAACATCTGAAGAATAACTATTTTGGAGCAAACATTTAGGTTAAACATGTACATGCATAGGCAACGGAAATATAATCAGCACTCGAAAAATGACGCTAATACACTTTGACATACGGCGTAACTGATTTTATTTTTAATATTATCATCCACTTTTCTAAAAATCGGTTTTTTCTAAATTTCCAAACGCGTCTGGAGTGTACACGAAACGTTTGCCCGGCTTTGGAAAATAATAGAAAGACACGTCGTCTTTTTATTTAAACGACTTTGACAGCGAGGAACGTAGCAAAGAAGTCTACCTTTCGATTTCACTGGTGGTTTTAAGAATTCGGACGTCATTTTGCGAAAAAATAAATTATTATGTGCACTCTCCTATTCGAATGCATTGCTAAGCTCCAAAACTGTAATCTAAAACTAGTTTGTTTTTTCGCCGCCAGAGGTCATATCGCCATAAGACACTTCCCAATAGAGTTTACACGCCGCTTGATCGCGGATACCTCCGGATTTACGGTGGACGAGCGGCCGATGTTTCGCTCCGGGGCTCAAGCGCTCAAACGGTCGGTCCGGGGAAAAGCTTTGTCCCGAACTTGGAATCGTCGAGCGAATCCGACGGGACCTGGGCGTCCAATGGGCAGCGACCGGAATCCCGCGTCCGCGACATTCGCGTGGAATCAATACCCAGGAGATCCCCGAACCTGTACCTTCGGCCGCGCGGAACGAACGGCGGCTCCGTGTATGGCCGACGCGGCGACCGTGCCGTAAACCTAATTCGGGATGGGATTTGCTAATCCAGGGTTGCGAAGTCGGTCATTATTTGGTGCCGCATGATCCCGGGGGTAAAGCGGGGCAGAGCCGTATTCCGGCGCGGACCGAGCTTACCCCCGTGCGCCGTGGAGCTCGCAGTGTATTTATCCACCGATACATCACCCCCCCTTCACTCAATCTGCTCGGACCCCCCACAAATCCTGTGCACCTCGGGAGAGTAGTTTCAGCCCGGCTTGTCGGAAAAAGAGAGACACGAGATGATTTTCGGAGAGAAAAAATGAGTGAGTCGGAGGATTCGTCTTCCGTGCGAGAAAGAAAAGGATTATAGGCCATCTTTCAATTCTGGGGATTCTTAAAACAGCTCATGGGAATTTTTTGGGTGATAGTCAGGATAGGGTGAACTAGCCAGTTAATCAACACTTGAGCAGACGACAAAATCCAGTGAATGAACAAAACTTTACATTTGAAAAGCGTTGAAGTGTTCATTCACTGGTGAACTCAACCTACACCGATTCGTGAAATGAAAATCGCTCAATCACAGTATCTATTCATTATTCATTGGTTAATATTTAATGTCATCCAATAAACATGGAACTTTGAGCAACCACGTCTGCTGAACTAGTGTGGCTGAATACTAAAAGTCAAAAAAATTGAAAATACGCCATGTGTCACGCGGCTTGTAATAATTCAATAAAAAGAATAGATACAACGCTATAATACACTGTATTGGATTCAGTGGAATAGTTTACACGATAAATTTAAAATTGTTCGAATTATTGGTACCTGTCAAATCTAACTGAAATCGCGCATTCACCATCATGCTTATCGCTTGCGATTTTCCAAAAATTTAATGATAAATTTTTTTAACTATTAAATGAAGAAACCACACGGTAGCGGCACGTAAATTATTATACAGGACCGATTAAAATAAGAAGAAAGATTAGTAGATAGAAGTAAGCAGAGACTGAGATATTACGAGCCTACTAGTTTGAATTAATGTTGCCAACTTCCAACAATGCTAAAAGTTCACCTTAAGGTGATGGTAAGGCTCGTACCTAGCGCCCTCATGCGGCTAAATTTTTGCTATGGATTATTTCCGAGATTAATGATATTTAAACTGCAAAACAAGCGTTATTGTTTAAAGTGTAAATTCGCACCAGTGTGCACTTGAGGGATTAAGCAGATATAGGGAAAGAATTAACCCGTGGTAGCGGTAGTTTACCACACTGAGAGAGACAATGAGAAAACAATATTATGAGAGTTAACGGGTATGTACTTTTGTATTAGGTGCGCCACTAAGTTCTCGCTGTTTGTCAATAGATGGCTCCAGCAGTAAGAGCTGGTCGATTTTGACATAACCAAAACGTCATGAACCAAGCTTAGGCATATGGTAAACAAACCGCTATGACAAATTAGTGATTTTGTTTTTGCGTTATATACTTTTGGTTGTGTGAAAATGTCTGATTTTATGCCAAATAATCGTCATTTGCGGAAGTGTTGCTTTTCTTCTTTTATTCGAAGAAAACGGCGGCTGAAGCGCATCGAGAGCTCCGAAAAGTTTACGGAGATGCTGCTTTGAGCGAAACAACGTGCCGAGATTGGTTCCGTCGCTTCAAAGGTGGTGATTTCGAATATTCACGCTGCGAAGGTTATGCTGTGTATTTGGTGGGACCAGGTCGGTGTTATTTATTATGAGCTATTGAGACCGAACGAAACCATCACTGGGGAACGGTATCGAACTCAATTGATGCGATTGAGCCGAGCACTGCGCGAAAAACGGTCACAATACGAGCAGAGGCACGAAAAAGTGATTCTACTGCATGACAACGCTCGGCCTCGCGTTGCCAAACCCGTTAAAACCTACTTGGAAACGCTCAAATGGGAAGTCCTACCCCACTCGCCATATTCCCCAGATATTGCGCCGTCTGATTATTACTTGTTCCGTTCGATGGCACATAGTCTGGCTAATCAGCAGTTCCGCTCATATGACGACATCACAAAATGGCTTGATTCGTGGATAGCCTCAAAAGACGAACACTTCTACCGTCAAGGTATTCGAGCTCTGCCAGAAAGATGAGAAAAAGTTGTAGCTATAGCGATGGGCAATACTTTGAATGATTCATTTGTAACCATTTTTTCACAATAAAGTTGCATTTTCATCAAAAAAAAACAGCGAGAACTTAATTGCGCACCTAATAGTATAAAATTTATATTGTAAATTAGTAGTTAATGTAATTGAGTAATAGTTAAGATAAGTCCATTAGCATGTAGGTTATAAATCCTACGATGTATTCTTTAGTGTGTGATATGATAATTGTTACTTGACCTATATTAACCGTCTTGTCGATTTCAAATGACATAATTTCTAACCTTTGATACAATGACCACTGGTTAAGAAATATCACTAACCGCTAATGTTTTGTTCTCTCAGTGCACTGCTAATATTCTTTCACGTTATATCTATCTATTTAATAAACCATTAACAATTACAAACCATAGTTTTCGGATATAATTTGAGGTACACTTTAGGCAATCGGTTTGTTGTTTCAATATCAATATATCGCACCTCCGGAAGAACAATGACGCAAGTGCAAATTTTGAAATTTTTTAATTAAACTCCTTAATGGTCTTAAAAATCAACTACGCTACGTATGAGCTTTATCATCACTTTAACGAACATTTTCCCCTTATTGCAATTCTAAAGAAGAGGATGAACGGCGAAGTCTCGCACAAAGTGCACGCGACCAATGAGTATCGATCGCGCGTTGGAAATTCCATTCGGCGTACATAACTCTTGACGGGGTGAGAGTTATATCATAGCTGCTGTGTGCTGTGCTCGCTACGGTAGAGTAACTTCCCCCCTACGCGACGGGGACCGTGTATGTAGATGTGTGCAGGGCGCGCTTGTGAAAACACCGATACCATTATTTATGTATCGTGCAATGTATATGTATATATAGCCAAGCCTCTGCCTATATATATATATATACAGACACGCCTCTGTATATATCTTCCTCTGCCAATTCCCAACGGCAGTCCGTGTAGTCCTCGGTGGAGTTGTGCGGATAGACGATAGGAGGCTCTTCGGGAATTCAGAGATTTTACACGCGGATATGTTGAAATCTGTAGGTGATTTGTCTGCGAGCTCGTATTTTCGCGTAATCCCATTGGATCGACGCTTCGTGCTCTGTTTACCATGCCTGTTCTGTATTCGATTTCTCATAGTCATAAGAAAGATGTACTTTGGAATGTACAGTACCGAAGTAGTGTACTCGTATATAACCGCTGATGAACTAATCTCTACTCTTCAAAATAAATAAGTGATAGGGAAATAATCAGTGTACCTATCTCAATCTTCAAGGGTAAATAAATTCGTCGCTTCGTCTCTTAAGAGAAAAGCGGACCGACGGGCGTCTGACGTGGAACAGAAGTTATAGAATGTCCATTACGATTTTATGGAGGAAGATAGTGGACATAGTTTTGTTCTACAGAGGACCGAACGACTCGTCGAATTCTTTAATTATGGAGATAGTCGGTCGATTGGAAAGCACGCGCGGTGGAATGCTCAGTTCTGAAGGATCGAGCTATACCTACAAGAAATATCGAGAGAAGACTGACTACTTTTTGTGCTTTATTCTCTATACCAGTTTGATGATTCATCAACCAGTGAAACGGTCGAGTTTCAAATATGGACAGTTCCCACAGCTATAGGTAGGCAAATGTCATCCCTCCTATATGACGTATCACATTATTGACAGACTGCTTCTCCCGATCCGTGGATCGAGGCTATATCTCCTCCGCACTATTATATCTCCGCATATATAGTTTATATTCTCAGGCCGCAAATAGAGCTCTAAAAAGCTCTCGGTTAATTTGGTTCGGCGATCGGTAAGAACTATTTCACTCCGCGAGATGAGAAAGCCCAGGCCTCCAAATCGCGGGGTCGAGATTCGGTAAGGACTCGAAGTTTGCACCAAGTCTAAAGGGGATTTTCCCCCGCCCGCCGAAGTCTAACCCCGGAAGGTAACTTTTCTTTACAGCGGTTGCCCCGGGGTTTCGATCCTCCCTCGCCATCCCCGGAGGATCGCTGAGTGGATGCTTTCCTTGCGGCTTTATAACGCGGGGCGGAGGGCAGTGATTAGAGGTGATTCCATTTTTCCATTCCCCCTGCTCCGCCCGCTCCCGCCCTACTCGCGCTCTTTCTCCTGGGTCCTTCCGCACCCCTTCGCGGCTCTCATTATTATAAAGTCACTAACGAACCGAGGAAGCGCCCTCAGACCCTCCAATCTCTCTGGCAAACGGACCAAATCAATTCCCCCCGCGGGCCGCAATCGCAAACACGAGATTGAGCCACTTACTTGTAGGAGGCGACGGACTGGAGTCGCGCGAGAGTATGAACAATGCAACGTATGTATATCGTGCGTACTGTCGGCGTTACGAATTCTGACGCTGGTAACCTTTCAAAATGTCATTTTTAAACATACTAATCAATCAATAATTAATTATCATGCTTTTATTAACAAGGGCAAATGCCACCGCAGTTAATGAAAGTATACGATTTAATTGCTAATTGGCTAGTAAGTTTCAAAATAACAATTTGAAAAATCACCAGCGACAGAATGCGTGACGCCGGGAGTACACTCAAAGAAAAGTCTAGTTGAAAGAGAATCATAATTTAACCAGAAATCGTGATCGATTATGGCGTCAAACATAATTCTATAGTTGTTTTAAGCAGTCAGATTCTGGTTGTAGTAACAAGAGATCAGAATTACCGCAACCGAGTCAACTAGCAACATGGTCGATAAATGTCCCCAACCTTTTTTCATATAGTTGAAACTATCGTGCAGTAATATTATTGATCTGCTTTTGTGGTTAATTCAACCATGGTGCATAGCTATCATAAACTACAACCTTTGTGTTGTTACTATAACCACGCAACAAAAGTTTTTTCGACTGAATTCATAAACTCTTTAATCATAAATATGGTATTAAAAGCCATGGAAATATCAACCTTGCGATTATGGTTGATTTTATCACCAACTTTTTTTCCCTCAGTGTATTATTGATTTTAAAGTATGCAAAAATATAGAGAATTAGATATTTATAAAATGGACCGCTTGGTCAATGTCAGTTTTCGAATTAATTCTATTAAATTATTCATAGTTCGATCAGAGAAACGCGAGAGTGCGTATAACTCGATACAGAGAAAGTGGGCACTTTTCTAGCGATTGTCCGCATACGCGGAAATCCTATAGTATCATATATCGTTGTAGTGTCACCGCGTGGAGAAGAAAGGAACCGGTCGAGCGGAAGGTGTTGACACGGGGGATGCGATAAACTCCGACCCGATGTGCGTAGGGGATTGGAATACAACTCCCCGTGGCGGTTCGTGCCCATCGCTGAGAGCAAATCGAAGCCGCGACGCGATGGTCCGAATTGCGGGAGTCGAGCCATTCATTAGGGAAGAAAACTTGCAATGCCTACTTTTGCCAATATCGATTCGAAGCTCATTGCGATTCGTCGCAGGACCCTCCGTACATATATCTATACCGCCGGCGCGGGCGGTCTGCTCGGTTGAAATTGTTGATTTTCATAAATAAACGTTCGTCGCTGTAATTGGCAGCAATTAATTCGATCCGGACTCGAGTCTACGGCATATAAGTCCCGTAAATTGGGGCTTTTTTTCGCGATTACGGATTTCTGATATAATTCTCTATAGGTCTCCCTCTCCTTCTTTTTCCCGATAAGAAAAATTACGCATTCGATCAAATTATTCCCCCTGTCTGGTAAAATGGCAATATTTGTCCATTCGAGATTGGGGAAAATTTATCATAATTATATGATCTGGAAAGCTACCCGGTAATATATGTGTTACAGGTAGGTATACCTAAGTAATGATCTTTTCAAGTACGAAAAGTTAACTCGGCACGCAGGGGATGAAATAAGATGCAGCCTTCTCGCTGAATCGCGAACCATGAATATGTAAATTCGAAACAAATTTCCTATTACAACGGGCGCGAAACACCTTCTTTCCGTACCCTAATTAACTCTTTATAAAAGTAAGATTAGCAATTTTGCGGTTTCGTCGGTCGGCACCCTGAATGAAAGAGGGTGACGAACCCTCCGTTCATCCAGTCTCATCCACGGTCCGTACAACGACTGTCCATCCGGCCCCAGTATTTCCGGTTAAGAGTGTATTACTCGCTAAAATATTAATCACAGTTTAAAGCCCATGCGGTCGAGGCAGAAACGCCCGCACTGCTCTCGCGGAGAGCTGGGCAATTCTATGTGCGTACCCGCAGTTGGAAGTTTTATGTTGAAATCGACCCACCTAGTTTTATACGTTAAAACACTGATTCTTTGTGTCAATTTAACATTTTTCATGTTAATTTCAACATTCTTTTAAATCGGTGAGCGGACACACCCATATCGAACGTTAATGCGAATTTAGTGAGCTAAGAGCCGGAAAGATAATAACGGGCGATAATAACTCGCATTTCAACATTCAAGAATCATTTGATTGCAACATACAAATATACCTAAATGGACCGATTTGAACACAAAATTTCCAACCGTGTACGAATTTCCAAGTGTCTGGCTCAGTTCGACAAAATCCAACTATTCTTCATCAAGCGCCTAATTTCGTTGATCCGACATTTTCGTCAAAATATTCCAGCGCAAATTTTCAAAGCCAAACGCGCGCATAAAACGGGCGAACGTATATTTGCCTAAATAATTAATTAACCACGGCGGAACGTGTGATGTGTCATAATTTCGTTTTCATAATTGATCGTGCCAATATTTATAGTTCGTTACGGGAATCAAGAGATTTTCGTTCATTAGCGTGAATACGTAAAAGGCGTCGTCCTCGGGATGATCGCGAACGTTCGTTCGGTGTTACTCGACGTTAAAATAAAGTTGCATCGACCATCGTTCTACTACCACTTCCCTCTCTTATCCGGCGTCACTCAGCCACCCTCGCTCACGCCGCGCGCACGCCTCTGGGCGTACGGGGGAGATATTGTTTTAGGGGTGCTGTCCGAGCATCAACTAGAAATGGACAGGGGATGTGACTACACGCGTTTCAGCTCATGGGTTCTCCATCGTTTTATAGCCGTACTAAATTCTGCCGAGTGCGTGACGCGAAACAGGATCACGGAGACGGAGCGAATCCTCATTCCCCGTCCTCGTCTTCTCGTCTCGTCCTCGTCGAGTTTTCACGCGCGTAAAACAGCGGAGAATCGAAATTGGGCTCGGCCGGATTTTGCCGTGCGACGATTCCCCCGCCGTTTCCCCTCCCAGGGGGAGAGACGAATCGCTATCACGCGCCAGAAAGGGAGGAATGAGGTGGGGAGAGGGGGAAGAAGGAGCGAGAGTCCGAGGAAAAGCGCGAGTCGGGAGAAAGCAAAAAGAGAAAGAGAAACGTGGGCCGCTCCAATTAGTACGATTTACGATATTCGTTTTCACCGTTTCTCATAAATCTCATCGCTCCGGATACTTTAAAGGGATCGCTGAAAGTGTTGGCTCGATACACATTTTAATATCAAAGTCGGCCTAAGAATAACAGAGAAATACGCGGTGATTTAATGAGCTGCAGGAGCTGTCGGCGTGAGCGAAAGAGAGAAAGAGAAGAGGGGATTGGGGACGGAGGAGGAAAAGGCGTAGAAAGCGAGGAGGGAGCGCGGGATGGGTAAACAATAAATTCGGATTTAAGAAAACAGTCTGACAAAACCCGGCTAATTTCGACCGAGTCTGCTCGACTTTAATCCCGACGCATTTCAATGATTTGTAGCACCGCGTAGCGCACCGAGACCCTGAAACTCTCGCCCGTTATTATCTTTCCGGCTCTTAGCTCACTAAATTCGCATTAACGTTCGATATGGGTGTGTCCGCTCACCGATTTAAAAATCGTTACGTGGCGCATGGGGCAGACAAAACAGCATAGGTTTCGAACCGCTCCGCTTCTAAAAGTTGGATCGAGATAAATTTCGACGATGCTCCGATTAACCTTTTAAGCGGCACTTATTTTGTTGAACGGATTATTGAAATTGTCAGTGATTTTGAAAAAGGATGATTCTTGCAAATTAATTATAATGAAAATCGTTTATAACGACACCGGTTATTACAACCTACCAGAGTTAACGACGAAATCTGAAGGTCCCGGACAAATTGCACATGAACACGTGTACAAAAAATCCGTATACAACGACATCGCTTACAGCGACATATTGGTTTTAGCGACACCTCTTCATTGTGTGTGTGATTTATTAGAAAATTGATCCGAATATAACGACCAACTGTATGCTTTCTCATCATGAGGCACTTACGTATAAAAATATTCATGCGTGTGTAGGAGTAGTACATTATATATCTCACATACGACTCGCCCCCACTCTTTGAGAAATGATATTGTTCATTCTTGACAATGCATTTAGCGACAAAACCAAATTTGGGTGCACTTTAGTTCATTTCTCTCGCGCTTTTAAGAAAAATAAAAGTCACACATAACTATTGCATAGAAGCTACACTACCTACTTTTTATTTTCCTACTTTCATTATTGAGCTTTTTGTTCAATATGCTATATTATTTATTTTAAACGCCAAACCTACATATGCCATTATCTATCAATTAGAGTTTTCTAAAGAAAAATACAACATTATCGGTTAAAACGACCGCATTTGCTCAATCCTTTGAAAGTCGTTATAACTGATCTTCACTGTATTATTTTTTTGCAGGAACTAGCGTATCAAAAATTCTGAACAATATACATAGTAGGTACTTTGATGTGCGGAAAATATGTAAAAAAATATCAGACTTCTAAGACTCCCTCAAGTACAGTTGATTTTCTGAATAAAGAGACAAGAATTTTTTCATATACCTAGACTTCTTATTGATAACTGGCAAACAATAAATTAACGTAATATTTCATCGAAACTACATATCGCATCACTAATGCCAAAAAGGTTTACAACCAAAAATTTGTTTCCTTGCGACTAACAGAAATAAGTAAAAAAGATTCAAAAATACTAAAATAAAAATTTTTTAAATCAAAGGTAAAAAAGCATATAGGATATAGTCAATACGTCCTTTTTTGGTAGGTATTAAGTTTTTTAAAAATCATGAAAACTAGGCATATAGACTAAAACCAATGCGCCCTTTTGCTTTCAAGTTTCCAATTTTTCTTTATTTTATCTTTTCGTATCTAGGAATATTTGAATGAATAAAAGTAATGAGTTTTTTTTAAACGCCCTTTTGGCTTTACACTTTTTAGCGTATACGATCTTTTGGCATTAGTGGCGCGATAAATCAGGTCCACGGGACTCCGAAGATTCTTAATATGCCCATTAGAATCGCAAGAAGCAGCGACAAAAATGAGAGAAACTAAACGAGAAAAGAGAGATAGTACGTATATTACCATTACCCCTCAAAAGATTAAAAGAGCTACCTGCATCTGATAATCCTACAATGTCAACTTTGATGATGCGGTATGATTATTAAACTGTCTCTACGGGTTAAGTACTTCCACTTTTAACGAGTTTCTCATTCATCTTTCACACGTCCCAGGAAAAGTTTGCCAATGCTGAACGCACGGCCCAGGACTGGCACTAGTCTGGCAGTCAAGTCTCGATAGCCGATGCTGGCCCAATACTAACGTGACCCACGCCCCGACGCATTGCCGTTGTTGCAATTCTGTACTGCGGAACAGAGTTGTACCAGTACTGGCATAACAACGCATTCGACATTGCGCCAGTATTGGCAATCTGTACTGGGAAGCAGTGTTGTGCCAGTCCTGGCACGACTGTCTACCCGATACTATGCCAGTATTGGCTACTGTACTGCGGAACAGAGTTGTACCAGTACTGGCATAACAACGCATTCGACATTGCGCCAGTATTGGCAATCTGTACTGGGAAGCAGTGTTGTGCCAGTCCTGGCACGACTGTCTACCCGATACTATGCCAGTATTGGCTACTGCACTGCGGAACAGAGTTGTACCAGTACTGGCATAACAACGCATTCGACATTGCGCCAGTATTGGCAATCTGTACTGGGAAGCAGTGTTGTGCCAGTCCTGGCACGACTGTCTGCTCGATACTATTTCAGCATTGGCGTCTGCACTGCGAACAGAATTGTACCAGGACTAGCGTAACAAACTTTTCGATATTGCGCCAGTACTGGCATTTTATACTCGGGAACAGAGCCGTGCCAGCACTGGCAGGACTCTACTTCTGACACATTTTTCAGGTACGCTCTTGTTCGATAGCCGGTAGTGGTCATTTCGTGACAGAGTCTTGCTCGGGTCAGTTGAGTTCTGCATACAGCACCAGAAATATTCAAATTGCCAGTACTGCGCCAGGTCTGCTCGCCAGCACCCAGCCATCTCTGTCTACCGGTGCTGGGACGGTACTCATTCCCAAGCGTAGGACCAGAGTTATCATTCCAAGGCTTTGCCAGAAACGATTCAGTACTGGCGGTCACTACTGCGCCAGCACTCCTACTACTGGCAGTTGTACTGCCCCAGTACTGTGCCGTTCGTAAAACTTTTCCTGGGGTGTTTCCTTAAAAATTCAAATTTACTCCTTCAAAGTACCTAAGTTTAAAATTAAATATAAGTACATTATAGCGGCACATTTTAACAAGGTTTCTACTCGTTAAGTACCCATGTTAGACGACCACTTTCGTAATTATTCGATAAAAATGCTTTTATCAACTTTCCCTCCAAATGATCTCAAAAATACAAGCGTTCTTCGGCAGTTTTTTCGCGACTGGACATTCAAGAAAACTTCAGCCTAGAATTTCACCGTACCCGCACCATCAGCTACTCTCGTCCACCACCTGCCAATTCAACGAACGAACTCGACCCTTCCGAGACCACAATCTATCTCGCGTTCAGCGAACGGACGCGAGCTCGCGTATATGTACAAAATACGCGTACGCCGCAGCTTTTCGTAACAAGCGCTCGCCGTTGCGATAAAATCAGAGTCGGCGGGTGTTGTAATTAATCAACGATTCATTAAATTCATTGCGATAGGTCGATAACATTCTACGGGGTTTTGGGCCGTGCGGGACTCGGACCGCCGAGAACATACATATATAGCGCGTGGGTTGCGGTGGCTATACATTACGAGCTTTAGTGGGCTTTAGCCCGTCGGTATATACCATGTCGCGGTTACCATTCCGCTCCGTATAGGTAGCGAAACGCGTGCGCGTCGGTGTGCCTCTACGCAGTGTGAAAGGGCGGAGTGTGCAGTGCGCGGGAACGTATGGCATGGTATATCTCGCGCACGGCACGGTGGAGTACAGCGTAGCGTGGTAGCACGGGAAGCTAGGCTCGATTGGGGCGCATGTAGTCTCCGTGACACCCGACCTCAGCGGCCTCGATAATGTCTATCAACTCTATCACGCACTCCGCCACCGAGAGGGAGGGGGGAAGGCAGGTTAAGCCGGTGTTCAGGCTTCTCTTTAGCGGCGACGTTCCATTAGCGACGGCGTGGGCGTTCGTGTAGGAAATATTTTTATCGTCGTAGAGAGAGAGAGAGAGAGAGAGAGAGAGAGAGAGAGAGAGAGAGAGAGAGAGAGAGAGAGAGAGAGAGAGAGAGAGAGAGAGAGAGAGAGAGGGAGAGAGAAAGAGAGAGGTGGTGGTTAAGCAATTTGGCGTTATGCCGCTGGAAGTACCGCGGTAGAGGCCTCGGGTAAGTATATTGAAGCCGTTTTGATGAATTTCTCACGTTCACGACGACACTCGAGGTGTTTTCCCTGCATGTTTATAATTCCGAGAGAAACTGTACTCGAGAAAGCTCGATGTCGGGTAAATTCGAGGACGTCCGTGCACGATATCGATTTTCCTGAAATAAATAACGCGCGTGGGTACATCTATCCACAAAATTATCCTGTCTAGAAATGGCTGTAACAAGATGACACGAGTGATCGCAAGAAAAATAGACCCATCAAGAATAAGTCTGTAAAATATTAACCAACGAAAGTTAAGCCACCGAATATATCATAGAGTTTGACGCAATATCGTATTCGCTCCGTGCGTGCGAACACTGTTAAATACTTCAGTGAGCATGTATGCATTGTACAAAATTTCGGGAATTTTCCCGAACTATTTGCACAGAATTTTTTCGAACTAAAGAGAGAAAACACTTTTCTCTAATATTTCGTGTTCATACGCACGAAGCGAATAATAGGTACAGAAAGAAAAGGTGTCACTGCAAAATTGCTGTAATAACGATAACGAGGCAATAAAGTCTGCACTGCCGCTGTGTAAGGTCGATATAGGTACACGTAGGAGACCCGAGATTCGTTTAACGCGACGTAATCTAACCTAACTTGATCTACACGCGTAGCTATATACTCGCTCGCCAAATCGAGGCGACGAAAAATTTGAGTTTACGAGGGAGCCGCGTAATATCGTCGACGCCGGGTAACGACGTTCTCTAGCCGCCCGCGCGAAATTAGATCGCGGCGTGACGCGGGACGAAACGAGAAATTCGATGGGATGCCGCGTCGAATGAAATTGTTGGACGCGGGCGAGCGACAAAAAATGTACGGCCCGTTTATTCGCGGAGGATCTCCGCGCGGAAGTGTCCGTTTCCACTCTTTTCTCCGGCTCGTCGCGTCGCCGGCGTCAAAGGGAAACGCGCGCGGTCCCGGTGGAGCTCGCGCGAGCGCGTTGCCGCATCGCGCGGATTTTCACGGAGTTACGCGCCGCGTTCCTTATGCATTTTTATGCTTTTAACAAATTAAAGGCGCGGAGACAAAGAGCGAGGCGTTTCGCGGGGACCGGCGTAGAATCAACGGCAAAATACGCGAAAGGGGAAACGCGCGCGGAAGGAGAGCCGAAAAGCGAGAATTTAGAGGGAAAAGGAAGGAGCGTGGGCGAGGGCGAAGGAGGAGAAAACGAGGACCGCGCGAGACATTGGGCGCTTGCGCGGTTGCGACGAACCGCCTCGCTATTATGCTGATTACATTTTCAAATGCGCTCGCGTCCGTTACCTACCCCACCAACCCCTCCTGGCGCCGACGCCGCCGCCCTCGCCTCCTTCGACACTCCCGGTTTTCCCTTTATTCGCCCCCCACATTTTGCGGGAGAGCCTTCCCTGCGCGCGCTCCACTTCTCGCGCTTCCGCGTCGTACATTCTTCATCAAGCTTTGCGCGCGTATCGCGGGCGGCAGGAGGGGCGCGGTGCAAGCGGCATAATAGTCGCGCCGCGTCGCGCACCCTCGCGGTCTAGAAAGAGGCTGTGTATCGACCACCCAGCGATGCGGGCGGCTTAAAAATGTACCGCAAAGTAGCGTAGGAAGGGGGGAGCGACGAAATATCGACTAGAAGTAGACACCGGGTGTCGATCGATACTACGTCACGCGCGCACCAATCAACGGAATTACCATCGCGGATCGCGACTTTGCCTCCGGGCGAGATATGCGCGCGCGAGGAACGTCGCGGATAAATTTGTCTTCGATGCCGGGGCGGGAGAGGAAACAAAATAGATTCCACCGTGCGATTCGCCGCGGAGCGAGGGCGGGAGCGAGGGGAAATAGGTGGGAGGATCGGGGCGAGAACGGAAGAGAGCGGCGCCGCGTGGCGGTAGGGAGAAGGGTGCTTCCCGAGAAAAGGTCGAACGAACCGAGCGGAAAAGCAACGGCTCGCGCGCGCGCGCGCGCGCGGTGCACGCGGTTCCTCCGTTCTATTTACACGGCGTGTCGTATCGACGTCAGGTCGACGACCGGCGTCGCGCAATGAGTTAAGTATTTTTAATAGACGGCTCGGCCAAAGCCAATCTCTCGCATTCACTCGGCCATCAAGCGCAATTGATTGTACTCCGAGTGTGTACTTGGGTACCGAGAATTGAAGCGGGGCTGTTTCTCGTTAGAAGAGAGCGCGCGCCGCGCGGACGAAGCTCGAAGGGAAAGGATCGTTTCTGAGACATCAAAGCCTGCCCTGAGCCTCTTTTCTCCTATTTCTTCTTCCCGAGTCGCGAGTTACGACTTTCCAGAGGGACGAAACTTTACGGCCTCCCACCGTTCCCTTCTCTCTCTCTCTCTCTCTCTCTCTCTCTCTCTCTCTCTCTTTCTCTCCTACGTGACGTTATACCTAATTGCGTTCGATGCCCTTCTGACCCCCCTCTGTACATTCATGCGGCATGTGTGCGAGCACGCGTCATTATTTTCGCGCAAGTATTTTTGTAGTTGTCGGAATTGTGGAAAGAAGGGGGAGGGGGACGTACGGAGGCACGTGCATTCTCATTCGCGGCGCTTCCCGAACGTGACTTCTATGGGGTGCACGAATGCATCGGGAGAAAAGGAAACACGGGGCGAGAGGAAATACAAGTTGCATTTGTTTTCGTTAAAATTCCACAGCCGGTTTGTTTTCTCCCCTGGCGGATTTCTATTCCCGGCATCGCGTGCGCGCGCGCGCATATCAACCGCGTTACACTATGCGGCCGCTGTCTACTCCGCGATAGCGGGACGTGTGGACCGCGTCACTTGATTGGCGCAAAGTATTTTCGGACCAATCGTCGGTCCTGCGCGCGAGACGTGGGAAGCGCGATGGACTCGCGTCAACTGTCATTCATCCTGTCCGCGAATGATACAGCTTTTCAGAGCTTTTTTTTAAAGCGTAATAATACAGTATTTGTGATTAAAACCAATTTTCATATTCTTAAATTCAATTTGTAAACTGTAGGTACATGCATTAAATGCCATGCGAGAAAGAAAATATCCGAAAGAATAATTATTCGGAAAATTATGAGTGCGTTTCTCTCTACTGAGTTATGACGTCATCGAAGAGCCATGAGAGACGCACTTATGCCAAGCAACGAGTGCGAGAGAGACATTTACTGAGCGAAGACGTGTGCTGCATTTTTAAAGTTCGGCGGCGTAAATGAGGCCGAAAATGAGAAATTAAAAAATATAGAGCACTTAGATAATTAAGTATATCCAAATTTTTGCGAATCATTAATAAAAAAATATCAGTCAACTACCCTATTCGGTTCTCACAATTGTTTAGTTCAATTTGTAATCTGTATACGTTTAAATGTCATACGAAAAAGAAAATATCCGGAAAAAGAATTATTCATAAAGATATAAGTGTATTTCTCTCTACCTACTGTATCTATTATGACGTCATCGGAAAGTTTAGAGAGAAGCATTTATGCCAAGCAATCAGTGCGAGAAAGATGGAGTCACAATACTATGACGCACATGCGACATTTTTAAATATCGCCTCCCAGCTTAAATAAATCCGAAAATGAAAAATGCAAAAATATGGGGTATGTAATTTGGCCCAGTTTTCAAATGTACAAAAAACAATGAGTAAGAAACGAATTCTAGGATATCGCACGCGATATTTCGCAGTCCCTCGCGATATGCTTGGACCGTAGAATCGAGAGGTCATCCAAAGAGTCGGATAAACACGCGGCATTCTAGAATTAACGGCAATAAGTGTGACTTCATTCGGGTCATGGTAATTCGTTGAATCGAAGTAGGAAATATGCGGTTAGTTCGGATAGTGAAAATAGGTCGCGTCGTCGTAACGAATCGCTACCCATTCAGGAAGAAAAACAGACGACCTAATATTTTAAACGCTCGTAAACGCGGTTTACGAACCTTAATTAGGGTCAATTCGTTGCTTCGTTAATTATCGTTATTCATTTGCAACGGCGAATCGCGTTCCTTCCTGCGTGCGTTGCCCCGCTTTGTCTCTTTCGAGGTGTCACAGCGGTCTAAGGAAACGCGTGATCCAGCCGCGTAAGTAGGTACTCGTAGACCGCTGTCTCAAGGGTCGGTAAGCTTCGAGCAAAAATCGCGCTCGGTATGTGTGCAACATATCGACTGGTTGTTGCTCTATACATTTTGTATCAATGCTCGCACACGGGTCGGTGTGGCATCGGCGCGAAGCGGTTACAGCCTGCAAATGTCGAGACGCGACTGATTAGTGTTGTTGCACGCAACATACCGAGTACTAACCGCTTCGCGCCGATGCTACACCGACCCGTGTGCGAGCATTGATACAAAATGTATAGAGCAGCAACCCCAGCAACCAGAGCAACCAGTCGGTATGCGGCACGCATATCGAACGCGATTTTTGCTCGAAGCTTACCGACCCGTGAGACAGCGGCCTAATCCGTCAAATCCCAGCGGAGAGACATCCGTCGTGCGGCACGTCGAAAAGTCGATACATTTCGTTCCGCGGAAAAATCTCCGAGCGACAACGTCAGTTGGCGATGCGCCGCGTTCGACGCTCCTTTGACCGTAATATTTCCGTTCCAATCAGGAAAGAATGTTTTAATTCGTACGGATAGCCAACATTCGATAAGCGCCCGCACGCTTTGACATCATCCGAACGAGCTTGAAAACGACGCGTGTATAGGCAGAGGTAGAAAGCTGGTTGAAAACATTTGCGCACGAATAATTAATCACAACGAGAGAAATATGAGAATGCAATGTTTTCACGGGTCGGGACAGCATTTAAGCGCTATTGTTTCCCTTTCTCCCGTACACATCGTACCAGATATTTTTCATGTTTCATAATTATTCCTTGGTTATGCGTTTCTAGATAATATTTCGCTCGGACGTTTCATGCGTTTCGTAATTGTTTCCTGGTCGTGCATTTTCGGATATTAGTCAATATTGACCGTACACGGCGCATTGACTCGTCGGTTTTTATTAACGGATTAACCGTGCCATGGTACGGGAGAAACGGGAAACGCGTCGCATTTAAACATGGCTAACAAAGTGTATATATCTGTATATTTACGGAGCAGATTTTCAGTACGCGCGTGTACTCGTTTATAAATCGTGAACGGCTGAATCGATCTGTGCGCAATTCTCGTTCCGTAGAGATTCTGTATTCTTTGGAAAGGTTTTGCAATTGAAAAAAATGTACGGCACGGAAAGTACCTATAGTCCTCGATGATCGGCAAATTAAGTAAGATTAAATTGATTAAGTAGTCGATTAAAGGAAAGCAAAATGTCGGACACAGCTTCGGTATACCTTCTATATATGTGCAGATCAAATATATATGTGTATATATATATATGTGTGTGTGTGTGTATGCGTATGTGTTCGCGCGTGCGTGCGTATGCATGTGGATTTGTCCATTAGATATCAACAAAATTATAAATAATATTCCATTAACACATAAGCCTGCCTGCCTGCCTGCATAAAGTTCAGCCTGCTTAAATAACAATGAAATCCAGGTCCATCTCCTGCATCTGCCCCAAAAATATGAAATTTCTGAAAGACTTAGCTAACGATTACACTAAAATGATCCATATCGCCGACGCGCGTCTCCTGCACCCCCCCCCCCCACCCCCCCACCCCCCCCCCCCCTTAAAATACAATAAGTTCGATTCCAAACGAAATTCCGTCGCCCACCGCAAGAATGATTACGTTCAAGAGACGCGGGTCGTCGAGAAGACCAACCTATGTATTTCGACCCTTCCGGGTCAGAGTCCCTTCGCGGACTCTCGCGATCGCAATTCAGATGTTATTCCGTTAACCGAGAGGCACGCGCTAATAGCAGCCATTTCCACGGGAGGGTGTCGGATAAATAGTGGGCGTGGTGGGGAAAGGGTTAGCGGTAGAGCTGTAGTGGCTAGCGATATAGAACCAAAGTGCGGGGGAGTATCGCAAGGTGCACCCACCTGGTTGGTACATTTGTCCTCTAGCTCAATCGGTAGACCGGTTGCCGCTTTCATTGCACAAGACACTGTACGACACCTTATAGCACCATCATCGCCCGTTCACCGCGCGCGAGCCACTCCGTCGGACAATTCTCCTTCCTCGGGTGCGATATTCTCCTGGCGCGCACACTTTTTCTCACGTCGACGATTGCACTCTACTCGGAGGTACACACTCGACGAATCACGAAACCGTCGACGTTTTGCGAACGCACATCGACAGAGAGAGAGAGTTCTACGCGTTCACGTACGGCGGGAGGAGGGTGGCCGTGTCGAACGGGAGTGGCGCGGTGGATCGCTCGCTGTCGAAAATCGCAGGCAATGTGCGAGGACGGGGCGCAAAACGATAAGGCGCGCGCGACGACCACACTTCGAGAGCAGACAGAGCACTGACTAGTTCCTCGTTCGACCCGAGTCGCAGCTACACTCCTACGCCGCGCATGCGCGGGACAACATGGCGACGATGCGCCGCCGCTTTCGCCCCACCGTCGCAGCCTTCGCGCGTCACCCCCCTCGATCCCTGTTCCCTTCATCCCCTAAATCGGCACTCTGCACCCCCCTCGCAAGCCTCCTCCCCAGCCGCAGCTAGGAAAGCCGGAGCACACCCTGGCTCTGCGAGCGTCAAACGTTCGCTCGGATCCTTCGTTTGTAATGACCGCGGGTCGATTCGCCGCCAGGTGCGTTACGATTTTCGAGCGCGTTTCCAATCCCCGAGTGGAAAAGCTGCACTGGGCGCGCTCGCGGTCGAGGTCAGACCGCTCGAAGCGGGCTTGCAAAACCGCGCAGCCCGATCTGCGGACGAGCAAAAAATTCTCGACGGAGTCTATCAATACGAACGCGGGTTATTTCCTCCCGCCGTTACGCCACGCGTGCCGACCGAATCCACATCCCCTGGAGGCAACGCGCGGACCCGTCTCCGAGGCACATTGGCCGGATCTCGTTAAACCCAAGTCGGCGAACGCCAAGCAGGCGTGAAGGTCCCCGGCGCCGTTTCCCTCGGCCTGCTTTCAGCCCCGTTTCGTACGGTCGTCCGCACTGTAATCCTTAATTGGTTCACGTGATTCATTCCATCCATTCATTGTAACTAACTGCCCTCCGCGCGCGGCTCGAGCGAGAAGCCCTCGCCTCGGGCGACAGGACGGAACGGTCCCTATCTCGACGGCCACACAGGCACCGGGGCACGGCGTATCGCCCAAGGACCGGTAGCCTGTCTGTCATTATAACGCAGGATCAGATAAACAAACACACGAGTTACCCGGACTGACATAATCAGCCGTTCAGGTGAGACTCGGCCGTTGTAAACGCGTCAGGTGAGATGACGGGGCGCGATTGGATTCATCATTGTGTCGAAGTCCGCGGGGGACTGGTCACTCGAAGATGGCCGGGGAGGACGACGATGAGTGCCCCGAGCGAGGCGGACGCGGAGGGAGGAAAAAGGGTGCGGCTTTGGCCGAGCAGATATTACGAGGCTCTGTCCCCGGTGAGCTCTCCTCGCTTCCCCTCGCACCCCCGCAGCGTTGTGTTCCACACGGAAGGAGAAAACTGGACGCGGGCGACACTCCCACGACGGAATACACCCGGGCTCCTACGCAACGCGTTGTCGATGTTGTCGGAGAAAGGACTCCTCGTTCGTGAATAAGCACATACCCGAGTAGAAATTTGTTCAGGTATACCCGATGTCGTATAAGGACTTCTTCGGGTGGTATTACGATTTAGCCTTATTCGGGAAATCCTTATCTGAACCTGATGAGGTCCTGATCGAAACCATATAATACCTATGTGTTATAACTCGATCGTTCGTGAAATACCCGACTAAAACCCGATCGGGTATCTATCTAGTACACCCACAAAGAGGATAATTTTCATTTTTCCTTTATCAAGACTCGATCAGGTTTTTCATTTGTACCTATATCTTGAAAAGATGATACTTTTTCGTTTATTTTTAATTATTTCCGATTGATCCTTATCGGGATACTAAAGTAGGATCCTCTCTATAAGAACGAGTTGATCGGAACCGAGGCTGAAATTGCGTTACACACCTACCTGGTAAGGCCCTTACCGGGTCCAGAATTACTTGATCAAAACACAGTCAGGATCGTAGATAAAATTCACCTCGGGAAGGGTAAATGTGCCGGTAGTCGGCCACTTAAGCGGCGTTTACATTAGTCAAGTGAGTTGAATTCAAGTGAGTTGAACATGTTTCAACTAACAATAAGAAGCCGTTGAATTCACGCGATCGAGTGAAATGAATGGAGGGGTTTAGATATTCAATTCGCTTTCAAATCACTTGAATTCAACCGACTTGATCAACTCACTTGACTAATGTAAACGCCGCTTTAAACGGACGATATTTCCAGTAGTCGACCACATCTCTTTATTCCTCTGTTCAAGAATACTTTCATAATGTCTGTCACATTAAATGGCCAACTACAGACAGTGGCCGGCTTACCGGTGCATTTACTCTAGGTGCGCGCCTCGGAGGGCGAGGAGTCGCATTTTCGGTAACGACCGAGCACGATGCACGCTATTCAGAGTAGTTCTGAAGATTCTGTACGCTGCATTCGGGAAGGAAGTTAACGGGAATGCGCGCGCGCTGGAGCATCCGAAGTGCTTGATCATCTTCAATTTCAGCGTGCAGTATTATTATTCATCCTCTCGGCGCTTTATATACGGCAGACGCTCGTACGCCCTACCTTTTGTGCTTTCGCTACGTCGCGACGTCAGCTCGAGGACTTCCTCCTTTCTCTTTCGAGACGGTGCTACTCGACTCGCCATGCGGCTGTAGGGATTCTCTGGATTGCGCGAGAAGGTATTACTTCCTGGAAATTTCATCGTCTCGTCGCGTGTATATATATTCGTCGTTCCGATTCGACAGGGGAAAACGGAAGGAGACTCGTTACGTGGATGGTTATGACTATCGATTCATCGAACACCCGTTTCTTCCGTAACGTGGAATCGGGTTCTCAAGTTTCTACTCGTTAATCGAACACGCTTAATTGTGGCAATCTTGATCAAAAGTGACGCGTTTAACTATGTGTCGCAGCTTTTGCTCCGGGCACGGAGGCGAAGCGTATAGTTATGGGGATGAAATGGATCCGAATGTGTGTGTGCACGGAATTCGTTTCGCCGGGGTTTTATGTTATAAGAGAAACGAGTCCTTATGTTTCATATACGTGGAGGAATTTTTAATTATACTTGCGGCAGGAATAATTTCCACGATGAAATTGGTGGGACTCGAAGGTCGTACAATTTGGTTATGCATACAAAAATATTCATATTTTTAATTCAATTTTTAATCTGTATGCGTATTCAGTTTCACACACAAAAAAAAGCTTCTAAAAAATAATTATTATCGAAGTTATAAGTGCGTTTCTCCCTACTGTATTATATGACATCATCGAGAAACCATGACAAATGCACTTACAATGTGTATTCGAGGAAGCTGGACATACACTGAAAAAAAATTTGATTGAAAGATTTAAGTAGACTGTTTAAATTAGTCGAAACAACAATATATTCATTTAAGCTAAGGAAATCGTGTTTATTTCAATACTCGTTTATTCACAGCAAATATAAGCAAAATCGATATTACTGAGTAAATATTAGTCACATTAAAAAATGCTTATTTGTTCTTACCGCACATAAATAATCATATATGGCGGACTAAATATGTAGAGTTGTAACAACTAAATATCTGCTTATAGTGATTGAATACTTATTAGTTGTTAATGAGCGAGTATTGAACTGAACAGAGCTATCTAAATTAAGACAATATTTAATTGCTCGAAATAATTCAAGTTAAATAAATCGATTTATCTAATTTTTTTCTCAGCGTAGGCGATATGTAGTAGTAGACTCTAAACTATAAACTAAACCGGGTAAACACGTAGCCACGGAGGAAATGTCGAACATTAGTTAGAATTATGACGTTCCGAAATAAGCGAACCGGTTATCGCCACAAAAATGAGACGCGTAGTAAGAGTCGCCAAAAAACAAAATATTTTAATTTTAAGGATACCTACCTATCGAAACCCAACCATTTTGTATTATTTCAACAATTTGAGTGTTACCTTCTCAACAATGCATACGTTACTCGCGAAGTTATTTTTTCAATAAAATGTCCATTCCTTGGGGGGAAGGCAACTCGTTTGATTGATGCGCGGTCGAATGAATCGACGAGGGGAAAAATGCCCGAAAAAGAGAAGCGAAAAGGGAAGAAGGTGGAGAAGAAGGAGGAAAAGAAGGCGGCTGAGGCATCGCGCGCCGGCCGTACCTATTCGAAACCGCTTTTCGAAGGATCCCAGGTCTGCGGAGAGAGAGAGAGAGGGAGAGAGAGAGAGAGAGAGAGAGAGAGAGAGAGAGAGAGAGAGAGAGAGAGAGAGAGAGAGAGAAAGAGAGAGAGAGAGAGAAAGAGTTTACGGAAGGGTGAATAATAAAAAACGTCTGAATTTCGAGATGCGGAATAAAACGATGTCTCAGACGGAGAAGCGAGGAGGCACGGAGGCGTGCGTAAAGGAGGCAAAGCAAAGGGATGCAGAGTAGTAGGAACCTAGCTCCGTTCAATAAAATGGAATATCTAATAAGGGACAAATGCAGTCAAGGGAAGAATGGGAATGGTAGGGATGGGTTCGAGGCGAGCGAGATGCGAAGAGGGACGAGCATCGCCCCCTCCGTCCTCCTGGTTCGCGGCGAGGGTGGAAACGAACAGTGATAGGGAGAAAGCAAAGGACGAGGTGGAGAAGGAGGGGGGAGGAGGAGGAGGTGGGGGAGAGTGATCCGCGGAGTTAGAGGTGGCTCAAGCTGATATAACCGTGCGCGCGGATAGAAGGAAGGAAGAAAGGAAGGAAGGAAGCGAATATGCAGACTCTCTCGCGAGGTGAGCGGGGGATGATTTTCGCCGTCTTCGAGCCCGAGGCGCGCTCACCCACCTCGACCCCCTCCTCAACCCCTTCCGTGGTAACTACGCTCTTTCGCACCAGGTATTCGAGTACGAATTAGACATCGCGTTCGCTCCTCGAATCCTTATTGGACTATAGGTTGCGATCGGATCGATCGTCACAATAACGACACGGCGCACCTATTCGTGGAGGATTAGCCGTTTGTCTCCGTGACGCGACGACGACGACGACGACGACGACGTGAATTGGATAACTCGAAGACGCGCGAGTGTTCTAGCAATTCCGACGAGATGTGTGGATCCGAAGAGAAGCTGCAAGGGACTACCCGTCTACCCGTTTGGTGATCAAACGCAGTCGAACGGATATCGCGCGAGATATTAGGGCGTTGATAGGCTTTGATGGCGATATACGAGCGCGTCGCTATATATGTACGTATACATATATTGGGAGGAGAGGCGACGAATAAATAGGCGTAAGGTGTTAAGGCATTGTGGAGGCTCCTCTGCATTTTGCAGGGAGACTGAATGGGGCTTGCGCACGATACGAGATCCATCTCGCTTCGGAAGGTGGCGCGGGGGTGGGCGAGGGGTTGCCGAGGATGGGAATGGCTCTGAATAAAACCCCTTCGGGCCGCGCGCGCGTTAAGATGGATGGTTCGAGTGCGGGATAAACGAGAAGGCGCGGGTGTGACGAGCACTCCGAACATGTTTCGTGTCAACGTGTTCACCTCGCTCGCTCGTAGTTCGGATGCTATCGTGACGCGTTTGACTAGGAGACGGATTCTTCTTTCCCTCTGCTCCTGGATCGTTCCCGTGTCGTCCATTCGCTCACGTTCCCGACTTTAATGAACCACTCTATCTCGCCTTACGGGTATTTAGCTCTGCTCGGTTTACCGTGGTTTCCTCGTGGGAAGAGATTTCGCGGCGATCGACGAGCTGGGGAAAAGTAAGAATCGAATAAAAAGGCAAGTATATAAGGGGCTGTTCATATATTACGTCACAATTATTTGCCTTTTTTCGACACCCCCTTCTGCCGTTGTCACAGTTTGTCACAAATTTAAACCCCCACTTCCCTCTTCTGTGATGTTAGAAGAATATATACATATAGGTATATGTCACCATCTACACTGTAAAATATTCTGCGGCATGGACTTATGTATGGATTACTTTTGGTGTTAAATAACAATGGCATAAGACTGAATGACCTCAGATGTGGTATATATAGGTCTGCACCGGTTAAATGGTATTAAAAATTAACATCAATTTTTTTACTGTGTATATTTAAAATAATGTTTATAATGTTTCGCATTTCCTTCAGTTATTCTACCTAATCTACTTCCATTTTCCTGTAATCATATGGGAATGTAAAACGAGATATTAAATATCAATGATATATTCAATTGTTAATTTGTACTTATTTCAAAATAGCTTTATAGCGACTAGAATATTTGAACCTTGAGATATAATGAACTACTGTACATTGAGAAAAATGAATGACTCCTATAACAAACTAAAGTATTGCTACATGCATGTTTTTTATTATAGCAATAATCATTGTCGCATGAGGAATACGCACTGGTGTAAGAGCAATACCGCTTAGTTACCGATGTATTTGTTATTATAACAACGCGAGGAAACCCTTGGAGAGATACGTTTCAGTTACTGAAAGCATTTTTTTGAACTGATGCAGTAGCTAATCCAGTATAGCTGTGGGAGCTATACACACGGGTGCAGGAACGACGCGTACACTTACATCTACACTGAAAGAAATAAATGTGGTCGTGACTCAACTATTTTCGACTCAACTGCTCGAGTTTGGTAATTAACACCAGTTTTTCTAGTTGTCGTAACTATTTCAAGTTACCGGAACAACACAATTGATGCGATAACTATATAAAACTGATGCTGCTTAGAAAACTGGAGCAGTCGAGTTCAAAATAGTTGTAACGACTATTTTTTTCTCAGTGTACCCTCAAGTCAGTCATAAATAGCATTGCTATTAGTCCAGGACATTTAGCTTGAAAATCATGCAATCTTCTAAAAATCGAGCTCACCGAAATTTTTTTATTTTAAACTGCTTATTATGATGTACCAATATATGCCTGAAAGTTACGCCACCGACGCACTGGAGCTTCGTGACATATAAGAGGTCAAAGTTCGCGGATTTTGTTATCTTGCTTCCTATCGCTCCAACGTGAAAAATACCTATTACAAAAGTTGAAGATCTCAATTTTTAATACCTAAAAAAATATATTTGACGTAAATACGCCTAACCGTTCTCGAGATATGTAGCTGAATATGAGGAAAAATGCAAAAATAGCCAAATTCTCAGGTTCCAATTTCCCGGAACGGTCTCGCCGACCGTTACTCAATTGTTTCAAGAATAATTTCGGGTTTTTATTTGACTATATTCAGTCTCAACCGAGTTATATGCCGAGTAAGACGGGAAAAGGGAAAAAAACCTACTAGGGAAACCATATTAAAAAAACGCGCCGCGCATTCTACCTCAAAGGTGATGTGGAAATGAATGCTTCCACAAACTTCGCAGCATCGTATCTCGAAAATGGTAAGGTGTATCTGAAAAGTGTATGGGGCCATTTAGTTAGATAATTTCATGATCTAACAGCATGAGTAAGACGGGAAAAGGGAAAAAACCTACTAGGGAAATCTTATAAAAAAAACGCGCCGCGCATTCTACCTCAAAAGTGATGTGGAAATGAATGCTTCCACAAACTTCGCAGCATCGTATCTCGAAAACGGTAAGGTGTATCTGGAAAGTGTATGGGGCCATTTAGTTAGATAATTTCATGGTCTAATAGGAATAACTTGTTTTATTTTTGTGTGAGTCATAGAGAACGAGATAATAGCGTTAAAACAGATGTAGTATTTTTTGACCAAAACTTATCTTTCGTGTCTCATATCTCGAGAACAGGTAGGCGTACGAAAACCAAACTGGACTTTTTAGAAGAGCGTTTATTCATAAAAATATAATTATATAGGTGTAATTGCCGTTTGAGTAGTAGGAAGAGAGAAGAATGCGGCGATACATGTTGCATACCCGAATTTAGCTATGTTTGAATTTTTCCACATATTCAGCTACATATCTCGAGAACGGTTAGGCGTATTTACGTCAAATATTTTTTTAGGTATTAAAAATTGAGATCTTTTCAACTTTTGTAATAGGTATTTTTCACGTTGGAGCGATAGGAAGCGAGATAACAAAATCCGCGACCTTTGACCTCTTATATGTCACGAAGCTCCAGTGCGTCGGTGGCGTAACTTTCAGGCATACATTGGTACATCAGAATAAGCAGTTTAAAATAAAAAAATTTCGGTGAGCTCGATTTTTAGAAGATGATTACTAAATGTCCTGGACTATATGGCAATGTACCTATCCATCAAACAGAAAGACAAGTTTAAATAAAAGGAGGACGGCATTTGGCGATTGAACGTGTGTTTTTTTCTACATATGTAATGCAGAACTCATATTTGACACTTAGTGTCAACCTCGTATTTGACACTTAGTGACAAAAAATAAAAATCGTTATAAGGGCTTTTCGCGTCGTTTTAACTCGTGTGGTTGCCGCACTCGCTTCGCTCGTGCGGAAAAATTCACACTCGCGTTAAAAACGGCGCTTCACGCTCTTATAACGAAAATATCTAATACATTCTCGCGCATCGCGCGAGTGTGTTACGAGTATAACGAATTACCGCAAAAATTCACTCGCCTCCGGCTTACACCCCCGTGGCTGCAGTATGCACGATATCGCGTCAAGAGAGCCACCGTAGCTCCCTCCCGCCCCCGTCCTACTCTACGACTCGCCACCCCGCGGCAACCACGAACGTGAACCGGGTTTCGTTCCGGCTGACAGGTCACGACGAGGAAAGAAACACCCCGTGTTGTTTTATTTGCCAGTCACGCTTTCTTTGACGGTCGAACGTTCGGTATGGTAAATGCGTCCGCGCACCGCGTTTACATTTCTCTCCATCTGACCGCGACTAAGGGGTAAGGTCAAGGAATTATCGAAAGTAAAGGTTCCTCTTGCGAAAGAGGAATCATTGGTTGTGAAGCGTACGAGCGGGAATAGACGAGATAGAATTCGAGAGAGGAGTAGAGGCGAGGTGAAATTCAGATTCCTATAGATGCCCCCCCATCGGAGTAATTTTAAATTACGAGGGAATTTATACGGAATCTCTTTTTTCTTTATAAAGAGATATACGCGGGAGGGGGCGGAAAATTGACGACTCTCGTCGTTTCGTTTCGTTTGGTAAATTGCGTCCATCCGGCTCAAGCTTTATTTCGACGGAGGGTTGGAGGCCGAGTCGTCTGGTGCCTGGTACGCTTATATATACCCATCGGGATTCTATAATAATAATAAGAGACCATTTTGTCTAAGCGATTCACGTGACGAGCGAAAGCAACGTTGGCGATCATTACTGATTTTTGTGTACATCGGATAATTGGGACGAACTACCCGTGGCATGGGCTGTTTTTCGTGCCGCGGTCAATGATTCTCCTCACGCTATTTTTCCATATAATGTTTTGTCAGTGGTCTGCAGCTGAAAATCACGTATATGGTACACGATACAGAGTAAGAAGTATATGTTGCTGAGGAACGAAAAGAATTCATGTATAAAAATGAAATCCTCCCACATTGCGTCTTTACGATGTAAAGTGTTTGAAGGGGCGACAAAGGGTGAGCAGCGGCCGTGAAATAAAGTCAAATTTTTCCAGTGAAACAGACGAGTTCGAAGGAATCGCGACAGAAAAGGACAAATATGTATCGCGAATCGATCTTGATAAGAGCCTCCGTCTGATTACATGTTTTCCTGCGATCAACATAGCGTATCAAAGAATTCTTGTCGACGCTTCATTCACCATGACTGATTGTTAAAGAATTTTCTATCGACTTTATTCTATTGAAGAAGTCAGTTCCCTCCCGTATGACGTAAATATGACATATTATAGATAGGAAATTTCGATAACTTCGGAAAGTAGTATAGAGGAAGCTTGTGATTCGTTTCTTCGTGTAATCAAACGGATATTAGTCAAATGATATTCGTAAATAAACGTAAATTGAATAAATATTTAGCGAACATACTTATTGTACATTTCGCATTTACAGATATTCTTCAGTCTTCACGAAAATACTGACTTATGTCACTTGACTGTGCCAGTCAATTTTACTGTATTTACAATAAAAGAGGCGCACGTAAGGGTTTTAGAATATTCCTACTGTGCCGAAGAACAATTTTTCCTTAGAAATTAGTAAAATGTAATGTAAACTATAACGATTGAATGTTTTTAAAAGAAAAATTACTGTGCTGCGCACTGTGAAAACGTCTAAAAATCCTCATATGACCTCTTTACCGTAACCCCCCCCCCCCCCCCCCCCCTGGTACCTCTTTTATCGTAAACCAGTTTTTCTCCCGCGATTTCGTTCGCGTGGGTCTCCAAATAAATAGATATAGACATTTTTATGATTTAACTACAAAAATAACGGAATTCCCGTATAAATTTTCATCGCCTATTTTACCCCTTTAATGGATAAATTTCTAAAAATCCTGAAATACGTCTTTCTTATTTTCTAACCGAGAGACCAAATACCAATTTTCATGGATCAAACATAAAAAATGACGGACTTTCATACAAACTCACATCCCCTATTTTACCACCTTAGGGGGAAAATTTCATAAAATCCTTTCTTAGTGGATGTTTACGTCGCAAAAGAAACCTACTGCCCAAATTTCGTGTAATTAGCTTCAGCGGTTTCGGCTCTGCGTTCATGAATTAGTCAATAAGTTAGGACGTTTTTTTTCCTATAGATGCAGAAAAATGTCCTGGTCTTTCTGTGTTAACAATAGTACAGATTCATAATTCTCAGAGCTTTCCCAAAATTCCGTCGACCATTCGATACATTCGATTCGAATCAGTCCTTTCCTGCATCTTCACGTAGTCGGAGACGTTCGCTTAAAGTTGAAACACTCCAACGCGCTCTAAACGCTACGGCACTGCCGCTTCCAAGAGTGCCTTTCCGCCAGAACTTCGGCGAACTTAAATGTTTATTGCAGTTTGATTCGAAGCGGCTTTCCCACGCCCTTCGCCTCCCGGTTGCTTGCTAAGTGGGTTTGGAATTACGTAAATACAGACTAATTAAAAACTACTAACTAGGTGAGCACATACAACGGGAGTCCAGGCTTCGTAGCTGCAGCGCGCCGAAGCTTCCCCTCAGTGCGCTGTCTGGATGCTCGTTTGCTCGTTCGCGCTCGCAAATTATGTGATCGAACTTCTTATGTACAGTATCCAAAACTGTACACCGCGCCTTGCATAGCGAGACTGGATTACTCGTGTCGATGCAATAATAACAATAATTTTTACGTTTCGCTTCGTTACTAGAAATATCGAAAATTCAACGAAACGAGGGAAATTCGAAACAAGTTTTACGGTAGGAAATTGGTAAGAAATTCCATAGATTCATAATAATTCAGAATTATATTGTACAGAAGGGAGAGAAGTGATCTCAAATAGTTTTTACAAACTTCTATCATATGAGGCTAAACTTACTCGCCAGGAAAGAAACTTGAATTACTATTATCTCATTATCTATGAGCTTTTGGTCATATATCAATCTAGGCCAAAAGTTCATAAATAATTAGATAATAGTGATTGAAATTTCTTTCCTAGCGAGTAAGTTTAGCTTTATATGGTATGCTATTAGATGATTTTCCCCTTTTATGCAAATTTGTATAATACATGTTATTAATTAGCATCTTATTATATATTGCAAGAGGGCAAGTATTTAATGAACATTATACAATTTCTACTTTTATTAGAGATTTTCATCTTCGTGGATCATCAAATTTCACGATTTTAATCCGCACAATATAAAAAAAGGATGATAGTCACGAAGTGCGACGAAAAAAAGTGTTCCTCGCAACATGAACACGAGCGAAAGTAACGGTGCGAAAAAAGCCTTCTAGAATCGCGGAGCTAAATCGTGTATACGCTCGTATTCCGCAAGTTATTACTTCTCGAATATACGCGGGCGAACGTGGAAGGAGAGGGAATACGGAACGAAAGTGAAACTCGACTCCGCCATTCTTCGTCCTACCACTTTTCGCTATTTATCTAGTCGCTGGTAGGTGGGCGCTCGCGGCTGGGAACTTTGATAAGAGTGAAGTTCCGCACGGCAATTCGAGACGCGGGGAGAAGGGCGAAGATTTCGCCGACAGTAGAGTGGAGGCCCTCGAGGAAGGGCTCCGCCTCTCGACATACACGCGAATTTGAAATTCGCGGAACCGGGTTCAGTTTTGAGTTATCGCAAATATTTGTTTGCTCGAGAGGAGAGAGAGAGAGATAAAGACAGAGAGGAGGGTGAAAAAGAACGGCACGAGCGAGCGAAAGATAGTTCGAGTTCGTGCGTGCGAGCGGTCGAGGGGATTGAAGAAAGGTCGGAGGTTACACTTCAACGGCATACAAAATACCTATTTCTTTCGCGACGTCCCTCGACCGGGTTCTCGTGCCTGATAAGTCTCGAAAGAACTCGACCCCTTTTGCGGGATCGCGAAAGACTTAAAGTCCGCGTTGGAAGGAGAAGGATCTTTCTGATTCTGCTCGGAACCACCGTGAGCGAGTCAGACGCTCCGTCGTTATACGAGGGAGACTCCGCGCGCATATTTGCGACTGAGAGAAAGCCTCGCAACATTGTATTTCTCGTGAAAGGAACGTCCCGGCGTCGTTGATGTGTTTACGAAAAAAATACATAGCGTAAATTCTAAAACTGGGTATTTTATGCTGAGTCACATAGCTCCGGTTGCCCTCAAGCAGCAATATAGCGAAATGTGCGATTTAGCTGATCCGCTCCACAATTCACACGAGAAGAAATTTAGCGAGTTTCACTATGTCACACAGTAATATTCGCAATATGATCGACGCGAAAATCGAATAAACACTCCTATAGACACTCCTATACAACATACGACCTCGCACGGTAAATGTGTTATTATGTTAAATTTGTCATGAAATTACATAGTAATTTTTGCTGTCTGGCATAACATATTTCATGATACAGTCTACAGGGTAATTTGTGATTTAATCCAGAAACAAAAAGTACCCCATGTAACGTAGAATTTTTGCTATATCAAGAAGTTGCCATATTATGCGGGATTTTTACCACGTGATTCTTGAACAACTCGTGTAGCGACTATTACTATGTGTCATAGGACTATTTATTATGTAAATAGTTTTTCGTACTATGTACGCAATTTTCGACCAATCATATAGTATTTTATGCGATTCATACACAGAGAAAAAAATAGTAGATTTTACTAAATTAACGATTACGGGTGGGGGAACGCCGATCAAGTTATTTGAATTAAATAATTTGGTTATAATGATTAAAATTGTATGACAAAAACAAGCTACAGTAAATTTTCACAAATTATTAGTTTAAGTAACTAGATCTGAGTTCCTCTGCCCGTGACCGCTAATTTAATCAAATCTACTACATTTTTTCCTCGGTGTATTGTGCACTGCACTATGTACTTTTTTCCGTGTTCGAAATTCGAGACAGCTTGCTTTGCTCTTCCGCAAATACCTCGGCGAGATGTCCTTTCGTTCTCTCTCGGACGACGAAATACAATAAAGGGACGCGGGAAGAAAACGGGGGAAACGGCTGCACGAGTGGGGTGAACGTCTCGCGATCGGTCGAGCGAGTAAGTATTCCTCCGCGCACCCCGTATATAGGCACCTGATCGATTCACCGATCCGTAAAAATCAGCGCGGGCGAGGGTCGCGGTAAGAAGAGGAAGGGATGACTAACCGGTGGACCATCTTAACAAATAGCCTTGATTGTCGAGTACAAATCACTAGTTGGTAAACTCTGCGGGGAAGCCTGGGGAGTTAGTTGCGGTATCGCGGAGGCCGTAGGTAGAGGTACCGCACGGAGAGGGGTGGAGGATGCGTCTTGCGTGAGTTAGGGTCGCCTGAGCTGAATAATGCATGTGTCGAGCGGTCTCTCTGCCCCGTTCTCTATATTCTCAGCGCCCCGCACACACATACGATCGCGCGCGGTCGCACACCGTCGTCCCGAGCGCATTCTTGCCGCCCTCCTCCGATACACCCCCGCCGATCCGTCTCTCGCGCTCACCCCGCTCGGTAATTTCGCGTACGCACACTCCCCTTGCGGCGCGTGCTGCACCATCCTCGATTTGCCCGGGTAGCTCCGCTAAGTTGGCAAGGCTATTCGAATGTATTTTTGAAGAGTCGTTCCGATCTATGTTTCAAGAGGGTTGCGGCTGCCACCCCAGGACGGCGCGTCGCTGGCGTTCGGTATTTCGGTATTTCATTCTTGAATCATTGCTACTCACCTATACCGCCGCTCCGTTCGATGTGTGAACGTATAAATATGTACGCGGTGTTGCGGATGTATATCCTAAGCCGTCGGATGAATCTATTACTCACCTGCAACATAAATAAATATTTTCTCGTGAACATTCGTGAAAATTCACTTTACAATCAGAGACAGCCGATTCGTGGATTGCCGTGTAAGCAGAGGTTATTTTTACACCGAGAGTATTCGCAACTCGGCGGACCGTATAAACCCGCGTATCCGAGAGGAGAGAGTACCCGGATTTTGCGGATTTACAATTCGTCTCGCGGTCCGTCATCACTGTTTTGTCTGGACCACGTCGGTGGTCTCTCATTTTTCGACGACGGCGAAGCCAAGCCACCGCCGTCCGGATGCGAGGTATTGTCTGAAGAGCGACTTTCGAGTCGAGCTCGAGCGGTATAGCAGTACCGTACCGAATGCTCCATCCCCGTCTTTCTCCCCACCGCACCCACGTTTCCTCGGTAACTCTACCCCTTCCTATCGACGCGTCGGAAAGGGACGAGGCGGAGCGCGAGGGGCACCGTCGAGGGCTAGCTTCAAGCCGATTGCCAAACTTTTCGGAGAGAGCGTTCAAACATCCGTGCTTCGACGAGCCCGGTGAGCTTAAGCTCGCAGCGGCGGCGTACACGATACGCTTCCACGCGGGGCGAAGGGCTAACCGCGCGCGAAGCTGGCTCTCCGCGTTATACGACCGCGATTTCCGCAGTGGCGGTTCCATTCGAGATCGAACGTTATGATTCGATCACCGACGCGGTAGAGTGCAATTCAAACTCCCGTACGTTCGCTCGAGGGTGGAAGAGAGAGAGAGAGAGAGAGGCTCGCGCCGAGTGAGTCGACGGGGGAGGAGACTACCTACTGTACAACCGCGCCACCCTTCCGAGGGTGACTCGTAAATGTCGATCGTACGTTCTGTAATTTGTTTTCCTTCGCGTAATCTTACGAGGGCCGTTAAAAAGAGTTCTCGACGCGCGCTTACGAGGCTTCGCGGTGATGCGCGTGGACGCAGTTAAAACTTGGAAAATTACCGCCACGTGCGCCCGAACAGTTCCACGGGAAATTCGAAACCGGTAATAGAGGGACTGCGGTGGGTTCTGCGGGAGAAAAAAGGTACGGGGAAGACTACGTGTGTTCCCCGGAAACGCGCACCACCCTCGGCTCCTCATCCCCCGATCGCTCATCCCTTTCCTTCCCTTCCACGATTCTTCCCACTCGCGAAGAGAAGTTTCGTACAGCGAGAAGCAATCCGAACAATTAACGGTATGCACGAGTGAGTCCCGTGTCGAGCATCCACGCGGCGAAGCGAGTTTCTTTACCCGTGAAACGGGGGCAGCGACGCCGAACTGCCGCCGTGGTCGTCGCTTCGACGCAGCCGACGACGCCTTGCGCCTTTGACGTGTCCTTGGAGATAAATGACGTCGACTGTAAATAATCGCGGTAAATTGGGATGTGACGTATAATGGCGAAACCAGTGAAAGCCCTTTTCAGAATTCCTCAAAGACGGCTGCGTAGAAGAGGCGACGCGACGCGACGGCACGGACGACCGAGGAGAAGGCGACCGAGTAGTAGTGGTGGTAGTGTCGGGCGATGGCGTTTGTCAGGCGGTTGGAAAATAGGGTTGAAAAGACCTCGTCGATCCGCGGGGGTTATTAGCTGCACGCGCGATGTTCGCGGGAGCGATGGAAGGGGGTGCGGGAAATTGACGGGAGGACGGACGGGGGAGGGGGATAATTAATTGTAATCTACAATATAATTCCAGGCTATCTTGTTACCGTTATACCGGGCTTCGAAACATTCGCGGGTACGATTCCCGCGGAGTTTCGTGTTAATTATTATCGGTAACGACGTGATTACTCTTCGAAAAGCAGGGGGCGGCCGATGACTTCGCTCGCTACTTCCTCTCGAATGTTTTTCGTCGAACCGCGTTGCCGCAATGCGTTTGGACGATCCCCGCGCGAGATCGGCACGGTATCCCGTTGTGAGTTTTCTCCGCCGCGAAACGGATCCATTTATATTCCGCGGGGGATCCAATGAAATATCTGTACCGGTGGAAATATGCTTGAGTCGTATTTTCTAGATTCGATTCGTACGTAACGTATAGGTATGGGTATGTTGTTTTGTATGAAGGTGGGCGCGTTCGCACGTGCATCTCTGTATATCGGTAGAAACCCAAGTAGAAACTTCATCCAAGGTCCTGACCATGTCCTGATCAAGTAATTCGGGACCCGGTCGGGTTATGTGACAGGGACTTGGTAAGGGCCGTACAAGGCGTGTAACGCAATTTCAACCTCGGTCCTGATCAGCTCGTTCTTACAGGATCCTATTCTAATATCCCAACAAGGATCAATCTGCCGTAATTAAAAATTAAGCGAAAAAGTATCATCTTTTCAGGATATACAGGTAAAGAGCCCGATTGAGTCCCGATAATAGACAAATTAAAATTGTCCGCTTCGGGTGTAATAGATGGATATCTGATTAGGGCCTGATCAAGTCCATATCAGAGCTTCCCGAATATGGCTGAAGCGTAATACTATCCCGAAGAAGTTTTTGTGCGACGTCGGGTACTGGGATCTGACATGGGGGAGGAGCTTACTTCGAAAAGTTCAATATGGCCGAAATCAGTATACTCTCTCTGCCAACATAGAGTGTATGTGGGAGTGTAGTTATTATTTAATTAATATTTATTGTTTCGGCACGCGCAAGGCTTCGCGAACCCTTCCCAACTTTTACCAGACTCGCGGGAGGACATGGGCACCCTTTGCCCTCCGCTCCATGGTTGACCTCCTATAAATTCAGCCTTCGAGACGCGCATACGCCTGTCCCTTGACCGCATCACGGGACGTCGACGTATCTGCGCGTCTCCCCCGAGTTTTTCTCACGTTTTTACTCTCCCACTTTTTCAAAACTTTCTTCTCGCATCGTGAATTGGACAAAAAAAAACCCGCCTTTTTGTACCGAATCGTACCCCTTCCTTTCGAGCCGCTTGCGAGCTTAATATTAATATTAATAATAATGGCTTGTGTACATTAATCCAATGCCAGTCACTCGCTAAACCCACTAAGCGGTATACTAGGAACAGTTTTACTTCTCGCCACCAGACGGCGTATCGAGACATGTCAGATCCCAATATCCGAACAAATTTCTACTCGGGGAGATGAGCTCGTGGTACATCAGAAGCTGCAATAGCGGTGGACATATGAGAGCGTTTCTGCCGCATATTCTCAGCTGCAGGTGAAAAGGTACCTAATACTTCGGGAAGAGGACGTATGCGATAGAGGGAGCCTCAAGTCTATTGGTGTCGCAGTCGTATATCTGCCTCTTGTGTGTGCACTCGCGCATCTTTGATGCATCACGAGCTGATCTCCTCCACTTACATATCTATAGACGCGTATCTAACGAAAATGTTCATTCCATGCACCATTTGAATGTGCGCACGCAAATTCCGGTGGTATCAGTCGCGCCTATAGGTACGTACATGCGCGAGCAGAGCATCTGTCCGCCGTGGATTCAGTCGAGGAACTCGAATAGAGGCAAGCGTATTTGAGCGGTATGTGAGAGTCCACAGAATCTCTGTAATGGAACTTTTACATATTTACCACTTAACTACGCCTGCCTCTATCTAAGTTCTTTGACTAAATCTACAGCGAATAGATGCTCTGCTCGCAGGTGTACGTGTATTCGCTTCAGAGTCTGCGAATAGTCAGTAGTCAACAGTGGCTACAGCGTAATCGATAATATAGTTCCGCTGCCAGACTGCGACCTTAAGGGGTCTGTTCAGGTTGATTTAGAATCGAGTCTGATCGCCACTTATGATTCCCCGAAATTCTTTCACAACTGAATAAACAAAATTTTGTAAACACTCTTTTGGCTTTATAGAGAAGCACTTTTTGGTACATATGACTTTTTGGCATTAGTGACGCGATATAACAGAACAGTGTAATCATCTTGTCAATTAAGAAACGTATCGCCGAAAGATTTTAAATACACTGCAATCGATAATCTGGACCCGCTGTTCGTTTGGCTCCACGCCGAAGGTCTACCATAAGCCGCCCTGCATGCACGACCGATATAAACACGAAGGCAAATATAAACAGGGAGATGCTAATTCGCAGTCCCGCTTCGATTAATCGCTGAAGCGTATATTTTGGAAGGGGCGAAGAGGGAGAGGGGTAGTCGAATTTAGGTAACAAGAAGTGTAAATGTTTGGCCCCGCCTGTTTCTCTCTGTAGGGACGTCGAGTGGTACTTATATCTATATCTATATAGCGACGCGGGCACCGTGGAATTCGCCATCAACGTGTTTGTGATACTTTACGACGTTCCTACGCACGTTCTCTTAAACGTATTTTTTTTTTAAACCCAGCAAAAGAATGAACAAGATAATAAAAGTTGTAGGAGAAAGTTACTAAAATCGTATTTCATCGGTTTTTCGGAAATGTTTGTAAAGATTTGACATCTAGTGAACAAAATATTATAAATACATAATGCAATATCTCAAAACTTTTAGGCTTTCACGGCCATTGTTAATATAGTTATGTGTGTGTCTTTACGAGTATTACTCTTGGTTTCCGGGTGGTATCTGCGTCTAAATTTATTTATTTGTCGTCGTTTCGCAAATTTTGCAGTTTGCTTCATCAGAGCGAATGTTTTTCTGATACTGAGCAGTCGACAAATAATTAAATTTGAATGCGATTACCAGCAGGAAACCAAGAGTTGTAATACTACATATACATGCAGAGCGTCTGTATTTGGAATTCAATAAAGTTTGCATCATTATTGTCATATATTTGAGTTTGTTAGTGCGTTCATTATAAAACAGATGTTTCTATGTAATTCTCGACTGCACATTAAAAAAATGTAGCATCAATTTATAACAGTTAAAGAAATTGGTATACCGAAAATAGCTTTATTCAGCAACATCCCGACCAGAAATTTGGCTTGACATGCCGGTTGTCACATCAGGCCCTGATCAGGCATACGCCCGGCATGCCGGATCCGGTTTACCGTAGCTGCGCCGGACCCGGCCCTGATCAGGTATACCCCCGGCATGCCGGATCCGGTTTGCCGTGGCTGCGCCGGACCCGGCCCGGGTAAGGCATACGCACGGCATGCCGGATCCGGTTTGCCGTGGCTGCGCCGTACTCGGCCCTGATCAGGCTAATCCACGGTAAACCTAGTCCAGTCAGTCAATCCACGCTGTAGCGGCCTGACGCCAGATGGCGCCGACCCTCTCGGCTCTCGGTAGTAAAACGGCGGTACAGTACTATATACCTAAGAGGACCACAGAGCGTCTAAGGGCCGGTTGTACAACATGCCGATAGTGTTATTCCTGCCGACAAGTCCGCTTTACGCTATAGTCAAAATACGTCAAAAGCGGACTTGTCGGCAGGATAACACTATCGGGCAGTATATCGGCATGTTGTACAACCGGGCCTAAGGCAGGAGTCGGCCTAGCCTTACTGACGAGTTCACAGGCCGACTCCGGGTCGAAATGACGAACTCACTCGTCTGCCACAGCGATTTTTGAAAGCGATTTTGTTTATATATAAAAATAAACAATTATCGTATGGGAAATTTAGACCCGACCCGACCCGACCAGAAATGTCGATACTTGTCACGTCAGGACCGAATAAGGCAACTTTATCCGGCCCTGGTCAAGCATGTAACGCGTTGTCACATCAGGGCCGAATCCGGTAACCGGATCCGGGCCCGACCAGAAATTTCGATACTTGTCACGTCAGGACCGAATAAGGCAGCCTGACCCGGCCCTGATCAAGCATGTAATGCGTTGTCACATCAGGGCCGAGTCCGGTAACCGGCTCCGGGCCGGATCCGGTTACCGGATCCGGGCCTGACCAGAAATTTCGTTACTTGTCACGTCAGGACCGGGTAAGGTTGCCTGATAAGGGCCTGACTTCCAAGATCCGGCTGCCTGACCCGGCCCTGATGTGACAAGTATCGAAATTTCTGGTCGGGATATTCAGCTCAGTAGTTCAGGAATTGATTGCTTACTTTTGCGATTAATTTAAGATTTGTGCATGTGACTGAGCTGCTGAAATCGTACCAATATTCGTAGTTCTCAAAATCATACCCACTCAAAAATCATTATTAAGCCAAGAGAGAACCAGATTTGTCCGAGTAAACCTTCCTCAAGTTCTGCTTCATTCAACATGATCGTGTCAGTTTAGAGAAGAGGAATGGTTTTATTTCGCATGTCAAAAAAGTCGCGTGGAGAATATGATTCGGTGTGTTCAGTGTCATACTTACAGGGCCAGTTGTTCCAACCTCTAGAAGTTGGAACAACTGGCCCTTAGGTTTACGAATCCTGTGCTGATCTTCAATACAAAGATATTGCATAGGTACATTTGTTCCGATTGTTTTGTATAATAATTAAATAAGTTTGTCTCTTTGTTTTCTTTATGTATCTTTATCTATCTATTGACCTTAAATACAATTTAGGAAACACCGGGTATGATTTTGGAAACCAATCGTTAAATCGTACCGATTGCAAGGCGTTAAAAAATAATTAATTTAATGAAATAAACGTTCTCTTATAGGACTACGTGATTTTTTTTATAGGCAGGACAATATCTAATGTCCATCATATGCCTTATCTTCAATTTCGACAAATACTGGGACAGTACGAACCAAAAATTAAAAAGTGTCGACTAGTACGATTTCGGTAACTCTCCCCTACACGTCATCGGTTAAACGATACCTAGATATATGTAGATCTGTTAAAGCCGAGGGCGAGCGAAAGGCGCATCCCCCGTTCTCGATACAAAGTCGACTGTCATCATTCGCGTGACTCGGTGAAGTTTTACCGCGCCGTATGAGAATCCAAGGAGCAAAAAGATGAAAGAGAGGAAGAGCGCAGAAAGGAGAGGGGAGACGAGGAAGTCGGAAAAGAGGGAGCGAGGCAGAGGAGAGCTCATTTCCCATAGATCCGACCTCGCCCACGCTTCGACGACGGTCCCGTTCCGGTACTTCAACGTTGGCTCGGGGCGGTGCCACTCGCGCGACGCTCGAGCGTCGCAGACATAAGCTTTCCGAGGGAGATAGCGGAGCCGGGATCATTTCTCATGGTTCACCAAGGTTCACGCAGGCCGAGAGCGGGCCGGCTGGGTAATTGACAGGCTCATGCTCACGGGCCCGTCTTGGGAATAATTGGTGATGCTATCGGGATCCCGATACACGAATCGTGAGCACAAACGAAATACGAGGGACGCGACGACGAGAGAGGGCCGCGGATCAGCTGATCCTGATCTGATTGTGAGGGCGCGGTCCTGGCGCGTATAACGGGGCGGGTTATGTCGAGGATCGAGAGTCGTGTCGGAGGTCCTGTTTTATATTCAAGCTCCTCGTCCGGAGATAAAGCTATCTGATTCCTGAGTCATTTACATTTGTGATCTACAGGTGCTCACCCCTTTCCTACTCACTCCCGCTTCTCCGGCGCTCTTTCGTTTCTCTCTCCGCCCACCCTTCGTTACCTGCAGCAACATCGGAGGCGTTACGTCTTGTAGGATGGGAGAATTTGGGCCGAATTCGGCCGAAACGCCGCTCGATGGGGTCGTTTGGTCTTAAGGGATTAAAGGGGGATCTTACCCGGGGTTTAAAAGGCGCCATTTTCGCGCATACTCAATGCGTCCGGTTGCGTATACCTATCCTCGTGGAAAGTCGAGCGAAGCGCGCTAAACGCTCGCGGGATTGATAGTCGTAAATCGAATAATCGATAGTCGTACGACGTTTAAAGCGGAGGGGCGAGAGAAAGTGGCACGCGTTCGTCGATGGAAGTGGGAATTAATTTAATTCATCGCATCGTCATATCAACTTTTTTTAAGTGGTCATATCATATCTTTACGTATTTACGTTCCCTGCTCACTAACTGCAAGACATTAATGGGTTTTCGTTCAAGATGCCTTTAAGTATTATATGTACATATATTAGCACCGAGAGCGGTTCGCGAGTAAATGCAATTGTTAAATATATTTCCTGATGAATCCAGTTAATCTAGCCTCTTTGTCCGTCTTTCCCTTTTTCCGGATCGGAAGAGATAAAGTCTACGAGAAATAGTGGAGAGAAAGAGAGGGGGGGAGAGAGAGAGAAAGAGAGAGAGAGAGAGAGAAGGAATGCGGAAACGAAGAGAATCGATTATATGTACTTCACAGCACATTCCTCTCCGTACTTTTATACTCTCACGGAAGTAGAGCGACTCGGGGCTTCCAGCTATAATACGAACTTTTAATGTACTCGCTTTAGTGCGGCAGCTGCGCGACCACCTAATGGAGTTATTTGCATGGTCCAGCATGCGCGCCGGAGATACGGCGATGACGTGGCGGTATCGTCCTCACAGTCGTCGTCGACGTCGTCGTTTCACGGCGCCTGCAGTAATACGCGACGCCGTGTTTCCTTTTTGTCGTTACGTTTCAACGATTCGCCCCGGGTGGTCCAACGTCGATCTACTCGTCAGCGAAGCGAAGCGACTGTAGGTCTGCGAGACGCCGCTGCACTCGCACGTTAGATTTGCGTCCCTCAAAGTGTCATGACTCGCGGTGGTCGCGTCTATAATTCGGTTTTTCTACTTACTTTTTTTTTATTGCAGATTCAAAAAATTTGGGCAAAATTGTTTACCCCGTATTCCTTCATCTTTTATTGTCGACTTTATTTAAGCTGAAAAACGATATTTGAAAATGCAACTATATGTCATCGTGCTGTAAGTCTCTCTCGTACTCGTTGCTTGGCATAAGTACGTCTCTCACGGCTTTCTGATGACGTCATAATACAGTAGAACGAGAAAGACACTTATGACTGCGAATTTTTTTTTCTTTTCGAATGTTGTCTTTTTCGTATGATATCGAATATGTATACAGATTACAAATTGAATTTAAAAATATGAATATTTCTTTATGTCAATGCAAAGACTTAATTAGAACGTCCCTCTAACCCCCAAAATCGAACGATTTTCGAATTACTTTTTCACATCCTCGCTGCGCATTTATTCTCGCCCGCTAATTCCAAGCGTGATTCAGCTATACAGGCGCGCGCCGTTCAATAACATTCGCCGCGCATAACAAGCGTAACGTACCTACTCCCGCAGCATATGCATTCGCATACATACGGTCTATTATTTCCCCACCGGGGAAACGAGAGAGAGAGAGAGAGAGGAAGAGACTAGGGAATCGCTTTTACGAGAATAAGAGAGGGAGAGAGAACGAGAGAAAAGGACGGCAGGGAGAGAAAGAGAGGGACGGGGGTTGCTGTAAAAACAGGCATGTACAGCCTTTTACGATGTAAATCGCACGACCCGCGGTCCCGAAAGTTATATCTACATTTCCATTGACCGCTTTCCCATCGGACACGGCCCTCGATTCCAGAAACTGCGTTCATATCGGTTTTTCATCGCCGGTCGTACCTGTGGCAGCGCAAGAGACTATACGACTCGCTTCGTGATCGGGAACGATCGATTAACGATTCCTCTTCCACCCAAACTTCTCGATTGTAGTGTAGCCTTTTTTCTTTTTTTTTCAATTTTACATTCCGAGGGTTTTACGGAATCCCCCGATGGCAAAGTTCCGGCGCAGAGCTTTTGACCGTCGGACAACCGAGTATCAAAATGATGTTATCTATCGCCAATAATAGGTATTTGTTCAAGGGCGCGGTATGGGGTTCGCTGGTTGATTTCTTTAAGATTTTTACGGGGTCGCAAGTGCGACGGGCAAAGGGGCAAAGAAAAGAGGTCGCGGGGAGGGGTGATCGGTGCATGCATTTCTTGCGGCGGCATAACGCAGCTGTAACTTTCTCAGGAGGAGGGCAAAACGTGGGAGGAGGGGGCTCGGAAAGAGCAACAAGAGGGGCGAATGCAAAATTGAAATGGCGAAAGCGGATCACCGAATAGGTGCTGCTCGAAAGGGGAGGATGACGAAGGGCGGGGGGGTTAATCCGGGTATCTACTTCCACGCCACGCGGATTACCTCTATACTCCCGACATGGATGTGTGAAAAAATTATCCCCGCGCCCCCTAACGCGAACGAGGGCTCTCCTTTGTAGCGCGCGAATCGTCTTCGACGTCTACTTGGTCCCTTCCGCGAGGGGAGAAATGATTGTAGCGAAGAAAGTATTTATTCTTCTTTATTCCGACTCTTTGAAAAGGGTGCCTTGCCATCGAAAAGAAATATTACCGCCGACACACACACGATTTTACTACCACATTTGCGCCGAAGTCGTTACGAGAGCTGAATACATAACTATACTGCCAGTACAGCCGCATGCGCCGCGCATGTTGTGTACAGGCTGCCGTAATAGGCAGGACTTCAATTAGTCACAGATTGCTTCGTGTAATTAGTTATAATTGGCTCGATCCCAGGTAAACGTCGCTAATGCGAACGGAGCTTTGGAAATGTGGAACAATCGTTCTGCGACTAAGTTTATGCTCGGAGGTGCTCGCGCGAGCTGTCGAAGGTGGGAACAGTTTGGTCTCCCGTGGCGTCATCTACGATGCCTCGTCCACAAAGTTTCGTTCACATAGTTATAGGAAACAGGACGATAAGTTATAGAGGTTACAAAATATTATAGCTTATCCAGTGCATCGGTTGTCCAAGGTTTAAACGTATACTATCGGCCAAAAATATAGAGATACTTTCGAAAGGATTCCCTTTTTAAGAATCCGCCTTTGATCTTGATGAAACTCGGGAGATTGGAAGTTTATCGAAAAATGAGACAGGTCTACGGTTGCTTAAGTTTGATTTAAAATTGTGAATCAACTCAGAGTTCTATCCCTCCGAAACATCTTTTATATGCGAAGCGAGATACAGTAAAAGCTTTTGCGTAAAAGTTGTTGCACTCTTAAAATCAAGCAACTTTTGTTCGAAAACTCTTATTCTATCTTGTTTCATTTCCGGTGAACTAACCTCCTCCTCCCCTCACAGACTCAATTCACCTGAAGCTATATTTTAAATGAAACGCGATACTTAAACATTTTCATACAAAAGCTAATTTTAACCATAGAACGGTACACATGGTTCACAGTTACCTACACTGAGAAAAATCTGGTTGAAAGAACTATAATTTCACCAGAAATCGTGGTCGATTTTGATGCCAATCGCGATTCCATAACTGTTCTAAATAATAAGATTCTGGTTATAGTAACAAAAGATTAAGATTACTGTAACCAGGTGAACCTGCAGCATGGTCGATTAATATCCCAAACCTTTTTTTTATATACAGGGTGTTTCACCTAACTTGACCACCTCAAATATCACGGCAGTCTTTGATGATATGAAAAAGTATTGAGAGTAAAAATTGTTCGATACAAAGGGGCAAATACTGTTATTAGAAAAGAATTATTTTCTAATTAGTTTTTTTCAGGATATCAAGGTCATCGATATTATTTTAAATGGGTCGACATATTTTCATTACCACAGTCTTGTAGCTTATAAGAGGACAAATGTGTAAAAGAAGTTATAATTAAAAAATTGTTTAGTATTTATTATGTCGACTGATACAGACATTACACAGTAGTTCGGTCTTTGTTGGATCTTCCGGAAGAAGATCATTTCCGTGACTCAATTCAAATGAATAATAGTATCTTATGTCATGTCATGAACGACATATACTTTTTTTTCTCACGAATGCCCATTTCTAAAAACAAAACAGATAGAAGTATACACGGCTCATTTTACGTTGCGTTTATCAGTTTGGAAAAGGAACCGACTTCGCACTAAGCAATCTTTTGACAACCTGCGGACTCCCGGTCGGTGTCACGCGGGAAAAACGCCATCTTACGCTCTACAAAAAGGCTGGAAAAGGCCTCGAAATGGGCATGAGTTAGGAAAAACCAAATTACAATATATGTGCATGGGCTATTATAAGCCCATGTATCCAGAGCACACATCGAAATTGTGTATCGAATGCTTGCGACACAAGTAGGTAATATAGAATAAGCAATAATATTATATGAGATGTAGGTATTTTAATAATTTTTATATTTCTGTATAATAAACGTTCGCTTTGTAGACGAGTACCTAAATTTTAATAGTGTCTCTCACGCCTTAGCCATTCGCTCAACAAACCATATGAGAGTCGGAAATCTGCTAACCCAACCTATTTAAATAATTACCTATACTTTTTGGAACAAATCCAAAAGTCATGCATATTTTCTTATAAAGAATTTAAATTTTTGAGCGTTATGACGGTAACCATTAGAGCGGGCATACACTGCGGGAGACGGCTTGCTGCGGTCCGTCTGATAATAGGGTAGGATTATTAATGATTCGAAAAATTTGGAAAAAATGATCAACCCCGTATTTTTTCATTTTTCATTTTCGGCTTTATCCGAGCCGTAAAACGACATTTAGAAACGCAGCATACGTCATCGTTCAGTAATCCTATCTCTCTCGCACTCGTTCATTGGCATAAGTGCGTCTTTCACGGCTCTTCGATGACGTCATAATTGAGCAGAGAGCAATGCACTTATAACTCAGCGAATAATAATTTTTTCGGGCATTTTCTTTTTCACGTGATATTGAATATGTATACGGATTACAAATTGAATTTAAAGATACGAACATTTTTTTTCTAGTCATCATCCCAATTGCCTTCCCGGAAAGGTGTGGGACCGTAGCATTCGCGGCCTACGGCCGCCGAAATGTACCTACCGCTTCGCCGAGTGCGAGATTAACCCTAGATTCGCGAGGTAGTTATGATCACGATGCTATCAAGCGGTACTAACCGGCCTTCCGAATTCCGTCTATCGTGCGACGGAACATAACTTCTTCGCTACAAATGAATCGTATCGAATGCACGCAGACAAAAATAAACCCGCCGAGCCGTTTCAATTGCAATTCCCGACGCTCGACTCGAAGATACGTTTCGAACCGTTACAGCGTCGGGCGAATTGGGGGAGGAAAAAAAAGCCGCCAGCAACCGACGCGCGATCCTCATTAAAATAAAGTTTCGCATTCCGGAGGCACGGTGAAGGGACGTTGGGGACGTGAGGGCGCGAGCGGAAAAAAGGAGTGAGACGGGGAAGGGGTTGCCATATTTATTTCCGTTCTTAATGAGTTCCCCGCTCGTCGGTATATATCCACCTACTGCATTATGTAGGAAAATGTCTGAAAGTGCGAGCACGTTTTGAGCAGCGCGGGGTAGATATATATATATATATATATATAATATGAGGCAGGAAAAGCTTAGCGCGCGTGCGAGAGGAGCAAAAACCATCAGCGTCGGTTGAATTTCGGGCGCGATTCTCTCTGAGCGAGTCGCTCTCGCGCCTCGTGAGTCCTCGAAGCGCCACCGCGAACCAACGGCCAGTGGCTGGTGCCGCCGCTGTCGACGACGACACGGAACCGCGGCGGCCAGTCGTCTTTCATCTCGTCTCTCTCTACTCGTCCCGCTTCTAAACGCGCCGAATGAATCGAGTAACCGGAGCGGTCGCTCTCTTTCACGCAACCCCGTTAAAATATTCCGCTATGCACAGTTTACCCACAAGCGTCCGTGGTATCCGTAGCAGGGAGGGGGGATCGAGGAAAAGGGACGGACGGAAAAGAAAACGCGATATCCGAGGAGGTAGTTTTCCGCGGGAAAAAGGCCAGGCGTGTCAATTTCCACGGAGACTCTTCTATTCCCTTCCAATCCTCGCTTTTTTTTCCACCCCCGCCACTCTCCCCGTCGCCTATCCTCTCAATCGTCTTCCTTTACGATCGCTCGTTTGCGAGATACAGTTTCGATCTTTTTGCGAAAGCGTTTCCCGCTCGATCGCTGTCTCTCCGCCGCCTCGCAAACAAAGGGAGACGGATAGGGGCGGGGAAGTTGGGGAAGGGGTGAGCGAACGACGCGCGACCAAACTGATTGCGCGCGAGAGCCACACGCGAGAGGACGTTGCATCGCTTTCGATCGAAGTACATCGTATATCTTAAATAAGATCGCTCTCGGCGGCGAGGAGGCGGGCAAAAAGGCGGAATGGGGGAGAGGCAAGAGTGGCACTCGTCCTTAATCGGCTTAAACCCTGTTTAAGGGCGTAATCCGGATTTCGACCGAGAATTTGGCCAAACACAACTCGCACATGCTGCGCTGCAGCGTTATCGACTGGCAACAATTTTCGCGCAGAACGCCGGGCCAAAGTGCAAATATTGCGAAGCAGAGCACAAATATTAAAGCGTCGGCACTGGCGAACGCGCGCGGAGGGGCGAAGCGGGCGGGAGTGGGTGGTCGGTCGGGCCGGTGGCGGGGTTTAGTCCCTTGTTGTGTTTACTCTCGAGCGTTCGTTATCGTTCGCTAATTGAGCCCTTGACGCGGTAGCATTCATAAGTCAGGGTGGTCGAAGCGACGTCACACGCACACAGACCGACAGCGAACTTTCCTTCACCTCTCTCTCCCACCCCCCTCCCGCTCTCTCTCCTCCTCACTCAGGCTTCCTCCTCGTCTCACCACAACCTCTCTCTTGTCCCCAACCCCTCCGTACCCCCTATAACATTCACTGCCAATGCCACAGGCCACCGATAACTGGTTAATTCGCGCGCCGCCCGTCGACTGCACTATACGGTTGCTCATTTACTTCGAGCCCCTGCGATTTCGCCGTCCCTTTAAATTTAATTACGAACTTGCAGACGCCAAGAGCGAAAATGCAAGCGCGTGGGACGAGTGCGCATGCTTGCGTAATGTTTGCGCGGTGGACATCGTAGAACTGTCTAGGTAAATGCGCGATGCTCTCGGCGTCGGGGGTAGGTACCTATACGATACACGTATAGTGATAAATCGACGCGCTCCAGTTTTATTTCGTATTTGTATATCGAGGTTTCTCTTCCAACTCCCCCAAGAGTCGCGAGCTCCAGCCGCGCACGGGGCATCTGTTTTCCATCTCGGACTATCGGGACCATTATCAGCGAGAGAGAGGGTCGCCTCGAGGCTCGACGCTACGCGCCACCGCGGGCGGATGCCGTATCAGAAAATGATGATGCAGCCGTACGATGAAAAATGGCGGGTTTGAGTGAAGTCACCGGAATGAAATGCATGGATTGGTTTAGCCCGGGGCAGTCGCGGCGGAGCTGGCATGGACAGGGCGTGATGGATTACTGGCGTCAGCGGCCTCTCCTTTACCGGCGTTACTCGCCTCCTTTGAACGTGTTCCATCTTCGAATTTCGTTTCACCCTGTCTTCTACCTAGAGGAGGAAGGTCTTTTCATTCTCGCTGTCTTTCGCATCTCTCTCGTTTCACCCTTTTCGTCTTCTCCTGCACAGAAGTCCCGCGGGGCGGTCGCAAGGAAAATACCGTAGCACCGTGCGCGTAATGCTCTTTCGGGATGAACTCCGTTCATCATTTAACCTACTTCGGAGAAATGTCGAAGGAGCAAAGATAAGTGCAGCGAGATGAGGAAAACGTCTATTCTTTTTTTTTTTTCATGCATCGAGGAATCTGTCGTTCGTTTATTGGGAATCGACATTGGCATCTCACTATTTGGTGGCAGAATAGAGCACTGTTATCAGCACGGTGATTTCGTGTGGCGACTGCTTTAATGACCCTCTGCCAATTCTAGGAACTTTGAAAATTAGTAGAAGAGACTTTTCGCGCGACATTTGAGAATGATTTCGCTGTCGGTTGAATACTGAAACTCATTGACATGGTAACGCTGAAGAGTATACCATTCCTGAATATTATAGTCATTCAAATCAGAGAAAAAATTCATCATTACGTTTATGAGTGGCACGCAGAACTCGCACGAAAGGTCTAAAACAAAATATTCACTAGATGTTAGAAAAACGGTTAGCTTCTGCATCATCCACGCCCTGACTAATAACACTAATAACAAGACATCGCGGTGAAATATATAGGAATCAGTAGTACGCAGCGAACCACACAGGTCGGAAATTAACTCGCATTCTCTGTAAATACACAATATGTCTTTCTAGAATCTAGCTAAAAGTTCTGTTGCTTTTCAAATCGATTTCAAATATTCTCAGTTATGACAGTTATCAGCTTCAATTTTATTAATCAATGAATACATTTTTAGTCAAAATATTTTATGAAAACCTATTCCCAACCTGTAAAAGATCATGTCAAATGATTTCCAAATTATTTCGCTGCAAAAAATAATTAGAAATTAACTGACAACTTTTCGCGAACTCTTTTTAATACTGCCAATCGCAATAATGTTCACAGAGAATTTTTATTAAATATAATAGTTCGCCCCGAGAGGACACTATTTTCTTCCATAATATTCCTGTGAGAAAGATTTGTTTCTGCCCAATGATATATCCTCAATTTTCAGTAATGTTTTTATATTTGTTAATGCGGGCAGCTGTATTATTGTATATGACTAGGTGTTGTGCAACGCCATATTAAGAAAGGCAGGTATAGAAATAATTGCGATACACGTACCAATCCAGGAGCGCTCGTTGAGCAGAAACGAAATACGTCGAAATAGACGGAACCGTACGGAGTTAAACAATGGTTCTTGATGAAGCGTCTGATGAAAAGTGAATAGTGACGAGTCGATTGGAGGGAAGCTCACACATGCTAGATATCGATACACGTGCAAGCAGTGTTGCACATGTCCCGAAGGTATTTGCATCTCCAATCTGCCTTTACCTATATCGTTCGAAAGCGCGAGCGTTAAACGTGTGAGAATACGGAATGGACTGTGACTGCTGTGTAAGCACAATTCACGCACCAATCGACCTATTTTATTATTTGTAGTAATGCGGATAGCTGCGAAACAAACTCGAGAGCGGATTGAAAAAATACTATTCGGGCTTGCAATTCTTGAAGTTTGTATAACGTTGATGATCCGTTTGAATTGGGATCTCCGGGACTCCACGACACCATTTAAGAATTACTAGACCATTTGCACGCGCAAGCGCGTGCCTAATAGTTATTTTCGTTATTAGGGCGTGAAGCGCTGTTTTTAACGAGTGTGAAGTTTGCCGCACGAGCGAAGCGAGTACGGCAATCACACTCGTTAGAACGGCGCGAAACAACCGAATAACGAATTCTATTTTTTGTCACTAAGTGACAAATACGAGATTGGCGATTTCACGCACTGCGCAGGTTATTTCACGCACTGCGCAACTTTTCACGAATTGGTGTGTGAAAGATGATTTCACATGCGTCGAGGACGCCCATGAAACCGAGTATTTGACACTGAGTGACAAAAAACATATTTCATAACGACATTTATCTTTACTTCAACACTAATTTTATCAAATTGAATTTCCCCGCTTTAGCTATCGATATCGATTATCAAATAACCAATGGGGATAGGTGATCACGATTTTCGATTATCGATATGGATTATCAACTAACCAATGGTGATAGGTGACCACGACTTTCGATTATATCGCGTCGGATTTTATTAGACAGGAAACATGGAATCTGCAGTTCTAAACTTCTTTTTCTTCACTTGTTTATTAGGTATAGCTCCTATCGTGGTAGTAAATTATGGAACGTCAGAATCTGCATAGTTAAAAGAGCAAAGAGTGAATTTCTATTAGGTACCTATATTGAGAAAAAAATTGGTTGAATCGATTTAATTGCTTTGAATTATTTCAAGCAATTAAATATTTTCTTAATATATTACTAGGGGGCGACCGCCCCCTACTCGCTTCGCTCGTCAACCCCCGGCTGATAGTAGGGGAGCCGGTGCCTGTACCGCCCAGTGTACCATTCCGCCCACCCCCATTTCTCGCTATTTTTGCTTAATATGAATGATTTGATGCTTTCTTCGTAAATTATTATACCCCAATATTGATTTTATAAAGTCATTGTTGACTGTTAATTAATTTTAATTGAGTAAAAATATGCAATCAAAATTTCCCCCTCTTAACATCAAAAATTTGAGACTCCTAACTGAAGCTTTTTCATATACTTTTTTTATTATAAATTTACTACCAAGATTGATTTACAAACTATTAGAGTTTTAAGAATAGCTTAGAATTATGATAGATTTTTTATTCAGTTATAAATAATATTAAAGACACTTTTATTAACGGTACGTCCATGTGTCCTGTACCGCCCGGTAGAAGTTGTCAGTACCGACCAGTCTGTCTTACCGACATAACCAGCCTGTCTTATCGACATAACCTGTTTGTAGCTTACCGACATAACCTCTTTGTAGCGCGGAGAGTGGGCACGTGCTGTAGCGCGGACCCTATCCAAACTCTGAGCGGTCTACCTAGGCTAGGCCGCTCGGTGGGCGGTACAGCCAGCATTGGAGCCTAGACCGCTCACCTGCTTCGATTAATTTATTTTCCATTTTTCGAATGTTTTTTGTACTAATTTTAAGTAATAAATGGAGTACTCATGAAGACAAGACTCTAAGGTATGTCGACAAAATGATTTTTCCTCCCTTAAAGTCACTGAAATTTTAATAAAGTCATTTTTGTCTTAGGTGGGCGGTATTCCCTCCGCCTCCCCTATATTGCATCCGGTTGGCGGCCGACGCGCCGGTAGGCAATTGGTGGGGGACGGGGTTTTGGGTCGGTCGGTCGGTCGGTCGTCGATCCAAGAAAAGGAGGAGGGATGGAGGAGGAGAAGGAGGGGGATGAGGAGGATGAGGATGGGGGAGGAGGTGAATGGAAGAGGAGGAGGGGGAGGGGGAGGCGGCGGCGCGCTGGCCGGTAGGCGATTGGTGGGGGACGAAGTTTTGGGTCAGTCGTCGATCCGAAGATCTATTTTATAGTATAATAGAGAGTTATAGTATAATTGTATTCAATCCAATTCATTCATTAATCACTCTAAGAGTGTACATATATTTATTTCCTACAACTTTACGTATTTAGTCCGCTATATATGACTATTCCTGTGCAGTGGAAACAATTGAGTATTTTTTTAGTGCGATTAATTTTTACTCACATCGATTATGCTTATACTGACTATGAATAAATGAGTATTGAATTAAACACAATTTCCTTAATTCAAATGAATATATATTATCGTTTCGACTGATTTAAACCAATTAAATCTTTCAATCAAAATTTTTTCTCAGTATACCTATCTATACATTATTTGAAAATCAAGAGATCATTTTTTCGAATGTTATATCGATAATTCTGTGCATAACAATCTGTTCTCGCATTTAGAATAAATATAGGTAGATATATCAAAAGTGGACTTTTTCTCTATTCGCATCGTCGCGTCGCGACTGCGCGAAGTACGATATCACCCCGCGCATACGATACGCCGCTTGTCTATTTCGGGAGATGTATGCGCCCGGAACACGGGGTTCGCCGGATCACGCACTTTAAAATTATCAGACCCTCGGCGAGACTCCAGAGTTATCGCCTGTAATTAGAGGGTCGCGTAACTCCGCCCTCTCTCATGAACTTTGAGTACCTACACTGAGAAAAAAAATTCTTTGGATCAAAGACATTTTATTCGGGTTGAAAGAAATATTTCTTTGTATAGCTCCGAAACTATATTTTTTTAGTCCAAAGAAATCTTTCATCGAAAGCAAATATTTCAATGGAAGATATATTTCTTTGGTCCGACAGAAACAGTTGTACAAATGAAGGAGCATTTATTTATTTTGAATCCTTGTACCTTCGATTCGAACTGTGATGTTATTTGGCAAAAGAAGTGCGTTTTTGAAACAAAGAAATATGTCTTCGGCGTAACAGAATATTTCTTACTAACTGAGATATCTATATTTGCCTCGAAAAAAGTTGTATTCAAAACAATTACTCGCGTCTTTTGCGGCAAGAAATAGGTCATCTAGTCGAAGAAATATGTCTTCGGCGTAACAGAATATTTCTTACTACCTGAGATATCTATATTTGCCTCGAAAAAAGTTGTATTCAAGATAATTACTCGCGTCTTTCGCGGCAAGAAACAGGTCATCTAGTCAAAGAAATATGTCTTCGGCATAACAGAATATTTCTTACTAACTGAGATATCTATATTTGCCTCGAAAAAAGTTGTATTCAAGACAATTACTGGCGTCTTTTGCGGCAAGAAATAGGTCATCTAGTCAAAGAAATATATCTTCGGCGTAACAGAATATATCTTCCTAACTGAGATATCTATATTTGCCTCGAAAAAAGTTGTATTCAAGACAATTACTCGCGTCTTTCGTGGCAAGAAACAGGTCATGTAGTCAAAGAAATATGTCTTCGACGTAACAGAATATTTCTTCCTAACTGAGATATCTATATTTGCCTCGAAAAAAGTTGTATTCAAGACAATTACTCGCGTCTTTCGCGGCAAGAAATAGGTCATCTAGTTAACGAAATATGTCTTCGGCGTAACAGAATATTTCTTACTAACTGAGATATCTATATTTACCTCGAAAAAAGTTGTATTGAAGACAATTACTCGCATCTTTCGCGGCAAGAAATGGGTCATCTAGTCAAAGACATAATAATTTAAAGTAAAGAAATATTTCTTCTAGTTGAAAATATAATATTCCTTTGGTCCAAGTAAAATTGTCTCTGATCAGATGAACGCCGTATTTTGAGAAGAAAGAGCTAGATATTTCACTGGAAGCAAAACGAAACTGATCCATGCATGCGCAGATTGTTAAAAGCGCCGCTTGCCAATGGTTTCTGACTGCTCTGCGAAGAAAACTAATATTTACAAAAGACTAATGGACCGGTCATGGAAGCACTGTAGTACCAAGACAACCATCGGCAAGGCTGGAGCGAGTTCGGGCCACCTCACCCACTTCCAAAAACCAGTTGATCAAGGCCCCAATTAATCCATAAAGCGACAACCATTAAACCTTTCAACGTTGCTCTTATAAATACTAAAACATAAATTTGCATCCGAGAATATTCGCCACATAGCGGGCAAACGGGATATTAGCACAGCGATTTTAACTTTACCGACAGCGATCGATTTTACCCTCGGTGACGCGGGGTGTCCTAGGTAGTCCGTCTGACTTGCAATTATTCTGGGTCCTTTATACCCATTTTTAGCTTAGATTTAATTTCTAGTCATTCCTTCAGTCAAGCCTTTTACACTCGCTGAAGGAATTTTATAAGTATTGATCATAGAGTTCGAGTTTTCACGTTTTGATCTCACGCTCTGCCGGTAGTTAGGTTCGTGTTCACTTTCCCTCAATGTTACGTGTTAATTCAAGTGTTGATTTAAAGAAACGATTTATTTCAAAGAAATACGTAATTCATAATGACTATACTATACTTCTTTCAGTTAAAGAAAAACTGCGTTAGCATTAAAGACGTCAGAGTTATTGACGGAAAGACGTTTCTTGTTGATTTGAAAGAATATTTCTTTCGGGGGAAGACAAATATTCAATAAAGTCATTTCTTTCAAGTGAAAAATGCAGTCTTTTCAGATACATAGTAAAATCATTGACTCGAAAGACGCGTTCTTCAAGTGGAATGAAGCAAATTATTACAACGATTATTCTGCGTTCTTTGGTTCTAACAATTCATGTGTTGGTTTAAAGAAACAATTTGTTTCAAAGAAATACGTAATTCATAATAACTATACTATACTTCTTTCAGTTAAAGAAAAACTGCATTACCATTAAAGACGTCAGAATTATTAACGGAAAGACGTTCTCTGTTGATTTGAAAAAAATATTTCTTTCGGGGAAAGGCAAATATTCAATGAAGTCATTTCTTTCAAGTGAAAAATGCAGTCTTTTCACATAAATAGTAAAATCATTGACTCGAAAGACGCGTTCTTCAAGTGGAATGAAGCAAATTATTACAACGATTATTCTGCGTTCTTTGATTCTAACAATTCATGTGTTGATTTAAAGAAACAATTTGTTTTAAGGAAATACGTAATTCACAATGACTATACTATACTTCTTTCAGTTTAAGAAAAACTGCGTTAGCATTAAAGACGTCAGAATTATTGACGGAAAGGCGTTTTCTGTTGATTTGAAAGAATATTTCTTTCGGGGAAAGACAAATATTCGATGAAGTCGTTTCTTTCATGTGAAAAATGTAGTGTTCCAGATAAATAGTAAAATCATTGACTTGAAAGATGCGTTCTTCGAGTGGAATGAAACAAATTATTAGAACAATTAATCTGCGTTCTTTGGTTCTAACAATTCATGTGTTGGTTTAAAGAAACAATTTGTTTCAAAGAAATACGTAATTCATAATAACTATACTATACTTCTTTCAGTTAAAGAAAAACTGCATTACTATTAAAGACGTCAGAATTATTAACGGAAAGACGTTCTCTGTTGATTTGAAAGAATATTTCTTTCAGGGAAAGACAAATATTCAATGAAATCATTTCTTTCGCGTGAAAAATATAGTGTTCCAGATAAATAGTAAAATCATTGACTTAAAGACGCGTTCTTCAAGTGGAATGAAGCAAATTATTACAACGATTATTCTGCGTTCTTTGGTTCTAACAATTCATATATTGATTTAAAGAAACAATTTGTTTCAAAGAAATACGTAATTCACAATGACTATACTATACTGCTTTCAGTTAAAGAAAAACTGCGTTAGCATTAAAGACGTCGGAGTTATTGACGGAAAGACGTTTCTTGTTGATTTGAAAGAATATTTCTTTCGGGGAAAGAAAAAAATTCGATAAAGTCATTTCTTTCAAGTGAAAAATGCAGTCTTTTCAAATAAATACTAATATCACTGACTTAAAGACGCGTTCTTTAAGTGGAAGAATTGAAAACCAAAGAATTCGATTTCTTTGATCCAAAGAATTTTTTTTCTCTGTGTAGGTGTATGCTAAATTCACGGACAAGTCGGACAATTTAGCCGGTTGTATCGAGGTTGATCTCCGGCATTGCGCTCGCGTATTTGCTCGAATTCTTCTAAATGCTCGGAGAGGAAGACGACTCGATAGAAAGGGTCATCGAAGCGAGAGGGATCGTAGCTAAGGAGATCCTTTCGAGCGCGATGTCGAACTTCACGCGAATATTGAATATACGTAACGCTCGATGATAACTAGTAATCAAAGTCTGGACTACAATTCCCAACTAAGTTATATACTCCAAATTTTTAATCATCTGAATATTTTTTCTTATGTACCTATACGATGCACGTGAGAATTACGCTAAAGAAAATATAAGATGCTGATTGGCACGAGAATTTTTGTGTTTTCGATATTTCTTTTTTCTCGACTAACCGATACACAGTGAGAAAAGTAATTTGCCGATAAGAACATATTTGTTTAAAAATAATGAATTTGTTTGAGAATTTTTGTTTTTTATTTTTATAAAATTGAACGAATCTACACTTTATTCGAATATCATATGCTTATTTCAACGATAATATGTTTTGCTTAAATGAATATGTTCTTGGCACTATTCATGTTACTTGGATCGGCAAATTATTTTTCCCAGTGTACACTATAAGCTTTCAAGCTGCATATATTTAAAGTTTTTATAAAATATAAATTATATTAATTAATATACTCACTTATGAACTTTGTATTAAGTATTTGTTGAACTTTATATAGAATTACGATACATTGGATTGAATATCAGTTTGATAACGAAATATGTCAATTTTTATAATCACGTATCTCGAATAAAAGCTTTATATACATTTATACTAAGTTTAATAACAATTTTCTTTACAATGTATCCTCAAGTCTTGTATCCCCACCACGAGTTTATGAGCAGTCACCGATCGAGTAGTTCATTGGCCTTCCGAAGGAGACCAGCTATTTATATGAATCTGAACGAGAAATCAGCGATTGATTAACCGCTTCGTTCGGTCGTTCGGAATAATATGCTCCTTTACGAGCTTCGCGACAATCGTCCGTACGCTCTCATTATACGCGATCTGCGACGTACGGGATCGAATAAAGACCCTTCGCTCGATATACGAGGTGATTCACGATCCGGCCATAAATTTGCGTGGGACTCTTCTAGCATATTCTTATCGCGCTCGTTCATCTCGGCGTGTTCACCTAAACGTGATACCGCGTAGATATTCCCCTTTGGATCTCTCTACTTCTCTCTCTCTCTCTCTCTCTCTCTCTCTGCCCGAAATTCACGAACCCCGGATTAGACAACGTTCCCTCGTTCGTTCTCGTCGTAATATCTTCGCGAGCTCGTCGAAGTACCTATACATAGTCGTTGTCTATGGGTCCAAAGGTTTATCGTGCTCCAGTTTTCATTGTTCCTCAAATGAACGGAACATTCTTTGGAACGTACGAGTAACTTTTTCTTTTTCATCGTCACCAACGCATCGCATTCGCGTCAACGAAATACAAGGAATGCGACACCTATATTAACGAAATTCCTGCAAAGCATCGGACGAATTTCTCGATCGTTTACCCTTAAAAATAACTGGCCTTGGCCCTGGTGGTTCTCCGTTTTAGCGAGGGTTGGCTACATATCCAGCTCTCCGCCTCTGCCACAGTGAAAGACCACTTTGACGTTATCTCGGTCGAGCGAGCAAGGTTATCTCTCTCGTGAAAGTGGCTTTGAAGGCTCGCGCGTAAAATAGGTGCCTCGAATAAATGATGACATTTTTTGAAGCAGGTTACACCCCGGATATCATCTCGGGCCTTTGTGGAAGATTGGGACGGAAGTGCTCTCGATCGCTGGATCGGTTGAGAGAAGTATCGCTTATCTCGATCAATGCACTTTGTGCTGCGAGGAGTAGCGACTGTGTGAGGAAGGATGTAAAAATAAGATCTCTTTCGTACGCGGTACAGCTTCTCGAGTATCAAATATCTTTTTTCATTCTCATTACCGCCAAGTAATCGAGAACAATGAATACGTTTGCTCGATTTACGTCAAGTTAAGTTAGATAAAACACTCCGCGTGATGCAACGTTAATGCGAAGTAGAAGATGAATTCGCGCGATTGATAATAAAGGTTAGTATACATAGATATATAGACGGCGATCGCTGCCCGAATGATATTAAATAAAAGAAATGTCGACAGTAAACTCTCATCCCTTATCACTTTCTTTCTCTCCCACCTTTCCTCTTCTCTTCCTTGCTCTTCGTCGACCAAAAGGCTCCTCGTCATCGCCGATTATTAATCGACAAGTTTACTTTCAGTCGTTAAAGGGTGCGCGCTGGAAACTTTTATACCACCGATCGGTAGCAATTTCGATTCCCTTCGAGTACCTACTCGCAACCGAGAGAGTGTCCTCCTTTTTCTTCTTCCGTTTATTTCTCAAGGGAGACGGGATATAAGGTATCAAAACCACTCTCCAGAAGACACGTGCGACGTAGTCCTCGATGGAATTGCAGTACGCAGTGCCCGAAGCGCGATTGACGCTCGATGAAGGTGTACGATCAATTACGAGTAAAACGTCACGCGATACTCTCGACCTCGATTCGCGGTTAACCGAACGATCGTGAACAGTATATATCCTAGTCTTCGTCGAGATCTCCGTGATGATTGTATATCCAAACGCACTTTTCTAAAGCGTCATTGCGGCGTAGTATACCTTCTCTGATAATAGCACATACTGATTATTATCAAGGAAAGGTGACGCGCAAGCTCTGTTCGAATACACTGAGAGAAATAATAGTTGGTGCCAAAAAAATGTTTTCTTAAATCAAAAACATCACATAATTCCAGGATCAAGCAATGGTTTTTTTCGTGCATTCTTAAACATTTTTAAGATTATTATGTTTTTAATTCAAGAAATATCTTTCTGTGTGACACTAGTATTTATTTCTCCCAGTGTACTGTACACGGAGAAAAAAATGTATTGGAGTTACTAAACCTGACTTGCGGAGTCACAAGTAATTAATTGTTTACATAAATTAAATCATTTGGAATATTAGTTAAATATTTTTCCCTTGTAAATTAGTGAATAATGGAAATTATGAAAATAATTATAATTACGGTATAAAATGTCTCGATTACCGACCAAGCCTGCCCAATGGTAACTTTCAAACTGGCCAATATAGAGTGGGACATACGGTACTATTCCATACTCGATTCCATATAATCGTATACAATAGGGAACAGATATTCCATTGATGTATAAAAGAATTTAATCAATGTAAATGAATAATTGCGACCCCGCAAGAGTAATTTGTAGTAGATCCAACTTATTTTTTCTCTCTGTGTACACAATATAATTGGCAGGTGCATCAATGTGATACGTGGCCGAGAAAACCTATAAGATAAATAATAAATACGACATGGATACTATATAAGGGAATATAAAGGATATATCGGAGCATGCGGTACGTGTCACTGATTCCAAGGATACGTTCGTATAACGTATTACGCCTTCGCACTCGTATACGCCCGTATAGAGAACCGCGCTTAAGGAGAGAACGACCTTTTATAGATTCCCCCGGCTGGAAATAATATCCCTGTTGCAGGGAGACGTTTTCGCGCGAGCGATCCGTGCGCGCGCGGTCGCGCGGCAGCTCTCTCGAGATGTGGCGCTGCAGCGCACCAGGTGCGGCCGATCTGGATGGGCTTCCGCTGCGTTTGCTTTACGAGGTTAAGCCGCGAGGAGAGAGAGCGAGCTCCGATGAGAATAGGCAGCAACTTCGCGGGAGAGTAAAAACCGCGGACTTTCTTATTCTCGAATTTCGCGCGCCGACACTCGCGCGGAATATTTCATCCACTTTGGGCGACGTGTTTCGAAGGGGCAAAGCGGCGCGCCACGATGAATCGGCGAGAGGAGATCTCGCGAGGTGCGATGCGAAATTTCGAATATAAAACTTTCACCCCCTGCTTCGCTCTCCGCGCCAACTCGGCGGCGGGATGGCGAGGCGGTTAGAACCGCGGCGGAGGGTTGGCGTAACGGAATGTTGGAGTAGGTAAGTAGATACAGAGTCGGGAGTTGGGAAGATGCGAGATAACGCGGAACACATAAATTCTTGCGGCTGCGGCACGGCAAATGTGCGAACAACGCACGGATAATACTACTCCTGCGGGTGGAAAAGGACGAGGGGAGGGTGCAGAGGGAATTCTGGCAGATTATGTATAACCTGGTTGATTCGTATCTGCACCTGTGATGCTGTATGCATCCCACGCGTTATGCTTATCGTAGCGGCTCATTAACATTTCGCCGTTGAGTTCATTTAACTTTACAGTCGCATAATGAAGTCTCTTGGACAGCAAGTTAGCACTTGTCTTTAAGAATGTGTTAATGTTAGAGGCAACTGCTACGTACGTATAATTTATGGTTTTAAAGTTAAACGTATGAAATATACAGTTCTAGGGTTGATTATCTTATTGTACAAACTGAACCAGAAATGCTGTCTTAAAAGTAGATTAGAATAAAAATAGGAAGGAATCATTAGATACGATTGGCATTTTTCAGAAAATTAGAAGAGGTTTGTAAGTTTTTGAGTAAACATCGGTAGCAGCGATAAAGAAAAATGTAATTCAGCCCCTTCGGGTGGTAGTTCTGATGAGAAACGAGGTCCGGCCTTATGGAGCTTCAATGTCTGATCCCTAGTGAATGAGAATTATTTGTATCGAAGTGGCTCCAGGAGTTTCGGAATTATTGTCCATTTCGTCGGTCTTATCACGTAAGGGCGTATCTGAGAAAATTTGAAAATTGAGTTAAGACTGCCAATAGGTTGCTCTCTCTCTCTCTCTCTCTCTCTCTCTCTCTCTCTCTCTCTCTCTCTCTCTCTCTCTCTCTCTCTCTCTCTCTCTCTCTTAAGCCTTATATTTTTATCCCACGACCCGGCGTACCTCAACATTTTATACTTTTACTCCCCATATATATTTTTCATCGTATCTCAAAATAATTATAATTTAAATCTCACGTATAGTAGGCCTAACTTAGGATAGGCCCATACGTGTGATTTAAAAGGCATTCAAGCGCATAATTTTATACATAAAAAAATCACCAAGCTATAAAAATAATTGCAGGACTATTGAATTTCTTAATGAAACATTGAATATTATACCTTATCGAAACAAAGGAAATAAGAAATATGAAATTCGACGTAGTTTTTGAGAAATCGTAGAAAATTGGTTTTAGGGGTTCAAGTTTAGGGGTGATTTTTACCCCTTAAATGATCGAATTAGCACGTACAAAAAATACGTGTCTAATGTTTTTTGATATACTACAACATATCGCAAAATGAAAAAAATCGGTGAGGTACACCTCGAGTACTTTCCTTGTCAGTGATAGGCTAAGCTTATTATTGGAGCTTTACCCTGTCGCATTTCGAACTTTGATTTAATCAGTACGACAATTCTTAGGCGATTGCACGGTTTCATACGTGACGCACGATATGAACGAGGATATGTATGTACAGAATTGCAGCGCGCAGCGAGACTGCTGTGCGTAATTATAGCAATTCGAATTCGGCACAGATTATACGTGCTCGCGGTATCGACTGTCGACATATGCCACTATATTAACACGATGATTGAAGTATGGTTCTGGTGCGTATAAATCGATTCCTACCGGCTCAGAACAAATCATCGTAAAACTGATATAGCCGATACAGAGCTATTGGTGAAAGTACTCCGCGTAGCAGACCTTCACGAGTACGTATAAGTAGCTACAACTATATATGGCACAGAGGATAACTATTACCCGTTTTTAAATAGTCCCTCGTGTAACTATGCGCATGTATATGTATATATTCCCAGCGGTATATCGCTTTCAGGAAAGTCCGAACGTAGGGAAATCCATGGTATTCTCCTGCGACTTTGATCTCTTATTCGATAACTGCGCGTGAAGAAGGAGGGCGGAGAGAATCCTCTTTTCACGATGGTCAAGACTCGAAAGAGCATCGTACCCTGTACAGCTTCCGTTGTCGACTGGCTGGAAATAGTCGCGGCACGCCCGATCGAGATTGTCAAAGGCACGCTCTCCGCCGGGAATATCGCTCGATTGGCGTAAATGCCAATATCGACATTCTCCGGTAAATATAGTACAGTGGTGCACACACCGGTGTAGGTTGCCGCGAAGGACTGCGACCTGGAATAACTGTTATATTAGGTGTACAACTTTGCTTCCGCCGTTTTAAGATGACTTCAACGGTAAGTAGTAGCCGAAATAAATAGATCATAGACGTCATGCAATAAACTTGGGCATCTGTCAACGTAACCCCATAGAAACATTAGTCGATTTATGTCTGCATCATAAAGTTATTCTCGATTGAAAATGTACGTTTACGAGTCAAATTCTCGCCATTTGCGGGAGGTTTTTATTTTCTGCTTCAATATGAAGAAATTCGATGAAGCTCATCGAATCTCTCAAATACTTATGGTGAGGCCGCTATTAGTGAAAAAACGTGTCGTGAGTGGATTTTCACGTCGAAGACCGGCATAGCGGTGGAAGAGAGGAGGTTTTCGAAGATGCAGAATTGGAGGCATTACTTGATGAAGACTCGTGTCAAAGTCAAGAAGAATTGGCACGATCATTGGGGGTGACTTAACAAGCAATTTCAAAAGGCCTCAAAGACATGGGAATGATTCAGAAGCAAGGAAATTGGGAAAAGCCTCGAATTTCGGGGAAAAAACGGCGGAAGCAAAATTGTACACTTAATATATTTCATAGGTAAGGCCACACGCACGAGCGCACGTACACCGACGCGTCTATCGGGTGGAATAAATAATAGCTTCGTTCGTGCTCTCGAGTTTCCGCCGCGATTCCGATCTAATTTTTCAATTACCCCAGAAGGCACGGTGACTCTGTTTCCATGCCACGCGGGAAAATCCATAAAGGACGAGCGCAGGAAATAACGCTTCACGTGATGCGGGCAGCTGGTTGCAGCGTGAGACGATATCGTCCGAATTCTACGCGAAGGTCTTCGCGAGATCCCACGAATATCGCTCATTGCGAATCGCGTGAAGCCGTCGGAAGCTGCAGTAGCTGGAGTCGCAGGTGGGCGATGACGACTCGTGCGTTATCTTTCGAGAATCGACCGTGTACCAAAAAGGCGGTACGTATAAAGACTTCCTTGTTATCCTTTCTTAGCCGCTCCTTATGAAATTAACCGCGTTGATGGATCGTGAGAAAGAAGTCGCCTCGAAAGACCGTAACTACTGAATTCTTTATTTCTCCTGCAACAACTCCGATATGGACCGGAAATACGCGCGTTTTTTTTGGAGAATTGTCACAGAAAATAGTAACGATAATCAATTCTTTGAGCTATCTAATCAATGCACGAATAATTAAATGCAATTAATCATGAAATTCCTTGATGTAAAAAGTCAATCTTATAAAGGGTATTCACGCACAGGCTCCAGGAGAGTGTGGAGTCCATTTCGAATTTGCCGCATACACGAACCAATTAGCAGCTCGGTTAGCCTTTCATGTTTTTACTGCGACCCTCCATTAATTGAAGTCCAAACTACATAAATCACTGTTGGTTCGCATATAAGGCAAACTCGAAAAAGGCTCTAACCACTTTCGGAACCTGGGCATGAATGAACACCCTCTCACTGAGAGAAAATAATACTAGAGTTTAATACCTATTTTTTTTTTTACTATTTCGATAGGTTGCCAGGGGTCATAATCCAGATTAATAGTAAACTGTAATAGTAATATTAATCATGATTTCCTAGTAAAAATTACGATATTTGGAAAGTATTTCGCAAAAGTAAAATTTACTATTTTGAGTTTACTGGTTTCATATAGTAATATTGATTACTTATTTATGGTAGTATGTACTACATGTTTACAACGACATGTTTATAATTTACTATTAAATGGGTTCTTATTGTTATAATTATTGCATAATTCCCAATAGTAGATCCAACTACTTAACAGTAGTTACGGCTACTAAATAAGTAGTCATAATAGAGTATTAAAAAATGGTTTTCTCTCTATAAATACTACCATTTTTACCCAGCGAGATAGTTAATTCAACCCTCATCTTTTCTCTCAATCTACGTAACCTCTAAGTTCATAGCCAAAATAACTTATTTCAGTGATAAATTTTAACTCTAACTAAAAGTGATTTCAACTATTTCAAATTAGTAAGATAGTTTACTATTAAAATTGGATCTTATTACTATAATTATTGTATTGACCTCAATAGTATAATACATACAACTATTTAATACTTATGAATTACCAAGATACCATACCAAGATATAATATAAAAGTGATTCCTTTAACTATGACAATGTTTACCCAGAAATATAGGTTAATTTTACCCTCACTTTTTCTCCCAGTGTACGATGCGAGTACAAATATCTTACGGGAAGAGGAACGACGCGATGGTCCGGTAAACGAATCTGTTTGTTCGATCGACTCACCTGAAATCAGAAAGAAACATAAATTGGTCAGTCGGCTGTATACTATCGACGGATTTTATAAAGAGAGTTGAAAACGATTGTTAGATGTGGATTGATGCTTGGAATTCGATGAAATTGCGCGGGCGGATCGTATCGATAAGTAACAATGAGTGCTTCTCCCAGCAACATAGGTTAATTTTACCCTCGCCTTTTCTCTCAGTCCTGTGTATAACATCTTGCGCACTATATAATTCAAATATGGTCATCTTGGTTATGGTCATCTTAATGCGAACCAAATAGGTATATATCATGGCATTTCCTCACAATGGAATTATAGGTACATTTGACTACGCGTTTATGTAGTTATTATTGACTACTGATAAAGCCTTCGTATATATGTATATAGAGAGAAACTATCTATAAATCTGCGTACTAATATTCTGTATACGGTGATATACACCCCTAGCGGATGCTTCTGCCTGTTGACATATATCCTCATCCTTCCTGCTGTTTTGCTAGCAGTGGTCGCTTTTGCTTGTTAAATTGTCCGTTCGAGATTCTAGCGTTGCAAGCAATTTGAAAAAGAAGTTTTGTGATGTCTCGTAGTCCTACAAAGTTTTTCGAAAGTCTGCAGTGTATTCGTTGGTTACGTAACGTCAGATTACACGTGACGTCTTTCGACAGAGTGACCAGGGGGCTCCGATACAGATACATTATTAAAAGTTCCTCGTGCCGGAGACAGGAGGGCGACTAACCCTGTTTTCAAAAGTAATACGAGGGTGCGAGAGGGACTTGGGTCTCGCATATCCGCGCAGTACTACGCCGTATACGACCATCCTCGTCTCACTCTCACCCGCTTTCTCCCTCTCTAGACCCACGGGGAATAAATAATCAATCGATGTTTCTCTCAAGTTTAGGTGGTCCAGGTTGAATTTAATCGTAACTCTTGAAACTTTTATATTCTCATCCCGGGGAATGAGGGTTAACAAGAAAAAACCACCCCACGTCGCACGCGGGTTTATTATACCGACGCAAATAAATCTGCAGCTAAATTGACGAGGTCATTGGCTCTTTAATTAAACTTTTTCGCGTCGTTCGATATCGGATGCAAATGCGTTTCCGAAGTAGATCTACTAAACATTCGGCTACTTAGTAAACAACTTCGAGTACGAATATCGGACACCCTCGCCCCTGCTTCTGTCACTCAAAAAAAAAATCCGCTTTCAGCGTTTTCGTGTAAACACTTTCCTTCTCGCGAATTCGAAGTAGCTACGCATACTACTGCGCGTTGATCATTCACTGGAGCTTTTATCGAAGAATGGAAATTGGGAGAAAGGACGAGAGTGACCCTCTCCTTCTCTTTCGCGACGGAATATCAATGACAAAGTTTCGTAAACGATCCTACCGGCTAAGTCGTTATTTATGCACGGTCAATAAAAACTTTTTCTTCCTACCCCGTTCTCACGGCGACTCTATAGCATCACCTCCTCCTCGTCCCGCGTATCATCGCCGAGGGTGTGCGAGAGAGGCTCGGACTTTATCAAGATTACTTCGCAGTGTAAGTTTTAACGACGATTCTCGAATGCACGAATGGAGCTGGGCCCGACCAATTACACTCGGCTAATTATACTCGTTCACCGTTTTATGTTTACACTCGAATGGCGGGCGCGCATAAAAAAATTTACTCCCGTACTTAGCGACTGACATTAACCATTGGCGGTGATATAACTGCCGTCGAAGGCGAGACTCTAGAAATGCTACGGTTGCAAGTCGAACTATTGTCGCATTAATGTCAAAGCGCGGTACGATGCGAAAGGTAAAATGATGCAATTACTATAGGCTAGATAAACTGAGAAAAAAACTGGTTAAAATGGCAAAACGCATCTGGTTAAACAAGCTTAATTATTTTAATCAAAATACTGATGAGTTGAATCAAATTTTAGTTATTCTAATTACATGTTTAGTTATTCGAACCAATAAATGGCCAGTTTAACCAAACAGACTGAGGATCCATATATCACCAAACGACTTGGTGATCGTCTGCAGGATTTTGATTAAATTGACTAAGTAATTTTTATCAGAGTTATGAGTGCTTTCCCTCGAGTCTGGAAAATACGTGTGATAGTTCAGCATATTTATATAGAAACGCGATTAAATATAGATGTATCGTTGTCTAGCCCGAACTGTTTATTTTCTTAATACGACATAATAAAACGAGTGGGTGGCGAAGCTCAACAGAGGACTATAAGTACCTAAAAGCTTTGCGTTAATGTAACACGCAACTCTTTCTGTATTGTGGAAACGACTCGACAACTTTTTCGCTGAAAAACAGTTAAGAGTTTCTCGCCGACGGACTGGGAGCGAAGTTTAAGAGACGCGTATTAAAAATGCATGGGACAACTATCTACCGTCAGTCACTTTATAGCTCGTCTCCCGTGAAACGTGTCGGAGTGGTATTATAACCGCTCGGACCTTCATATGCATTTCCGTGCCCGCGAATCGGATTTCGTGGATTTGCCACGTTCTTTTATATATGCGAGACTCCATTTGTGTCAAGAGCGACGTCGAAGGGCGAGTGTGTCCTATATGGAATTAAACTGATGCTCGCCCTTGGCTTTGAGTCATGTACAGTCTCTCTCTCTCTCTCTCTTTCTCTCTCTCAACCTTTAAGAAACCGCCGCAGTACGAACAGCGTCGGACTTCTCCTAATCCCGTAATTGATCTGACAACGTAGCGAAACGCGCAAACTTGTACCCCGTGCCCTTTCGAAATTCACCCCTTCCGCCGCGCGAAACTGCGGTAAGACGCAACAGCGAAACTGGCACACGCGAGCATACCTATGCGATCCTATTTCGCTCTTGTACGTCGGGGACTAGTTCGAAGGTCGAACTCGCAGAGTTCGTTCAGCTCGGAGCGGTAGGCGAACTCTCGGTAAACCGAGTAGCCTCGCTACCGTTGCCTATGTTTCGCCCTGTCAGAGGGAGCTTATCGGTTATTACGCTTAATCAGACAGTTACGATAATTTACGTGGGGCGGATGGTGGCGGGCGAGGGTGGCACGGCATCGGCGACGGTGGCGCCGACGGCGGGTGACGTCCCCAAGTCCGGGGATTTCCTCGGGGTTCAAGGGTAGGGGACTGCACACCAGGTGTTGCGACAGTTACTTTTAAAGGGGTTATTTCGAAGGTTACTACCAGCCAGCCTCCCGCACTTCCTCGTTCTCCTCTCGCTCCCACACTTCACTTCGCTCGCACCCCGGCGAGAAATTACGAGGCGATTTTGCGAGCAACCCCGTCTCAAGCTCCATGCCCACCACCACCACTACCACCACCGTCGTCACCCACCCACCCACCACCAACACCAGCAGCAGCATCGCCGATGCCAACCGTCCTCTCAACCCCGGGCCACCCGTCGGACTTTCGTTCACCTTCGGCCGCCGGGCGCCAAGCGTTTGTTAACGAGCGACGCTTGTTGTGCAAATTAACGGGGTCAGAGTCTCCGCGATCGGGTTTAACCAGCGACGTCGATAAATTTTTCGAGAGCGCGGAGGACACGTCGATAAGGTTTATCCGCGCTTTTGGTAATAAGGTATAATTTCGCGAAGTGTTATACGTCGCCCGTCAATCGTCCGACTGCTCGGTAATGCTTCGATCGATCCGGAAGAAATTACAGTCGCGTACGCGACGTTTCGGATAATAGGTTATTAGGGTGCTTCGATAAATATGAGCTGGACTTACGACCCGGCGATAATTGAGGGAAGGGGCGAGCGAGACGTACAAAATGGAACAGCGTTTTCTTCCGGACGTTCCGAATTACCGCAGAAATTACCCCCGTTGCTTTAGAATTCTTTCCCGCGTATCTTCGTGATTACTGATGGCGCGCGACGATGACGAAGATACCGTGAGATGAGTTGGCCAGTCTATAGACATCTATATATATAGTACGCGTTCCGGGGTGCGGGTGGGGTTCACAGAGGGAAAAAAGAGATATAAGTAACGCTTCTTTCTCGGCTGAACTAACAACTTCGCTTATGCGCCTACTCGGAACCCCGTACGGTCACATGCACTATGCGCGCGAGATGTTTTTCTTTCAGCTAAGGCCTCCGACCCCGGCCGCTTCTCGGACAGCCACCGCTCTTCCGCTCTATTCAGGGCGACTGTCCTGAAAGATTTAGAACCGTGTAACGAGAAAGTACCGGCTCACGGTGTTACGTCTTTATTTGTTTTTAACGGACGTGCATCAAGAGGCACCCGAGAGTACCGGTAACCGGTCGATGATGAAATTGCACTTCGGACTCCGCTGATCGTTAATTATGGGAGACTGGGGCTAGTCGTCGCAAATTTACTTCTGGATTTTTTTTCAGAGTCTATTATGCATTAAATAAAAAACTATATAGAGTAACTTATACCTTCATATGTTACGAACGATATTTGCAAGGCAAAAGTAGAAAAACATATGTATGTTTAGAACTATGGTTTGTTTTATCGTATTTGGAAAAATTCGGCAAGTTGTCATAGTGCATAGAGCAAGTTTTCGCTAGTGCAATAAGTTTAATTTGAGGTCTACTGGCTGTAAGCTCTCCGCCAGTGATCTTTTTAAACAATTTCTCTAAAGCTTCACAATGAATATTAAATTTCCGAGCAACTTCTCTGATGGAAGCTGAAGGAACTCTATTTAACTGCGCGTACAGAAGCGATCATAATATTTGGGTTGGAAGCTTTTCGGTTAGTTTGTTTTTTATATGTTCTGATCATGTGTAATGTAAATAATAGTTTCTCACCATATGCTAATTGCCAGAGCAAGTCTTCATAGTGCAACAACTCTTGCCTCGTCAACGATGCGGCAAATAACCCCAATCGACAGTTTCTGGTTTATTTTGTATTACTTTCTTAATTAAAAACAAAATCCCTAATATATCAACATGAGCATATACCCACATCATAAGCTATTATCATCACATGCATATTTTCATTACTTTGAAGTTCACGATGCGGTAGAATCATAAAATATTTGCTAACATAAAAATGTACTCTGGATGTTAAGTTTCATAATTACTAGACTGTGCAGTGCATTTCCATCAATTACCTTCAAGCTTAGAAGTGATAGGTGGAACCACTTTAAGAAGCAGCATGTATTTATTTAGCACGTTAAAGTTTTTTAGTTTTCGAGATTTATAGCAATTGTGACAACTGGCCTCGGTCTCCCCTACGCTTTGACTGTCGTATGTTTAATATTGTGTTCCATCAATCGAGAAGTAAATGTAAACTTGATCGAGTATTGTACCGTATCTGGCCATTTTTATGTAATTGCTGTATTCACCTATTATACAAAGGAAATTATGTTTCAAAAAATATTTAGCAAATACAATTAAATAATGAATGATTAAATACGGTCAGCCTTATAATTCAGTCGAGTCAGTATAGAGTTACAGTAGATACGGATAATTTATAATCGAGTTAACAAGTTGGACGTCGGAATAAATGATAATTTAATTGAAATGACCGAATCGTATAAAGTTCGCTCGTATTTAATTCCTGTTTAGTTCAATTTGCCAAATATTTTTTTTATATTTGATCGAGACTCCGATTTAATTAGGATCATTCACCGGCAGCTTCTCGATCGTACCACGGTACTTCGTCTATTTCGCGCCGCTCTCGGTCTGGATTTACCTCCCTCGATATTTGTACGCGCAACGTAGGAACGGACTATGGATCTGGAACGGTTCGACGCATGCGCGATGATCTGATCATTAATTTTCAAGCTTCCAGTGGAATTTATTTTTCGTGCCACCCTGAATTCGGTGGTAATTGGGAATAAATCACGCCCCGGATCTCACTCTGTATTCGTTGCATCATTAGCGGACATTATGTCCGGCGTGTCGGGTGACAGGTTGAACGCAGAGGATTGTCCGGCTTACCTACGGATATACGAATACGCAGGGCGGGCGTACGTCGCCCTATTCACGCGATGACCACGCAGGGTCGTCGCTTCGACTTTAAATCCACCACCCCGGCGTCGGATCGTAAAGCCTTAAGTTATGGTCTCCGTCGCACGACACGGTATAAAAGCGATCTTTCTCGATGATCGCGAGCTTATTTGGGATGGGGTCGTTGTCTACGATCATTACTCACTTTTTTTTATCTTATCGCGGTAGACGCGAGCACCTACTTCGATAACGTATTTTAATAGAGAAAATTAAATGGTTTCTTGCAGGGTGGATTTATTTTTTCTACTAGAATGATAATAATTAGAGAAAGATAATTAAAATAACAATTGTGACTATGGCAATAACGATGACCGCGATAGCCCAAATGTTTGGATTGATGATCATAGTATTGTACATGTTTCTAATTTGGTGACTACTTAATAGATGGCAAAGGAAAAAATGTCAAAGATTCGATACACGGAGGGAAGAGTACATTAATTATTGTTATTCTAGATAGCAGATTTGACATTTTGAGGAAAGTATTGCGTTATTGCTTTACTGTATGACAATAATTGACATACGTTTAGTGAAGTTCACTAGATGTATGTCAATTGTTGTCATACAATAAAGCAATGAACGCAATACTTTCCCCAAAATGTCAAATCTATTATCTAAATAATATTCCAGTGATTAATATACACTTCTCCCTGTGTATCGCCGGGTCAATGTTATGGAAGTACATATAGGTACACCGTAAATTCTTGCATTATTGGCAGACTGCGCTTAGGCACTCATGATAATAATCAAACGAGTCACCAAAAAAGATCTTGATAATTTTCCTCGAGCTCATCACGTGGCAATTCATCATTGAAATTTGTGAACATCTAGAATCTTCTGGAGGGTCCATTTTCACGATGGTCCTCAACGTATATACTGCATGCAGTTATATATGTCGCCCCATGTTCCTTCTTCTTCTAATTTCGAGATATTTCGTCGACCGTCTCGACGTATCTTCAACCTTTGTGACGCGTCTCGTGCGGTATTCATGAATATCCAAAAAGGGATGACGCTCGCGTATGTTTTCCAGTTTATTGTCATCCGTGATTCTTGAGGGATTCATGGGATGCCCGACGGGGGGTCAGACCCCACAACACGTTCAAAGATTCCGACCGTGGACCCCACCGCGTAGCAGGTACCCCGCGGATCAGTCGACCATGGTGCCCCTACCGACGCGTTATAACGAGCGCTTCTAAAGATCCTTTAATTTTCTCAAGTTCTTTTCTCTCGATCTCTTCTCGTGGATTTTCAAACACGTGTTCTTTGACAAAGGAAACTGAAGTGAAGAAGAGTGACCAATTGCCCTCTGGTCAGCGTGATTGACAGTACGAAGTAGGAGTCAATTTTGAAGCCTACATTCCATTCTACATCCCGTGTAGAAATTATAGTTAGGGATGGCCTTAGTTAAGAAGAGGCTCCTTGAAGGCTGAACTGGGACTTCCCTAATAAGGGCTTCCTCACTATTACCTTAGTAGGGCCCTGTCAGGGCTTCCTAAGGTTTCCTTAATTTTAAACTGCTGTAAGGCTGCGCCCAAATTTGTGACATTTAACCGTGACAAGGTTCAGTGACCGTGTCAGCAACGCGTGTCAGTACCGAGATCGTCCACATTTAGCGTAATAAGTCTTGTCACGATGCCACGCAGCCCTGTCCGATACAATGTCACGCACAAGTGTGGGCGCACCTTTACTGACACGGTCACGGAGACATGTCACAAATGTGGACGCAGCCTAAGGCTCGAGTAAGGCCAACTTGTAAGGGCGTCTTCAGGGTTTGACAAGGATGCTCTGTTAAGAAATAAGCAGGCTTTGATAATGAAAACTTAGCAGGGCTTCTTTATTATTAGACTTTAAGCTACACACAATTAACGCCTCATTGAGGCATTTTAATCGGGGCCCGAAGGGCTTTGTGCACCAAACGTTACACTTCCTCATTAGGGCCCCATTATAAAAAGGCCAAATAATCAAGCCTTTATTACAGCCCTGAGACGATTTTTACACGGGATATTACTCCTCTCTTCCGAAGACGCACTACTACTACTCTGGTATTCCCCTACAATATACACGAGGACATAAGATCAGAGGCCAACTCGAAGTGTCTTCCCACCCCAATGTGCATTCAGAAGATTAAAGTGAAATATCAAGAGAGTTGAGATTCGCAAAGCGCTCAACGATTTGCGATACAAGCAACATGGCGAGATATATCTCCTCTTTTTTTCGATATTGCATGTCTACGATCTGGCAGATGACTCTGCGGAGGGGTTGAAAAAAGGAGCTAGCAATTGCTCCTTGCTTCTCACGATTGTAAAACGTTCTCCCTGAAGAAGATAAACAAAGGTTGTAAAAACAAACCGAGGCTGCAGACAGGGAGGTATACAGCGAGCTTCTTGCTCCATCCCTCCTTTTCGTACCTTGCGCTCACGGCTTTCTCCGTCTTCCCGTCGACGTCTGTCGCCCTCGAGAGAGTAACCTAGGGAAAAGTCTCTCTCTCTTTCTCTCCTCTTCCCTCTCCCCCTCTCTCTCTCTCTCTGTTTCTCTCTCTCTCTCTCCTTGCGGCCGCGCGAAGAGAATGAAATTCCAACGTGTATTTACCTTCGTCGTATTTTCCTTCGATATTAACACATTGGCAAACAGTCGTTATTAATTTTATTTCCTCTGTTTGTCGAACGCTTTGCGATGCTTACTCAACCGCCATCGAAATTAAATGCTTGTTGTGCGGCGCTTCAGCCGAATAAATAATATCAAAACGCCGTTAAGCGGCGTATTAGCGTGTGTTTAATTCCCCGAATTCTTCGTTGTACCGAGACATGCGTGCGTTTTCGCTATCTATATGTAGGTAGGTATCTATAGGCGCGATGATAAAACTCTGCGGTAAAAGAGAGGAACGTATGGAATATCGTTCCACATATTTTTTCATCAGGCTCTCTCGTATTGCCGACAAAAATATGAAAAAAAAAAACGGAGTGCCACGTACGGGTAGGTTAATATTCAATAAGAGTAGGGGGAGGCCTATAGCATTTGACCCAGTTCATACTCGGTGATGTTTGTACTGAATAACGTGGCGTTTTCAATTGGAGTTTCTATAAAGGGTTGAACTACCGGTTGTGACTACCTACTAATTAGATATCTTTCTCGAATATGCTGTTCCTCCCATTTCATTTCACAGTTAAATATTTTAATCTTTAATTGTATACTTCAACTATTAAAATATTAAAAGCAGCGTATATGTACATATCGTCGTTGGTTTAGGAATACTATCTCCTATGTGCACGTTTTACCGATTCTGCGATTTTACTATATTTAGTATCAGAAAGTTGGTCCGCACTGTTTGGTAATATCACCTATGTGCCACACATAACCTTTAAAATGTTTAACATTCAATAATAAATTAAACCCATGTGAGCACTTCTAAAAATTTGTCAACGAAGAACTCTCATGTGCATAATACATACAGCATAGGTTATTTGCACATAGGAGATATTCTTAAACCAACGACGATATGTATATAAGAAAAAGTGCTAGAAGTGATTATAAAATTAGTAGGAGAAACTGGGGTGGAAAGGAATAAAGAGACCCTCAGAAGCCACATTATCTAGCATAAAAACCGAAGCTCAATTCAGTGTCCCATCTCATCCTCTGCTTTCTCTATCTCTGTACCGTGTCTCACATTTCTATCCGCTTTTCCATGAAATTATAACTCACTTTATAGATCCAGCTACAAACGTTGCCCTAGGTGAGATAATGGACCATGTAGAAACCACGCGATATTCGATTTCACACGTCCAACGAGAATATCGTAGTCATATATTCGCGTTCATCGGAATATATCCGAATTTTACAACGACCGCAGCGGACATTCCCGCGGACGTTAGCTCGTAACAAAATTAATTCGTCAACCGCGCAAAATAATGATGATCATACATACCTATACTGGACAGGCGCGACAGGGAAGTCGCGTGAAGTCACTGTACGATAAATCGTCCGCCTTTGAAGCTTCCGTTATCGCGTGGAACGACATGCTAAATTTACGAGGGCTTCGCGGTCTCGCCGCGAAGAGAACGACGTGTCGCGCACAGTGAAATGCTGCAGGCGAGATCTATCGGGTTACGACGTATACATATACGACGTTCCGGTAGAACGAAAGTGGATTACGTTTCGCGTTATCGCCGTATAAAAATTCAGGGTGCACGCGAAAATGGACCACGGGGTGGGAGCGTCTATCCTCGAAGGCGTTTCTTCCGGACATCCCACGGATCCGTTTTACTTTAGAGCCGTCGTCAGCCGGGGCGACTGTCGCGCATTGTTATCGATCTCGACCGCCATATTTACTACTGCGAACCGATATAAATTACTTCGACGGAGTGCTCGCGAAGGAAAGTGCCGTTGCGGAGTGCTGGTACCTACGTACGCGAATCGAATCGATTGGCGATGTACGCGAGAGTCTACGTCGAGGTGAAAATCGACGTTGTCGCGACACGCGAAAGGGAGTTGTCGGTTCGTAGGTTTTGGCTGATTAGCCAGCGTGATTTCCCGCGGACACGCAGCTATACGTATGGCCGTCGAATCGATAGTTCTGCGTGAAATTAATTAAAGCCGTGACGCGTGTGTTGATAGCAAGAGTGCCAGTATTCGTGTGTGCGGCGAAACGCGCAGGACTATGGAGAACGAAGGATTCGGTTGGAGCGAAATTTTTTGCTCCTGAACTAAATGTATCGTTGGCTTGGCGAGAGCGTTGCTTTAAGTTGGAGAACACACACGGTGAGAGGATAATTTGATACCATGATAAGGAACAAATAATATCAAGAAAAACAGGATACCTGCAGATATTTGAGTAAGAATATTCCAGTTTTCAATACTGTAGACATTTTTAAAAATGACGGAATACATAATAAAAGTGAATAAATGATATTAAACAATTATACTATAATCTCATGAAAAAATGGTATTTTTAATCCAATTTCATTCTGATATTGTTTTCAATCAATTTAAATTTAATAATGAATAACCTTTTTAATTGATTCATTTGCAAATAAAATTGTTATAAAAAATCAATAAAATACTCTCGCTTCGAATTGTTTTAGAAGATGGATGGCTGAAGTAATTCAAAGTAATCCTTTGTACATAATTTACGATTTAAGTTGATGATGGTAAATCGATAATTAACTCTATACATCTCGAGTTTATCTCCCCAACTATGCATTATTATTTCAAAGTTATGTACATCTAGACGACATGTAGGAAAGATATCGTTTCATATCGCAATCACACCGAGAAAAATAATTTAGTTAAAATTGCAAAACGTATCTGGTTAATCGAGTTTAATTATTCTAACAAAAATATTAGAAAGTTGTGAACCAAATATTTCGTTATCCTACAATAACTACATATTTAGTAATTTTAATTACATACCTATAGTTATTCTGACGAAAAAATGGTCAATCTAACCAAACAGATGGAGAGAGGATCCATATTTCACCAATCGCTTTGGTTAGTGTCTCCAGGATATTGGTTAAATTGAGCAGGTAGTTTTTCCAAGTGTTCAGGCACCATGACTACGACTCCGCAGAGAAAATTCTCTCAAGCATCGAGTTTACCGTAACAGATTTTTTTCCCGGAAACCAACGTTCGATCCATAAGATCGCAGCAGCGACCACCAGAAATTTGTCGTCGCAATATCCATCGTGGGTAATGGCAGTATCATGCCATTTACAGAACAGCGGCTGGTAGGTAACCAGTCAGGATCAAGCTGATAAATCATAGCACATCACGAACACGTCTGTCCTCCCGCAACGAACCCCTCGCGCAACATACACCTCCCGCGTTAGGCTCGTACGCACGGTGGCGCGCGCGCGCGCACGCGAGAGAGAGAGAGAGAGAGAGAGAGAGAGAGAGAGAGAGAGAGAGAGAGTGTGTGTGTGTTCGCTTTAGAAGCTCCGTTGTAGCAGGAAGCGCCGCCCGGCTGTGCTTTCGCCATCACATTATGAAGCTTTTCATGTCATATTAGCTTGTAAAGTATGCCTGCGTGTCTACATATACCTATACACCTATACACTCCTACCTCCTACCTATACACTCATGGAGCTACCGTGATGTAAGAAGAAGGGAATTATGTCTTCGTGTCGATCGATACACATACCACAAGTTGTATCCTGCAGGTGTGTAACCATCCTGAACGCGACACCAGCTGAATGCGGAAGGCCTTGAGTGGGGTTGTATCGTAAAACTGAAATTTTTCTTCAGCACTGAGAAAAAAATTCCAACCAAATTGTTTCGGTTGAAAAATAAATTTTATAAAACTAACCATTGTGTGTGTAGTATGACTGTATATATAGTTGGAATATCTAAATTTTTGCCGTTTCATTCGATAAAATTCATTTTGTTAGTAAATGGAAATCAATTCAACTTCACTGCATCGTTAAATAAATCCGAGTTGGTTTGTTTCAACAAAAGTTTTTGTCAAACGAACGAATGTATTATGTTAACTATACTGAGGAAAAAATCGTTTAATTCAATTAAATTTTGAAGTTTCGGGCGTCCAACTAAATATATAATTACTTGCACAAATATTTAATTGAAGCAGCTAAATATCTAGTTACCTCAACTAAACTTTAGTTATCTACTTAAACTATAATACATATTTGTTCAGATAACTGTGTATCTAGTTGGCCGCCCGTGAGGTTGATTTGGAAATTTTTGTTCTCAGTGAGTTCATCTATTCTCTTCTTCATCGTTAAACGAGCTTTTCTGTACTTTCAGTAATTTTTTCTAAACTCAAACTTTGTTATGCATTAGAGTATATGATTTTGTTTCAGGTACACACGAACCTATTCTTAAATTCTTTTCTCAAATCACTTGCAGACGTTCGATCGCGCGTTCTTCCAGCCGCGTAACGTCATTTGTTTCGGACGGATCACGCCGCGTCCGTCGTTGACGGACGCCAAACCGGGGGTGGTAATTTCGCGCTGGAATGGCGAGGGCTGCTGCGCGTAACAGTCATCGGTTATTTCCAGACCACCCGATTTGATTGAAAAGCGAGCAGGACGAAAGTATCGCGCAACGGATCCTTTGGCGAATCGAGCGCGACGGCCGCGATTGTTCCGTCGACCGCATTTGCTATGCGTGTACGCTCACGCGCACGCATTCGCGTATATAAGTAACGATGTGACCGCGCGCGAATGTGGGTATCGGTGTGTGCGCACGTGCGAGAGTACACACACGGGCGCACAGCGCCACGCGACGGGAACGCGGGAAGGGTGTCCGTGACGACTGTCATGACCAGGTGTCAGCATCGATGGCGAGGAACGGTGCGTTTCCCAAATCTCTCGTTAAGCTCGTCCGCAACTATAACGCCGCGTGGAAATATTAAACTTGCGATACGCCGTTAAAATATTCTTAAACTTTAGGAAAGTACTGAAGTTTTTATCAAACGTAAATATGTCATGTGAATATCAAATTATATTCTCTTGAAATTCAGAAGAGCGTCCGCATGGATCGCGGATTTCTGTAATGTGCCACTTTAAAATGAAAAAACGATCGAAATGTAATACTTATTACAAAATAATTGCTTGGATTTAAGATAAATACGCATCCCTTAATATTAAGGGTACAGTTTCATAAATTTCAGATACATTCGTATATTATCGTGTCTGGAAATTAAGCAAATTTTTAACAGTGTAGCGCTTCGAAGGTCACTGTCAATTTCTAGGGTTTCTAAGGGCCGGTTTTACCAACACGGTATAAACGCGGTATAGCGCTATACTGAGAATAACCAGCAATAAGCCTTATGGTTATTCTCAGTATAGCGCTATACCGCGTTTATACCTGTTGGTAAAACCGGCCCTAAACCGCGACTAAAATAAAACTATTTCTCGACAAACGAGCGGATTAAATTTCTAGTCAATTTTCAAGAAATACGTAGTCCGAAGAGTAGCAATCAATTTGCGATAGAATAGATCGAGATGGGCGATAATCGAAAGGACACCGAAATAACTACCCCTCGTAAAGAATCCTTTCTACAGATGCGGCGATTTCCCGTCGAGCCAACCAACGCTGGGAAGAAGCGTTTGGAAACGCACCACCCGAGACCCTCGCCATTTTTATCTGAACGGTTTAAATGGTAGCCGACGGCTGAGTCACGGCTAAAGTCAGATACGCGCGCGATACGTATATGTACCACGTGTGTCACCCCCGTGTCGCGCGTCGGGTGAAACAAAACTGACGACAGGGACGTCCGGTTCCAGTTTTGTATGCAATCTGACGGTTAGTTGGAGTTAATTGAGGAGCTATCTTTCAAAATGCAGTTTTTGAATAAAACATTGTCTTTGGTAAATCCTAATTATTTTTTAATAACTCTTATTTTGGTGTAGATTTTTTAATTTTGCTGGATTCTTTATGTCACTTTTAATGCTACCTATTTTCACCTGCAAAAATTAGATATTGAAATTTGTAACTTCAGAACAAATAATTAGGATTTATTGAAAACAAGGTTTTGTTCAAAAACTGCGTTTTGAAAGATAGCTCCTCATTATTAACGCTCTGCACGCGGGCCTTTCTTCCCTGACATGCACGCATGCCTCTGCATAATATTGGATTAGCATCGTTTCGCTCTTATCAACGGATGATCTACCTTGCTGGGAGAAATTCCGGTGGTAGAGAGCCGAAGGAAGGGAGAGGACCGTGCTTCTCTTCGTTGATTATTCATTAATGTTACGCATGCCAAGGTAAGAGCAGGTAATATCGCTAACTAGAGCTGGCCCCTCATTACCACTATCAACCGTAGTACAGAGGGATTAACCCGAGTAGAAATTTTCATCAAATTCAGATTGAATATCATGGTAAAATATGGCGTTATGGTCCAAATTCGATCACCTTCGGATTGGAACTTCTGACCAGAATTAAATCCCAGTGATTTTACGAGATTTTAGCAATTATAACTGATTCCAACGTGACACACAGTTCTATTAATCGCGTCCAAATCTGATCATAAATATCGTAATACGAAACCTCACAGCACATCTGATCCGCGTCTGATACGTCATCAGAACTCACTGATAACATTTCTACTCGGATAGTCGGATTGGCCATATCACCCGCACTTACCTTAGGGGGCATTTACACGGGTCGATTTTCGCCGTGCGGCTGGTCGCTTACGAAGTCGCCTCTGTAAGCCGAATCGCTACCCCATTTACACAGTCGACTGAAATCGCAAACGACTATGTCTTTTCTTCGAAGATGTTGAGCAGAACAGATCTTTTACGTGCTGGCATCGAAATAGTTAGTGAATCAATTCTTCACGAATTGGCTAAAGAACAAAGAAAGAAGGAGAAGAAGAAGGAAATGAAAAAACGTGAATATTGGGTTCGCGGATGGATTTCTCGACGTAAAATATTGGGTGCTTCGGATAGGTATTTTATTGATGGAATTGAGGTCAGAAGATCCAGATTATTTTAGAAAACGTTTAAGAATGACTACAGATCAGTTTGAGACTTTACTACGTAACCGATGAATAATGGCACATCCCTAGTATCGCAAGAAGGGGTCGGGTTGTCTTGGAGGAATGGTTCGACCCCCATTACCTGGAAACGCCAGGGTATTAGTCGGTGTCCGCGAAACGACCTGTGTGTACGGGTGCCGACTATAGTCGGCGTTCGCGAAACTTAATAATAACTTAATATTCATACAATATACTCATTTTCATGTTTTTCATATAATACGATGAAATAGTTGTTATGTAGCTCTTAAAAAAGTGTACATACAAGACAATTACAAAGTGGCGTCAAAAGACGTAAGTCCGAACGTCAGACTACCGAAGACTACTGACACATTGCGACGTGTAAAATGCACACTTCGCGGCGCGGTGCCCCGTTCAGTGACGTCACTTTAGCGGAGCGGGCTGCCGTAAGGAAAGGGTTAAAAAGCGGTCAGCCGTAGGAAACAAAATGAATGTACCACCACTCCTTTTAGAATTTGCTATCTTGGTGGCCTCCCTGTTATATGTGGTTCGTAAATTTTTCATCTTCAATTTAAACTCCCCTACTGATATGGAAAGATGCATTTCTTGAATAATAGACTTGAGGGCCGCTGAACGAACATCATTTCTCCTATAATCTGGTTCTCTTGGGTTCTATAAGCATGGGTGCCTTTTATAGCATTCCAAAAAGAGCATGGTATTATTTTTATCCATACTTAATTTATGCAACCCAACGATCTGTACAGCCAAAAGTCGCACGGCCAAAAGTTGGAAGACTACCAACTTTGGCGTTTTCGATTTTAGTCACCTTCTGTGCAGTCGATTTGCCATTTACATGGTCGATTTTCGCCGTGCGGGCCTAGTCGTGCGGCGGAAATCGACCCGTGGAAAGCCCAAAGTTGGCGTTTTCGATTTCAGTCGCCTTCTGGGCAGTCGATTTGCTATTTACACGGTCGATTTTCGCCGTGCGGCCTAGTCGCGCGGCGAAAATCGACCCGTCTAAACGCCCCCTTACTTCGGATCATCGAGCGAGATCAGCTTAAACGAAGCATCACGCGCATGGCGCGTTACAACCGACCCAACATTCCAATCCAGTCGAACGCTTCCACCGTACACCCACAGTTCCACCGCGGCCTTGACACCGGTATACCCTGGCCTGCCCCACAAAGGTCTTCCACCTACGCCGGGGGCTCGCGCTCGATGCAACCGACTAGAACACAGCGACTCGAGTGAGCGAGCGCTGGCATGCTCACGTAACGAGGATCCATTTATTCCGGCCAGATGGAAATGTAAATTCTCCGACCTAATTTATCTCGGGTGGCACGACGAATGCCGCGCGGGACGCGGCGCTACAGCCGCGAGTACCGCGCTCGGTATTTAATTGTGTACCGTCGGAGTATGGTAATTGTCCTCGCTTATTTATACGAATAGATTGGAATCCTCTTCTCGCGTGCGCCGGGACCGCGGCGTCGCGTAACGTGCCGTACGGCGCGCGCGACGCTATGATACGAGCTCGTAAAATTATGCGCTCGTCCCGTAAAGACCGCCTTCACGGACGCGCCGTATTTCATCCGGATTCAAACGGCACCGTGAATTTGTCTCGCGGCCCGTTTGCACCCGCCGCGGTATACGATCTTCTTAGCGTCGGGGCATCGTTGGAAATAAATGTCGGGTATGGATGGACACGTGCGCGCGCGCGGTACTCTAGGAATGTATTAAGGTGAAGTGGAGTAAGTGAGTAGTAAAAATCGGCAAGTTAAAGTTTGGATGGTCGTAAAAACTAAACAACTGTGAATTTAGTGAATTCTCTTTGGTGCTGTACACTCTTGGGGCCTTCCTGGTTAAAAAGCTTTAATGGTTCCCTATCAAAATTAATAGTTTAATATTTACAATTTTTTAAATAATATGATGTTCGTATTACACACTTCCCCGGAACTTTGGGGTAAGTGTGTATGCAGCTCATATTTTCGCCTTCGCGCAAGTCGCGCCGATTTGATGCTATATTGAGATTTTCAGAGTTTGTTACACACTTGCTCCTTATACACACTTACCCCACTTCACCTTACACGTTACATCGGACGCGACGTGGAAAACAGCCAAGGCTGCGATATTGACTTTTCGCTTCGTCCTCTCTAAATCTGAATCAGCCAAAATGGCAATCAGCAAATAGTAGCCGACAGTCAGCTAAAATCATACCGCTGAACAATTACAGCTGTATGAATTTAGCTGATCCTTTATATTCGCTTATTGTCAGTCATTTTGGCTGATTCAGATTAAGAGAGCAGGAATAAGCCGCTTGGAGTTTGTACCCGAAATTTCATTCCGGCGGAAGGTTAATTAGCTTTCCTCTGAGATCTCCTCAGCATTAAAACTTCGTTAGAAATAAATATCTCATGTGGACGCGGACAGCGTGTAGCGCTGGAGGAATTTACCGACACTGGGATGCGATGAAGAAAAATAGCCGAGATAAGGAAATTGACCCTTCCCTTCGTAGGAAAAGCTACTCGAAATTTGTAACTAGAATTCCATTTTAAAATACGCTGAAGGCTGGTTAACGTTATTGTGATTGATATATCAACCTGCTCATATGTTTAGTAACGAAGCTTAATTGATTATCAAGTTCAGTACGGTAATTAAACGAATGACTAAACAAAATAATTATATCATGCTCGTCGATCATCTGAACGAGAATGCTTCATGCGTGATCGAGTGAAGAAGCCCCTTTGCCTTTAACGCAAAGATCGGCATTATATTAACACGTTAAGTGCCATGTGAATCATGCGTGATTCACAAGTGATATATTCATTCAAGCCACGTGAGCCATCCGTGATTCACGTGAAAACTTTTGCATTTTTATCTGTAGCTCACCAACGATCCATAATGACCATATAAATACATGGTAGTTAAAAAAGCGTGGTCTGGTAAATAAAATGACGTAGTTAGCCTAGGTAAAAGTTTGTTTGTTTTTTTTCTATAATAATCAATTTGTAGCTTGTGGCTCCGGGGGTCAAAAAAAATTTGTATTGTGGCAGTTAACGTGTTAAGCATTATACTGACATAGTGTTGAAACCTTATTATTATTAATGCAATCTAAAGTATTCTTACGAAATAAAATCAAATCTCATGGAGTCTCAAACTTAGATAATTCTACGAGGCAACTGTCCCAATAGCCAGATGGTTAAGTCCAGTATCCGGATAACCACAAAAATTCATATAGCAGATTTTACTCAGGATTCCCATTAGTTATATTTTCTGTTTTCGTCATTAATTTATTGACGATTATTTTTTTTCAGTTGTTGTTTCTTTTTATCCTATTCAATAATTCAAATTATGTTCAAATATATGTACAGCTACTAGGGAAAAGTGGTGCCAGTTTTAGCGTGGGGGCCAATTGTAGTATTGACTGTAGCCACATCACCTATTGACGAACAATTGAAATATACAGGGTGATTCGAAATGGGCGCACTTCCTCTCGTAGAGAGATTCTTCGCAAACAACTGAACCGAAAGTTCCTGTACAAAATTGTTGTGCTCCGCCTAGTTTACAAGATAATCCAGTTCGAAAATATCCAATCCAAAGTCAGATTCAAGGGACAAGATTTTAGACGGCAGCGAAACTCGCAGTAGTTATTCCAGCGTGCCTCCTCTGCAGCCTAGAATTTTGAAATCAATCATCGGAGCGGCGGAAGGCACCCTAATATTCGAAAAGCACCACCTGAGTCGTAAAAAAATTCACCAAATTTGTGCGGAACACAAAAATTTTGTACAGGAACTTTCGGTTCAGTTTTTTGCGAAGAATCTCTCTACGAGAGGAAGTGCGCCCATTTCGAATCACCCTGTATGCATCGTTTCTCTCCATCTCCCCTCCATCCCCCCCATCTCGCCCCCTCTCTCTCTTCATGTAAAATTAAGATTTCCTACGATTTATAATAAATTAGTTATCCACAAATAAATTTTTCTTATTACAACCGACACCACTCTCCCCTACTAGGACGTGTCTTGCTATTGAGACAGTTACCTTACGAGATGCTTTCAGATTATCTTTAAAACCATAAAACGTGTTTACATAATTAAACTATTCAACGAAATCCAAGAAAGTTTAATAGCCCATAGTACATATTTCGTCTCCTAGCATCGCATCATTCGCTCGTATAATCGTATCGTTCGAAGCTCGTAAAATCCTTCATTCGAGAATTACCCGCCCGGGACACGATACGTCAAATTACATCGAGTTTTATGATTTCCCCCGCGAAGCTGGAGACTTCCTTCTCGACGATGATTTATCACCCTTATCAAGCGTAGAGGAAGCAACGTCGCACTCGCTACACGCTACGCCGCTCGCGTGCACGCGAGAGAGTGTCGCGTACGTTCTCTCTTCTTTGTGACGCGAAACTCTTGGAGAGCCAACTCCGCACCGAGACGGCGTATAGGCTCGTAAGAGTAATATCCCGAAATTGATTTTGCAATATATTTGAAAGAAACGCGGGAAGAGATCGCAGGGTTCGAGTGTTTTTTTCCGATTCGTCATGGAGGAATTTCTCCCTCCTTCGATAATACAATCGGGAGCGAAATCAATTTCGAGAACTCAAAGTTCCGCCCGCGGTATACGCCTCTATAACAGCGCGCGACCTCGTAAATACACCTCGCGCATCGGAATCGCGAGCGCGCCACCCGATCGAACCTCTTCCCGATCCCTAAACTCCGTAGCGTCGTCGGTTTATCAGGCCGCGCCTTAATTATTACGAGACCGCCCCGGCGTAATTTATGTGAAAATCGAATCAGGCCCGGGGTTTTTGTTATTTATATGCCTAATTTGGCGGCCGCTTCGGAAATTTCCCCCGACGTAAATAACGCGAGATTAATCCTTAATCAAAGAGTTAAATTTCGGCTCTATTGTAGAACTTTTCATCGAGTTAACGTACCCTCGTTGCCCGAAATTTCAGCCGAGGTCCAACAGTTTCCCAAGGGTCTTAAAGACTCCGAAGAACGTTCGAAGCGTTTCCTTCCAATTACTCGTGGGCCGTTGGGTTCGTCGTTAACCCTTTAATTTCGGAGCAATCTTGGTTCGCCGTTTAAAATTCATTTATAAAGTGCAGACGGCGAGGTATAAAGCGCGAGTAAACGAGTGGAAAATGAAAATGTTGACTGCAATGCTGCTCGTATGTATTATACGGTTATATTCGTGTACCGGAGATGCTGGACGGATCGTACGGTTGATCCGGGCGGCACCTGGTAACAGGAGACGCGACGCGAGGTTACACGGAGCAGACATTTCCAGGACGACGATATTAACGCCGGTTCGAAACGCGTGTAATTTCGATTCGAGCGAGTACCTATGACGCGCGTAGGTTGTGGTAATTGTCGTCGTGCTTCGCTACGTTCGCTCGCGAGAGTCGCGATGAGGAGCGGAACTTCTGAAAGCTCGACAAATTAGGAGCCCCTTGCCTTTGTTCACCTCCGGCGAGGGTACCGAGGCGAGGAAGGGCTGGGAGCCGTAAATTTTCATTATTTTCTAGTCAATGCCTCGTTTATATCCGCGACAAGCGAGATGGCGAGTCTCACGTCCCGCGTTATTTTGCTCGCGGCGCGTCACTTTTGCCGGCTTTGAACCGAGCCTTCTCCTCAAATCTCTCCCGTTATTTCGATTTTCACCGTTCTCCCGAACTTACTCCGAGAGAGCGTTCCCGAAGCAATTTTGCTTCGAGTGCACTCTCTCTTCGGAGTTTCCGTCCCGAGTCATCGCCCGGTCGACCAAGGGGTCCTTTGGAAAGGAAAATACTCGCGCATTACGCTACCCCACGCTGAATTACTCACACCCCCGCGAAGACGAGAAGTTCGCCATTAAACAAGATGGGCGGGTAGGTGGGTAGATAGCGCTTGTACGCGCTTATTAATTGACGATTTATAATTGGCGAACTCGACTATCAGAGCGCGGGGTGCCGACGTTGCGGGCGCCGCGGGATGTCGCGAAGGGTGGGGGAAGCTTTCATTCGCGTTTAATTAGTCCCTCGTAAGAATACGTAAGAAACCCGCGTAGCGCGAAGGGTCTTCCGACGAGTTATGGGCGAGGCAATATTTCCTCCCGTGTACTTGCACTCGGTACTTCGTCCCCCTTCACCCCCTATCTATCTTATTGAAAAGGAAAAGACGAGAGTGCGATCTTCGTGAAAACACAAAGTCGTTTCGATCTTACAACCGGACTTTTTAGGATTACGAGCAGTGCCAAAGGTCGACGGGATCGTGCGTGGGAGAGTCGATCATTCCGCTAGATCGCTCGGGGCCACCCAGACTCCCGTCTAATTTATGGCCGGTTAATGTGGACCCCGGAGCACGAACGAAAGTCCTTCGGTAATGACGACGGTTAACCGCGACGGGACGCAACCCTTTGCTGTGCAATGGCTGCACGCGATTACGGGTACTCGAGGCAGAGTCACATAAAGACACCTTTTCAATAGAGTGATCGATTTCGGATAACGTGAGAATCCGACGATCAAGCCGCGCGCGTGATCAATGCGAAATTGGCGAAGACCGGCGGTCGAAGGACGAGGTTGCATCGTCTCTGAAGCGCAAAGCCGCGAGCGCAAGTGGGCGTCGAGGGCGGCTAACGAATGCCAGCCATCAGTTACTAATAACCAGCTCGGAGCTGAAATCGCTGGTCCGTGCCCCGAAATGAAATATCGCCATCAAAGGCCCCGAATTAAAGTAACCGAGTGTGTACCCAGCGGGGCGCCGGCCGTAAGAATGGGAGGGAGGGTCGACCCTACTGTGGCAAGTATACGTATACGCGTTCACTGTTTTATTTTCCATACAGAATCTACGCGATATAACCCTTCGAGCAATCAAGGTCCGCGGGTGGAATTCTCATTTCGGGTAACGATTACCGCACTAAACGTCCGTCTACGCGCAGACGATTACGATCTCTTATCTCATCCGGAATCTTCGTAATATACGTCGGATATCGTGGTATACGTCGTGGAGTGCGAAGGGTAACGATCCGCCCACTTACTTTACCGGGAAACATCGTAGGTGTTCGTACTTCTGAGCTCTCTTCGAGTTCAAAAAGGTTACACCTATTCCGCATAGCGTCCGCATCGGTGGACTTTCATATCTTTCCTTATGGGACGTTTACGGAGAACTCGAAGGTGTAACTGGAAGTTTCTTTGATGTGCTTACGTCCGATTGTAAGGTATGGCTTTTGAAGTGAAAAGGACGTTTGCTATACGGCGAGTTACTAGGTTGAAAAAATAGACCATCTCGAGGAGATGCTATAGGCTAAATATAGGAATTGAAGTAAAGTGGAAAATGCGGTCTTTTCAGTCTAAGGATCTTGAAAATAGCTCGTAGGAATTTTCCAGGTGATAGTCAATCAGAGCATACCGATTGATTAGATGAACATCGCTGAATCAGTATTCACTCCTCATTGGTTAATTATGTAATATCATTCAATAAACATTGAAGTTTCATTGAACAACCACATATGTTGAACTAGTGTTACATGAAGAAAATTTAGTACTTTCTAAAAGTCAAAAAATCGAAATTATGCTACATATGTCATACGGATTGTAATAACTCTACTCAGAAAGCATCTACGATGCTGGAGGAAATTGTATTGGATTCAGCGGAATAATTTGAAGGCCGCTATCGTGCCCGAATTTACTGTAAGTACACAAAAAGTCTAATATCGCTCGAAATATTGTGTTGCCTATCAAATCCCTTTGAAATCGTCGGCATCGCCTGCGAGGTTCTCAAATTTATAGTAAATTTTTCGATGATCAGATTGAAAAACTGCGCAGTAATAGCCTAGAAGTAATCTGATATGATCGATTAAAATTCATTACAGAGTGCATAAAAATAAATATTATAGAAAACAAAATATTACAGCCCTACTAAATTGTGCCAATCTTGCCAACTTCGGACAATATTAAAACACAGCCCTCTGAAGCAGATGAAATTCTCAGTCATTGCACTCAGAAACATTATTAGGTCTGAATGACAAAATAAGGCGTTTACTTATTACAATTAAAATACTAGTCGATTGATCCAAATATTTAGTTATTCTATACAAATGTTTAATAATCTAACAAAAAAGTGGTCAGCTTAGTCAAACAGATGGAGAATCCATATTTCACGAAATGGTTTGGTCATCATTTCCAGAGGATCATGATTTAATTGATCACGATATTTTTCTCAGTGTGATATATCCCTATTTTTTTCTATTTAATGCATTTATTACACGATAAAAAATTCTTCGATATGGACCCATGTAAAAACTACTTTTGATATCAGATAACAATAGCGTAAGACTGAATGATAACAAATGTGGTAGGTACATACAGGTTCACACCGGTGGAATGTTAAAAATTAACACCGATTTTTTTACTGCATATTGGAAAATATCAATAACTATCGAATGCCAATAACTTTCTGCAATGTATAGGGGAGCAGGGGGCAAACAGGACCTACGGGGCGAATGGGACCGGGCCGATTAATAATTTACTATAAGTGATATCTACACCCCGAGGTCTTAAACTTGTAGAGTAGGAGACTCCCACGGGGTAACTAGCATATCGTCGCTGCCGTGGAAAAAACTTCCATGTGTGCTGAAATGTAAATTTTACAGGAGAGCAAAAAAACATTTTACCGTTGACATTTTTGAACTCAGTGTACATATTATAGAAGGTTTTATATTTTAAAAACCATAAATAAAGGAACAAATATATCACATAAGATATTCTTCTAGAAGGTGACACACACTAATACAAGGTGAATACACTAATTCGCCGTCAGATTGCTAAAAAACCCTACTTTCATAAAAATGTGCACATAGGAGATTTTTCCACGGAAGCGACGATATGCTTATTGACGCTGCACGTGTAGTGAATAAGTGGTGATAAAAAAGTGAAAATAACGGTAAGGGGGCCGGTTGTATAAACGCGGTGAACTGTAGTTCGGCTTGAACTGTGGATCGAGCGTCGTTTTGGTATATTTTGTGTCACACAAAATATACTAAAACAACGCTCGATCTACAGTTCAAGCTGAACTACAGTTCACCGCGTTTATACAACCGGCCCTAAGTGATCCAAAATATTTGATTTTTAGATGCCCGTAGCTTCTTACAAATAATAGCTATTCATTTTGGACTCCATGTGTTAAAAACTACATGCTTTGGTATAATTTTTGAGATGTCGATCAAAACATAACCTCTAAGGATATGTCGGTAATGAATATTATTGCACTCTCTAAAGGACTTTTGGGCCGAGGAGGACCAGATCAAATGGGGTGATTAGGATCGGTCCTTATCGGTCCTTTATCCTTAAAATGTTCACTCACATATTCATAAATAATAACTCATCATTTTATTTACAGATGGTTCGTACGTACAAAAGAACATGTCATCAAAAACCAAAATAATAAAGATTTTTTTTTACCTAACGGTATATGATATTCTATGATTATAAAACTAAACTATAAAAAAAAAGTTGTTGAACGTGAGGGGATCGAAAAAGTTCCTTATGGGGACAGTCAAAGTGTTAAACAATCTACCATGGTGAAACGGACCAAGTGGTCCCTTTCGCCCCACATACTGGGGCGAAAGGGACTATTATCTTTACATCAAAATTAGTACTTATAGCTATATACTGAATAAGAATTAAACCTGTTTTTAAATAGTAATCGGTAAACAACATTCCCTAGTAGGTATGTATAATCCAAAAAAAAATTATGTATTTCTAACAAACTACTATATAAATATGGACAATATATTCTCTTAAGAGGTCCCCTGTGCCTCCTCCTCCCCTTCCCCATTTTGCGAAAAAAGTCCCGGTTTACTGTAATTCATCGCAACTAGAGTGTAACACGACTATCTGGTACCTATACGAACGCGGGACGCGCACACGTTCCTATACACTCGAACGGGATCAGCACGTGCCTCGAACAGGTGTCTCGTAAGCTCATAATGAGGAGCCGGTCCCAGCTTCTGTTCGCACGCTTCTTCTCCGGTTGAAAAAAAATTTCGTTCGCGAAAAGAGGGAAAAAAAGCTGCGTACCCTCGCGCAGATGGCACGCGGTGTCACGCGATTGCCCCGTCCGGTAACATCTCTCGCGCCACGCCTCATTCATTATCGTTCTTCCCTTCGCGCGCTCCTCGTGCGTATCGGTCTCCGCGCGGCATATTAGAGTCTCACGGCGTCATATTATCCTCACCGTGGCGTAATATAATGAGATTCAATTTCTTTTTGTATTGCAAATTGTATTCTTTCCACGGCCCCGCCTACCGCGCGCGTACCGAGCTGTATGTAAATTGGAGAGTTTCCGGTTGGCTCACATAATAAACACGAATTAGGACTGGAATTTTAGGGGTCGTCGTGCAGAAGCATTGTAATCAGCGGCGCCGATACCCGCCCCTCCGCCCTTCGGTCCACTTCGCGCGTCTCTCGTCTCGCCCGTGCAACGTCTTCGCCCTCCCCCCTCTAACCCTGCTTCTCGACAACGTTGTATTCGCGGTACGTGCTCGGGGTTCGGTCCAAACGGCGTTCGTCAAGATTTCGCGTGCGCCGGCAAATAAACGAAAAAAAAAAGGTATAAGTGCCGTTGTACTCACGGAGGATGTGTAAACATCTTACAATTATCTGCGGTCCGAGTTTAATTGGGGAATATGACGTCGTAGTTCGACATAAAGAAGTTAAATTTTTTCTATAATAAAATATTTATTATTATTATATTAGATTTATAACTTACTAGCAGCCCGTCCCGGCTTCGCAGGGGTAGATTGTGGATTGATTTTGTCCGTCCACCATTGTTTAAATACATTTTTAATACAAAACTTTTAGTATTTTTCCCGGGCTACGCAATGGTCATATTGGATTTGACCTTGACCATGACCTTCAAGGTTATATCAAGGTCAAATTAATTTTTTTTCACGTTCAAATGTGTCCTTGACCATTTTTTCCATGTTACCTTTATTGTCAGCGGAGGTCAAATTTAGGTAAAGTATAGTTCGACTTTTTGAACACCCTGTATAAGATTTACTAACTCAGAAACCTTCGCGGATATGCGTCCAACTGTTCCCCAAATTTTCATCGCAATCGGATGAACGGTTTAGGAAGGCATAATAATCATCCGTACCGGTACGTTTTGAACACCCTGTATAAGATTTATTAACTCAGAAACCTTCGCGGGCATGCGTCCAACCATTTCCCAACTTTTCATCGCAATTGGATGAACGGTTTAGGAAGGCATAATAATCATCAGTACCGGTACTTTTTGAACACCTTTTATAAGATTTACTAACTCAGAAACCTTCGCGGGTATGCGTCCAACCATTCCCCAAAGTTTTATCGGAATCGGATGAACGGTTTAGGAAGGCATAATAATCATCCGTACCGGTACTTTTTGAACGCCCTGTATAAGATTTACTAACTCAGAAACCTTCGCGGGCATGCGTCCAACCATTCCCCAAAGTTTCATCGCAATCGGATGAACGGTTTAGGAAGGCATTTGATAATACCTTAAAGGTCACGGTCAAGGTCAAATCCAATACGACCACTGGGTAGCCAAGGGAAAATCCTTAAAGTTTTGTATTAAACATTTTTCTCTAAAATGTTTTCCCGTTGAGATAATCCAGCTTGCGCGAATAGTATGCGCAGTAGCGCCACACACACACTGACGCAGTCACATCTACATGACTTACGTCTGATGCTTAATATCCCAGGAAGGTCGTACCGCAGAGCCATAGCATCAAGAGACGCGGTAGTGTTTCGCGGCATGTTCATTCAAGTCGTCAGAACGACGCCGCCAGCGCTGTCGCCGCGAGCACCCGTGTATCTTTACAGGAAAAATGTCTGCCCCCCCTTCACCCCTCAATTTTAACATCGAATTTTCTCAATAAATATACGGTTATAACCAAAACTATGCTTAGTTACGCCATATAAATCGACTATTCTCTATCGATAGAGACCAGAGTAAATGTTGTAAGTTACATATTAACAGAGATTTTTCCTTAGCAACGCGAAGCCACGCCCCTCGCCCCATTAAAGTCGAGAATCCGATTTCTCGGGCGATATATATATGTAAAAATGTCACAAAAATTCCGCCTGTCTTCGGCGGTATTCGGCCATGGTCGGTAATGTGTACACAGATGCGGCCACACGCATACGCCATCAAAAATGTATGTGAGAGTGTGTGAGAGAATATATTCTTTGAATGTTTAGTTGTTTTTCAAAATTTAAAAATATTTCCATTCGCGAAACGATTTCCCTCGCATTTTTTCGGTCCTCGGACGCGCTTGTTAATAAAAAGTACAAATTCAGTGTAATCGGAGTAGTGAATCTCAATAGTGGTGAATGTGACAGACGCTCTGACAGCTAGCTATTATCAAATCGTTTAGATTTTTTTTTAATAATCAAGACAGTGCCCGGAAGCAGTGTCATTTTTCTCTGGTTGCTGGTGCATGAAGAGCAGGAAAGGAGACATCTGTATCTCGGAAGAAGTGGCATCAGATAAGTTACTTCCTAACTGACTGTCTTAACCTCATTTTCATCCCTTATACAGAACAAATATCTTTGTGGTTATTCTATTTTTTGTTTTCAGCGCCATACGAGAACGGGACGGATTGATGGAAATTTGATTTTTCTTCGCAGTCAAAAATCAACCTAGGTAGAAAAGAATTCTCTAGAATTGCGGTACAATGCCACGGTATGAATATCAGGTTCTACCGACATGACATGCTTCGACAAGGTCTGTATCAACTTTAGCGGTATATTGGGGGCACTGCACTAATCCTGTGGCACATTTTTCTATCTGGGAAAGCATATTATTATGGTAGTACAGCTGTACAGCGTTCCGATAATATACCGTCTTCCCGTAATGACAGTATACATGCATTTTTTACCTCCAATATATGCCTGAATTAAAAATCTCTAGAACTCTGCGGTACAATGCCACGGTAGGAATATCAGGTTCTACCGACATGACATGCTTCGACAAGGTCTGTATCAACTTTAGCGGTATATTGGGGGCACTGCACTAATCCTGTGGCACATTTTTCTATCTGGGAAAGCATATTAATATGGTAGTACAGCTGTACAGCGTTCCGATAATATATAATTGGAACTTTTGATAATACGAAAGGGGGAATATATCGATAAAGAAAAGATAATAAAATAATTACTTCATTATTGTAATCCAATTCTATCGTATCTCCTACTTTTCTACCACGGCTTTCCCAGATAGAAAAATGTGCCACAGAATTAGTGCAGTGCCCCCAATATAATGCTAAAGTTGATACAGACCTTGTCGAAGCATGTCATGTCGGTAGAATTTGATATTCCTACCGTGCCATTGTACCGCAGAGTTCTAGAGATTTTTAATTCCGGCATATATTAGAGGTAAAAAAAATGCATGTATACACTGTCAGTACGGGAAGACGGTATATTATCGAAACGCTGCACAGCTGTACTACCATAATAATATGCTTTCCCAGATAGAAAAATGTGCCACAGGATTAGTGCAGTGCCCCCAATATACCGCTAAAGTTGATACAGACCTTGTCGAAGCATGTCATGTCGGTAGAACCTGATATTCATACCGTGGCATTGTACCGCAATTCTAGAGAATTCTTTTCTACCTAGGTTGATTTTTGACTGCGAAGAAAAATCAAATTTCCATCAATCCGTCCCGTTCTCGTATGGCGCTGAACACAAAAAATAGAATAACCACAAAGATATTTGTTCTGTATAAGGGATGAAAATGAGGTTAAGACAGTCAGTTAGGAAGTAACTTATCTGATGCCACTTCTTCCGAGATACAGATGTACCCTTTCCTGCTCTTCATGCACCAGCAACCAGAGAAAAATGACACTGCTTCCGTGCACTATCTTGATTATTAAAAAAAAATCCAAACGATTTGATAATAGCTAGCTGTCAGAGCGTCTATCACATTCACCGAGCACTGTCACAATAGTTCATTCGTCGAGCTGGATCTAGCTAATTGTACGCTGAAACATGCCCAAGTCGTATTCAGCCTTGAGAAGATTTATTTTCAATATTGGATCAAAGGTACGGCAATCCTGTTGCTTCAACTTCCAGGTATATTAATTGTAAGTATTACTGGAGAACGAGTGGGTTAAAAGATTTTCGTGAACTCACAATTTTCTGATATGTCATTTCGTACAGGTGCAACCGAAGAGGATCTAGCTCGTGTCCTGTCCGTAAAAAGATGACTCGATGGACATCGGAGAATGTCAGGCTTGTCACCGAGCGCCTATTACCTACGGTAGGTACATTAATTGCAATACGCGCTTCTCGTTTCACTCAACTATTCCAGCGTTAAATAACTTTTACTTCTTTCAAGGTAATCACCTTTTATGAACTGTTCGTGGTAGGAGGCAGCGATCGATAATAGAGACTCGTCGTAGACAAGTTCGTCTATTAAAACTAAAAGGCAATTGGTGTGCAACTGGAACATCATCGCAGGAATAATTTGTCTACGATTAGTCACAATCATTGATCGTTGCCCCCTACGATCAACAATTCGTATAAGGTAAATGCTTTGAAAGAAGTAAAAGTTACTTAGAGCAGGAATAGTTTAAACGAAAATCGCATATTGCAATGAAAGTACTATGGGTGAAAGGCGCTCGGTGACAAGCCTGACATTCTCCGATCCATCGAGTCATCTTTTTACGGACAGGACATGAGCTAGATCCTCTTCGGTTGCACCTGTACGAGATGACATGTCAGAAAATCGTGAGTCTTCATGAAAATCTTCTAACCTACTTGTTCTGCAATAATACACTTAGTAATAAAAAGCTATTCTCCTACATGTACGTATTCTCCTCATGAATAAATTCCAAAAAGTAGTGAAATCCCCCCACAAAAACAGATTCTCTGTAAAAAAAAGTCGGCATGTTCATTCAGTGCCAACAAAAATTGATACGTAAAATACTCTCCAAAAAAGATTTGAAATCAATTAAGATCGCCATGTTCAAGAGTTATATATAAAAAGTAAAAGGCATCATTTGAAAGGGAAATTATTGTAAATCAAGTGACTACAAAATTCGGCTAAAAAAATTTATTAAAAAATTTTAATAAAAAAGAACTTGCCGCGTTTTTTCCCTTCAAAATAAAAAATTCAGACAGAATTATACTCGATGTTTATGCACTTATGATTTTAAATAAATTCATACACTCATATGATACCACCAGTATACCAAATGTCGTACGAGAAACTGATCAGGCGGGGGCCTTCTGAATTTCTCTGAATTTGACTTCGGCAGTGCAATTTATGAATCACTCTAACACCGTCCAAGCACTACCAATTATTCGGTATAGTGGACAAAATATGAAAACTTAAACGCGGCAAGTTCTTTTTTATTAAAAATTTTTTATACATTTTTTTAGTCGAATTTTGTAGTCACTTGATTTACAATAATTTCCCTTTCAAATGATGCCTTTTACTCTTTTTATATATAACTCTTGAACATGGCGATCTTAATTGATTTCAAATCTTTTTTGGAGAGTATTTTACGTATCAATTTTTGTTGGCACTGAATGAACATGCCGACTTTTTTTTTACAGAGATAGATGTTTACACATCAATAAAGGGATTTCTAATCGCGAGCCCGCTCGTTGCCGAATTCAGATCAGTTCTTCGGCGGCGTCCAGGGCAGAAGGGCGAGAGGGGGAGGGAAAGTAAAACACACGCAAGGGACTCGATAAAGGGACGAGCCGAAGAGGGGAGGAAGAGGAGGGAGAAGGGCGAAATGAGCGCGGTGGAAAGGTTCGCTGGGAGCGAGGAGGGTGTATATACGCGGTCGTTAGACGTCGTCCCTCTCTCGAGCCCGCATAAGATCCGAAAGATCTCGGCCCTCATCTTCCTCGTTCGTGTCGTCTCGTCTTGCCAATTTAAGACGCAAACTGAATTTGAAAACTTGCCTTTTTTCTTCTCGGTAGTTCGTCGCGCTTAATCTACTTTCGCGCGGGGGCGAGGGGGGCGTTGCCGGCCGAGGAGAAAACGACGGCGGAGGGGAAGACGCGCGCGATGAGAGCGCTCCGAGTTTATATGAATTTCGCAGAGAGAGTGCGGCGTAAGAATATTTTCCGAATTCAGGAACGTCGAGGGATTTCGTTTGAATTCGGGCTCCGTTTGCGTTAATCGACAAAACGATATTTCGTTCGAATATTGATGCACCCCTTCGTTTGACCTTGAACTCGCATTTCAGTTACATCGACTTCACTCGTCGTAAACGCACCTCCGCTGTTCGGATCGGTTCAATTTAAAGCTTTTATTACAATATGTAAATTTCTTTCGAAGAAGGTTGAAGTGTCAAATAATTATTTACTTGCTCAATGGGTAAAAAGCTATGCCATTAGAGTGGCCAGATGTACGAGCAGTGTACACGTGCATTGTAAACCAGCGGCGTTATTTCTGCTTAACGTCTGCGTTTTATTTTGTAGTAAAAGCTTTAAGCCCTACCGGTCCGTTCCGGAATGCGTGCGGCTGGCCTAAATCGATCAGCGCATTATTTATTATATATATTATATGACACATAATATGCGATACAGCTGCGAGAAGTAGAAACATCACGAAACGAGCCAGACTTTTATTCGGTGTCGCAGTAGCCGCGCCGTTCCAGACGACGCGCTCTTCATATCTCCACCTCTCCCCCCGGTCCACGATTGATACTCACCATCGCGCACGGGAGGTCGCACAGTTAACTATTTTCCGAGCGCAAGAGTTGGTAAATAAATATTAGCCCGGTCGCGGAAATCCCGGACGTCGAAAGCAAAGCCGAAAGTGTTTACCCGACTCCCGAATCACAATCAAATTGAAACCTCGTCTGTGTTTCAATGCGACGCCGTCTCCCTGCAGAGAGATACGCGACCCTCTCTCGTCCTCCCACGACGCCCTACCCCGCCGACACGTACGCGGTTGGCGCGCGGGCGCGCACAGTCGCCTTTAGCCTGCGACGGCGACGGAAGGACGATTGGAGGAGGAGTAAAGAGAAGAGAAGAGGAGAGACAGAGACGCGGGCTCCGGTCTTCTCTCAAACGAATAGAGACTTTTCAAATTCGCGAGGGCGAGAGAAGTCTACGAACAAAGAATGCGTAGGTATCCTCAGAAAACATCAAAGCGACGATGGAACGATTGAAATTGCTTCCCGACCGCGGAGAGGAACCTTTTATCGGACTCTGCGTCCTCCGATTGTCCGCCGTGCTCTCCGCCGTGCGGCCAATCTCAATTGTCTTCTTCGAGCAACAAATTACATTCCAGCGTGTGTGTCGTTCGCCGTCTGATTTCCTCCCTTTCGTCGGCCGCGGCCATTGTTTGCGGAGGCCGAGAACTCGAACAACGACGGCCATCGCCGGAAACGGAAAAAAGTGAAACGAAACTTTTCTGCGTTTCATGCGGGTGGCCGCGACACGGTATTCCATCGGGGATACGGTGAAAATTGAAAGATTTTCATTGAAAAAGTCGATCTCGACCTTTTTCGTGTGTTTTGACATTCGGAAACATCTCGATTTCAAGCGACACTATTGGGATACGGGTTACGGGAATAAGTTCTTTTATCAAAAACCACTAATTACTTGAGAATACTTTCTTTTAATTTCATCGCGCTCGGAAGATCCAGACTCAATCACCTCTTGCTCTCGACTAACCAAAGTACAAGGACGCTTGGTCCTCAGGACCACCCATGACTAATACCCACTCATTTAGGTCCCTACGACTATCGACTGTGCCCTGATGCCACGTAACATAAACATTTAGACTGAGGGTGGTGGAGAAACTTTAGAAAAATAAAATAAAGGAATAAAGTGAAATATAATATCAAAACGAAGCCTAACACTAATTCTAAGAAGAATAATTTTCGAATACATCTTTGTTCATTATTCCAGCAGACACAATTACTAATCTCTGATACATTCACTGTTAAAAAATATTCTTAACTGCTAATATTTTCTTCCCTCAGAGCTCAGGGACTCCTAGAAAATCTGAATTTTCTTTCGCAAGTGGAACTTTAAAAACTTCCGCTGGGGAGGACAGATTTCGTTTAATCGCGCTAACCGCGAGGTAATCGCAGTTATCAGTGCTCCTTCAGGAGTAGGAGAAGCTCTTTTTCATAGCGAACTTTACAAGTAGCAGCCATACCTTCCGCTTCTTTTAATTAGAGCTTCAAATCATCTTAGAAAAAGTTTGAAAGAGAATACTCGTGATCTGAAGCTACTTATATAAACTAGCAAACAAATATTTCCTCCCGCCAACAACCATGGAACTATGAAAGTTGGAGAAATCTCCGCGATGTCGCGTTACTTCTCAATCGAAAATCTTTTCAAGGAACGACGACCTCCGGTGTAATGGGTCGAGTTAGCGAGCCGCGTAAAACGACCAAACGGTGCGACGACAAAAGTTCGGATACGTCGGAATCGAAGAGCAGTCGTGCCGCTCGGAGGGGGCGAAAGTTTGCATCAGAATTTCACGCGGGAGATCGCCGAAGCGGTGGATTATACGTCTATGGATACAGGCCGAATTTCGAAAAAGCTACTTTCCATAGAGCTAGCGCGAGAACGACTTTATCGCGGAGAGAAAAGTAATTTAGTCCGATGCTAATAGGCTCCCTGAATAATGCATAGGACGAACTTGGGCACGAGACGAGGCTCGGAAGAGGTTCTCGATCTCCCACGAATAGAGGGTAACATCATTTCGCACTTAGTTCGCTATTAAAAGGGATTCGAGATGTTCCATTCCACGCGAAAAGGGCGCGCGCAACTCGACCGATGGCGAACCTGTAACCGTTCGTTCGCGAATGAGTGGCAGTTAACGAGAAACTACCGTACGGGGATGCGTGGGAGTCGAGGGAGGTAGTTGCGGCGAGGGCGAACGTGCTTTCAACTTCATTCGGCGAAACCGAACTATGGAGGACATCCACACGCGCGCACGGCGGTTTCCCTTCGAATATCTGACGAATTAGCCGTTGAATTGAAGAAATATCGAATCGAACGTCGTTCTCAAGAGACGACGCGAGTATAGGTACACTGAAAAAAAAGTACTGATTCTGCAGCAGACCAAAGTATATCTAAGAACATTTCGCTACTACATCATTAAGCATCTGCACATGTGAGTAATGCAATATATCGCTGCAGCAGCGATACCGTGCTCCTTTCACGGAGTTTTCTAGCTCTTGCAGCCTGACGATGGCGCTGTAGTCACTTGAAACTACATTATCGTTTCAGCAGCCAGAAGATTGATCATCAAAGCCACTCTTTTTTTTCAGTACACGTAAAAGAGAGGAAGCGAACGATCGAGTCTTCGAGAGCGCCGCTGACCGACGACATTCGTTCGACGACACATCCCCGTTCGCCCGCTAGCACCCCGTTATCGCTTCTCAAGACCTTTTTCTTTTTCTTCCTCTCCCCTCCGCGCCCCCCTCCTTCTCCTACTCGGTGTAAGGGGCAAAGTTTGTTTCCTCTAAAACATGGAAATTAAATTCCGTCCACGGGGAATGACAAAAGGATGGAAATGAGAGGGTAATTCGTAAACAAGTGGAGGACGAGGGCCACGGCGAAGCGAGAGGCGAGAGACGAGAGAACGACGCGCGAGACGGGACGGTAGCGTTCGGAGGACAAGGGGGGGCTGCAAGGTAAAAAGGCAAAGTTTCGGGGATCCAAATCAGGCGTAAGGGGATCCCCAGGGGAATCCAAGTTGCTCGTAGCGAGGGCAAGTTACGCCGCTGGCTATTCGAGCGTGACTCTTCCCCGCGCGTGTGCCCCTGGACGCTACTTTGCCGGACATCAGAGACAAACTGCCGTCTTCCTCTCCGCGCCGTAATCAGCCCCCTTGACATACATAAACACGAGGATCGACACTTGCCCGGGGGATAGGAAACGGATGAACGGTGGAGAGGCGGTGGACGAGAGGGACAAACGTCTTTCTTCTCTCGCGAGCTTCTTTCGAGACTGTATACCAGCGTATCAATAACAGCGCGCGAAACATTGTAGGCGAGTGCTTCCGGTAATGGAGTCACGTAGAGCTACTTTGTTGCGGGACTCCGCGGGTCCGAAGCGATGCCGATCCCGATGTAGCGGAGCGCTGGAAAATGGTAAAGAGGGAATCTCGCCGCGGCGACTCACGCACACACGCGAGATCGACCGCGCGTGCCTTCTATATGGGAGGACTTTCCGCCACAAACTTACACGCCGTACCCATCACGCGTGCTCGAGCGTATACAGAAGTGGAAAGCCGTGAGGGCAAATGGGTCGGAAGGAAGGAGAGACCGAGCGAGCATTTGCCCGGGTTAATGTCGGAGGCCGCGAGGCGAGAGAGAGAGAGAGAGAGAGAGGGAGAGAGAGAGAGAGAGAGAGAGAGAGAGAGAGAGAGAGAGAGAGAGAGAGAGAGAGAGAGAGCCGAGTTGAGTTGTTATCGATGGTGAGGCGTCCGCGTTGGCTCTCTCGACTTTTTACGTCATTTCTTCTTTACGCCGTGCTGCGAACTTACGGCCGTGCGGGGGTAGTTTCGCACGGTGGCGGCCGCGGTAGCGCTATCGGCCGCTTCCATTCCATCGTCGGGTTAATGCTCCGTTATAGGCAGTTACGCGAGCTTGACCGATCGCGACCCTCGACGCGACGCAAGAACCGGCTTTAAAACAGCCGCAATGTCGGACGTGTACCACACGCCGAATCGTTTTTCCCGAACGTTCCGCATATAAATACATACATATACGTTGAAACTTAAGAAAATCGGTATCAAAACTCGCTTAATCGGAAACCACTACTTTTCAGATCGTACACTAACAAAAAAAATTAGTTGGAAGAACTAGTTTCTTGATTCTTATCTGTCGAAACATTAATATCTCTTTATTTGAGTAAGGAAATTGTGTTTAATGCAATATTTGTTTATCTGCAGCAAGTATAAACTTAATTATTGTGAGTAAATATTAGTCGCATTGAAATACCGAGTTGATCCAACTGAACAAAAATAGTCATACAGGCGGACTCAATATGTAAAGTTGTAGCAACGAAATATCTACTTAGAGTGATTAAACTTATATTAGTTGCTAATGAACGGGTATTTTATTGAACACAACTATGTAAACTGAGAAAATATTTATTTACCTGAAAAATAATTCTAATCATCTACAGTAGATTTTCACTTAATTCAACTGACCATTTACTTCAACATCGGAACGCCACTTATTTCAACGTTATAAGAGAAGCGTTACCCCACTGACGCTACTAAAGAACATTTAATTGCGTATGCGGGAAGGACCGATAAGAAGCCGTAGTGTAACTTCCTACTGTGTTGAATTAAGTGGTGTTCTTCGATTCAGAGTTATGGAATTAAATGAGAATCCATTGTATATCGAGTCGCCCAATTTTTTCTTTCAGAGAGTGGTAGGTATATATACGGAGAGAGTTTCACCATTGAATTATTGTTGTAGGTTAGACAAACGGGTCGCGGAGTCTTTTAACCGTGGAAGAGTTTATGTTTACTTTAAAATCGGTCCTTCGTCGCGTTCGAGCTATTTTACACCCGACATTCCGCTCTCCCGTTCCACTCGCAGCCTCCCTCCCTCCGTCGTCTCATTCGTCAGCATGTCGACGCGATTTATCTCCGTCCGATTTTGTTTATACGTCGTAAAGTTCTCCTTCGTATAAATATCCGGCGAGAGTGCATCGCCACGAATTTCCCGAGAGAGGTACCGATTTACAGATTTCGAGGAGCGGCGGAAATCGCGTGCGCGCACAACGACTCCGCCGGGCCTTTAGGCGGATTTGTAAGTTTCCCGATTTCGGGGCGATCGCGTTCGCCCGAGTGATCATCGTGCCTCGCTCTTCGTCGAGCCGTTCGAGATTAGTCTGTCTTCGGATAACCGAGTCAGCGAAGGGTTACTGTATTTAATTAAACTGTTACTTCGCATTGATTGCTAAACTTGGCCGGTAAAGGAGGAAGATTATCGAAGTTCGTTCGTCGTCGCCAAACGCCGTCCTCGTCCCGAGCTCTCAGGCAATCTCGCAAAGTTACGCGCGGCGAGCCTCGTCGGCTCGTCGCTTTATTGACGGGACATCTCGATATTAATCGCGGTAATCGACGTGTATCCACTTTCCACATATAGGGTGGAAAGGAGCTGGAGAGTGGGTTGCAGAGGTTCCCGAAGAGGTCGAGTTGTAGCCGCGTGACGCGGCATTCGCCTGCATGTGTTGGATAAAAGCCGGCTTGAAAATGCGGCGTCTTTCCGCATCTGCTTCGAAAAAATGGACGCTGTAACGTCTCTTGAACGTACCTATCGGTAGAAAATCGGTTCGGCTGAATCTTTCCCCCTTTTGTTGATATATATAACTGGAACTCTGCGTTCGAAAAAAAGTTTCGACGACAAAGTGAACGCGTTAAGTGGGACAGTTATATCGAGTCGAGTCAATCGATCGAATCTTTTAAATCCGACATATGTATGTGTTACACCCATTTTCGAAGTAAATGTTGAAACACTGTACGGAGGTAAGCGCGGTATCGTGGAGCTTGCGGTGGCTGTCTGCTTCCACGGCACTTTCTGCCTCGCTGTTAAACGTACAGAGGGTGTCTGTCGATCGACATTCAGCGAGAGGGAGTTTCATTTAAGTTAGAAATTGCTTCTTCCGTGGCGATGATGGGCCGCAAATTGGGCGCAAAACAGAATGCGAAGAAGCCGGGAATGGCGAGGCGGGCTGAGAGCGAGACGACACGATGTCGGTGCGACCGAGGGGTGTGAACGTATATCGACCTTCGTTCGATCGCTGGTTCGCTCGTTGACTGTTACTAATTGTACGAGAAACGGGGGAAACGAGAGTAAATGTTCGGATCGATAATCGCCAAGCTTCTTGATATCCGACCTCTGAGGTCCTTGGATAATCTATACCTATAGTGAGTCTTTTCAAGGATAAGCTATACCTATAGTGAGTCATTTCAAGGACGCTACGATTCCTGGCTTTTATTACAGCGTCACGCCGTTTAGATCGTTTAGACGAATCGATATCGACGGATGTCAAATGATTCGCCAATGAAACGTATCGTTATATGTATGTACATATAATGGAACCAGATATGAGAATCTGTAAAGAGGACCTGGAGGACTCGAGGGTATGTAGATTATTAGATGTATAAACGAAGAGAATTCGGAAAGGTCTCCATTATTAAGGACGGAACAACGGAGTAACGTGGCTTATATAACCGATTGTTGTTAGGTTTCCCGGTAATGAGACGGAGGAGGGGCGGAAGAAATCGATGAAATGGAGGAAATTGCTTTCGCACAACACGGCGATGCAATTTTACAGAGATAGAAGAAGCCGTAAAAGAGCACAGAGACGTTCACAATGCGAAAATATGAACATCATGACTGCAGCGAACGTATTTCAAACTATACCGCCGATACGTATGCAGACTGGATCGGAAACGTTGTCCTCTAAAAATAGATTCAAATAAAAATAGGAAGGAATCATTTGACACGATTGGTACTTCTTAGAGAATTAGACGAGGGATGGAACTTTTTGTCAAGCATCGGTAGCAGCGATAAAAAATGTGATTCAACCCTTTCAGGTGGTAAGTTTGAGAAATGAGATCCGGTCTTATGGAACTTCAATATTAAATTCCGAGTGGATGAAAATCATTTGATATTATATGTATCGAAGTCGCTTCAGGGGTTTTCGATCATACTAATACCATTTATGTATAATTATTATACGAATTCGTAATTGTATCCTCTGAACAGGGAGAATTACCCTTATTGCATAACAATGAACGAGAACTCCGAAAGCTCGTCCTTGAAGTAAATCAAAAACGCTGATTTCGAAAAAAATAATTTAAAAATTCTATCTTCATATCTCGAGCAGTAATGACCCCTCAACCCCTATTGCAAAAAAGGACAAAAATTCGGAAACTCCTGGAGTTACTTCATGCGAATAATTTTAATCCAATTGGAATTTAACATTGGTGCTCCATAAGGTCGGAACTCGTTTCTCAGACTTTACCATCTGAAGGAGCTGAATCACATTTTTTACCGCTGCTACCGATGCTTACTCAACAGCTTACATCCCTCCTCTAATTTTCTGAAAAGTGCCAATCGTATCTAATAATTCCTTCCTATTTTTGTTTCAATTTCCTTTTAGGACAGCATTTGTCATTCTCACGAAAAGCAGACCTTCCTTGTTCGTTACAAATTACGGAATCATCGTTCGGCTTAGTGTAAATAATAGCAAAGCTACATATATATATATATATATATATATATATATATATATATATATATATTGAACCATGGCTATTAAGCCATTATATACTTTGAAATTTTTTAATCCTTTTTTATTCATGTTTTAACCTACCAACGGAGGGTGAAATCTCACCTCCGTGAACCGTCCGCCCATACAGAAGTCAACACTGTTACATGTATTATAGAAAACTAAAAACCATTTATCAATTTTAAGATATTTATAAAGTAAGTAGAATAATGTTAATTGCAATCACTCAAAAATTTTTTCTTCAATCTTCATGAAAATTAAAGAATTTTACTAACTCGTCTTGTCCGCCAAAACAATCTCACCTCCGTTATTTTCTTGTTAAAATACTATAAATCTCGTAAATACTGCTCCATCTATTCAGTATGTGCGAAAAGGTATCAATTTATATGTATTGACGATTCAGTAATGTTAAAATCATTGGTAAATTTTGAAATGGTTTGTGATAATTTCATAAAACAGGTAAGAAAAGATATTTGTTCAAGATCATTCCTCACCTCCGTTAATACATTATAAGAAGACATTATTTATTTAATTTTCTTGTTGACCTGGAGATAAGTAAAACACATCTACAAGTTTCTTTAACACCACGCTTACTTTTGATAACCTCAAAATGCTTTACTGTGTAACGGAAATTATCCAAATTTCTCACCTCCGTCAACCTCACTTCCGTGAATACTTCTGTTCAAAAATGTTTAACTGACCAAACTCTCACTTAATCTTAATGATACTCCTAATAATGCTGGATCCTTCTCGAGTTCTAGAAGTAGAGTAGCATGCGGTAAAAAGGTTAGAAGAAAGAATAGAGCCAAACTAAATTTACACAAATTAAGTATCTTGAAAATAAATTACGTAAAGGAGAAAGACGAGCAAGACAATATAAAGCACGAGTTCAACGACTAAAAAAGCAAATAAAAAGATAATTCCACGAACAAAAGTGAATAATTTGGTCAGTGTCTCCGTGAAATCCAATTTTTATTTTTTTGTTAATTTGTGCTTAAAAATTATCTACCATCTCGGAAATGTAGTTGTATGATGAAATATTAATGGATTTGAAAAAGGAAAATATAAAATTTTTCCATTAAATTTTTTTCTTAAATTTAGAACTGAAATAGTCTGCTTTTCGTGAGAATGACCCATATACGAAAGCACGAACGTCATTGATATTTGAAATTTCCTGTAAAAAGTATAGTAGGTCTGCCACTTTTTTGGTGAACGCGAGAAAAATTAGGGTCGCAGTTGAGTGCAAGCGCAAGAGTTACTTTGGCAGCGAGCAAGATGGTTTTGAAAGCCGGATACTCTTTTCGCGTAATGGCGAGGGAAAAGGAGGAGTAACGAACGGTTAAGCCGCTTATTCGTGTACTTCGAGAGGTGAAAGAAAAAAGATTCAGGCACTTCAGGCTAAGCTCGTGGGATTTTCTTAAAATTTTACTGACCTACGCGAAGGCGAGAGGTATTGCGATCGATGGAATCTCTTCTGATTTTGGTTATTTAATTTGCAGAGCGGAAATAGATTGACAAGCGCGGATTACTTATACGGTTATAGTGCGATAATCGCTTCTGCGAAAAGCTATTACAAAATTAGACGCTTTGCATTCTGAATTGTCATATGTATTAAATATGTTCAATCGAAGAGTAACGGAGATATGGAAGATATAAGAAGCTCACGAAGAGAGCACTTCGGGAAAGCGCGGTGGACAGCCCACCTGTTGGCTAAAACACGGAATACGTTATAATATTAGGGGGTTGCATTGAAAGCCGCTGTTTTTTTCTTGAAATATCAAAAACATTATGTCGTAATAAAATGTGTGAATACCTCGATCAAATATTTGCCTTTTCGGAAGCTATAACTTTTTCCCACTTTTCTGGCAGAAGTTGAATTCCGCGACGAAAGAATTATTTACTTTTTGAGCTAATCCACTAAGCAACCCAATTTTTTACTTCTTAGTAATTATGGAAGTTTGTATCTTCCAAGTCGTGTTGTATCGATCTAAATAAATGATAATCACTCTGGGCCAGGTCTGGAGAATATGTTGGGTGCGAGAGAACTTCCCATTCAAGCTCCATCAATGTTTCTTTCACGGTTCAAGCAACGTGAGGCCGAGCGTTGTCGCGAAGAAGAATAATTTTTCGGCAATTTCATGCAATTCATGGTCGTTTTTGCATCAAATTATCATTTAAATGCCCCAGTTGTTGTCGATAACGTTCGGCAGTAATTGTTTCATTCACTTCTAACAGCTCATAATAAACGACAGCTTCCATGTCCCACCAAACTGAAAGCATTGTTTCGTTTTGGTATCGTCGTTGATAGTTGGCCAGGATCAACCCATGATTTTTTGCATTTCAGGTTATCGAAATAGATTCATTTCTCATCACCGGCTACGATACGCTATAAAAAAAAACTTTTCTTTTTATGCTTTGCAAGCAACGAAATCGAGATGTTCAGACGATTAGTAATGGCATTTTCGGTCAATTCATGTGGCAGCCAGTTTCCTTCCTTTTCAATCTTTCCCATGGCATGTTAACGTCGTGAAATAGTATAATAGATTCGTATTGACTTTAAGCTGTTGAGCCAATTCTCAGAGCATTTCAGTATGGTTTTCTTCCAATAGAGCTTGCAGTTGTTCATCTTCGAACTTCTTTGTTTGACCTGGCCGTTATTTGTCGTGAACATCACAGTTTCCACTTTTGAAGCGACAAATCCTGTCTCTCTGCATACTGTTTCCGATGGAGCAGATTCAGCTTAAGTTAGCACAAGTAATTAATGAGCTGCAGCAGCACTTTTTTTTTTAAATTAAAGGAGTGTAGAAGTACACATCGAAAAACAACTCGTCGTGTTCCATTTTCTCAGGTTATAGACATAGATTTATATTAACCAAAAATGACAGTTTAATGACTGAATTTTAATGAGAAATGTCCATAATTTATAGTGATACAAGAAGTATTAGTTGCTGAGCACGACATAAGTAGTTAGAGCCATCTACAGGAGAACAGCGGTTTTCAATGCAATCTCCTTATAGATAAAATGAAATGGTGCTACCTCCTTTTCCTCGTTTACGTCATCGGGAGAGAGAGCGAGAAAGAGCGGACGACAGAGAAATTGGGAAAGAGATGAGGTCGTGCACCGAAAATGTCACCATTCGTCGACTATATATATGTTAGTAAAGATATAATTTATTCTTTCTTACATATATATATTTCCTCCACTAAAATCGATATTTTTCCGCGAAAGACCGAGTGGGAATGTCGGAAGCAAATGAAACTTCGAGAATGATAGCACCAATGTGAGCGTGCAGGAGAGGGGGAGAGAGAGACAGAGAGAGGGGAGAAAACAGAATTTTGCGGCAAGACCGGGCGATTTATTCCACCACCGGAACCGCGTATACATGTATATATACCGACGAGGAACTTCAGCCGGGATGAATGAATACTCGGGATTACTTCCGTCTCACTAGAGTGGGCCGCGCGGGTTCTCCCGTGGCATGGCATTGGCGCATTCGTCACGCCAGGAGCAGACCAACAGAAAAATCCCCCGATGACGATATTAATGCTAATGGGAACGGTATCCCCCCCCCCCACACGTCGAGACGCAGGGCGAATGATTGAAGACGCGTTTATTAAACGCGGGGTCGACTTCGTCGGTGCGTGTACAGCGCGGCGGCGGTGCAACGATAATGCAATCGTCTAATGCCCGGGAATCGCATGACGCGATGACTCCTAGTGTCATGCAAATTTGCACCAGGGGTAATTGCGCGTTCATGTTCGGGGGCAAAGTGACCCGATCATTGTTCAGGATGTGTTCTACCACGCTATATTTGCTCAGAGAAGAATGGACTCGTATGATAGATTATGGTCGGAGCTTCCCACGGGGTGTTCAACTACGGTGCACACCATACTCACTTGCGGTTGGCTCGCCTACAGGGTTCGGAGGTTCTTCGTGACCTCCTTTTCTGCACGAGGAATACTCACCCCGTGCTTCTCGGCGAACTTGGAACCTTTCGCGGGGGCTAAATCGAACTTGATACGAATTTAGACGTACGGCGAGCGAGCTGTGCGGCAAAGTTTCGCAACGTGCTCGAAATTGTTATGTAGGGATGAGTTTAACTGCACGCATCAGTTGGGGGCTATCACCTTGTATCGTGATATAATATAATAGTGATTGTTAGCATTAGATTGTAGAAATTTCCGTACAGATATTAATTGAAAACCAAGTTAGGACTGCCGACTGAATAAGTAATTAACATTTTTAACTGAATGTACCGATAATTGAGTAAACAGTGCCTCAAAACTGAGAAAAATAATTGGGCTAAAATGACAAAACGCATCTACATAAACGCGTTTAGTAATTTTAACCCAAGTACTGGTCAATTGAACCAAAATTTTGTTACTCTAACCAGATGTTTAGTTATTTCAACCAAACGTTTAGTTATTCTAACAAAAAATTAGTCAGTCTAACCAAACAAATGGAGGATTCATATTTCATCGAATGGTTTTGTCACCATCTCCAGCATTTTGGTTAAATTGACCAAGTTATTTTTCTCTGTATATGGAAACTTGGAACGTAACTACGAGGGTCATTTGACAAATTTCCAGCCTTTTTAGGAAAGACACATACTTATTTCAAGGTAAAAAAAATGTATTTCTCAACATAGTCTCCTCATAACTCAATACCTTTAATCCATCGTTTCTTCCAACCCTTCAAGTCGTCAGAAAAAAATTCTTTTTATCCACCTGAAAAATACCGGTCTATACAGCGTACACGACAAACGCGGCACCCAGCGCGTGGATAATTTTCACATACCCAAATCCTCATACAAAATCTTGTGCACCCGTTCATCTGATATCTTACAAGCCTCAGCAATCTCCTTCACGGTCAATCGACGATCTTTCATCACAGTTTCATACACTAAGTCCACGATTTTGTCAGTTGCAATACTTTTTGGGCGTCCAGAACGTTCATCATCAAAAATGCTGGTACGGCCACGTTTGTACTCAGCCACTTAATGTTTGATGGTTGTGTACGAAGGGGATACTTCACCATATACTAAGTTTAACTCGTTTTCTATTTCCTGAGTTTTTTTCCTTTCAAATAAAGGAACTTGATTGCCATTATCGACAGAAAACATCTCCTATCAACTTTATAAAAGTGCCATGAGCAAAAAGTACTGATCGGAATAACTTGGAATTTTTATGGGATACATGTGAAGGGTCCAGTGGAAAAACGATAAGGGTCCATTTTTTTCGAAATCGATATTTTAGCGACATCTGTTAGCTTGTAACATGAAGTATCAACATATCAAACCTTACAGGGGACGAACACTGAGATTCCACTAAAAATTGTGGTTGAAAATAGGCGGCACAGTGGACTCCCGTGCGTTGTGAAACTTTAAATGTCGTGTTTCTCAACTTTTAGAAATATGGACCCTCATCGTTTTTCTACTGGACCCTTCATGTATCAACGCCATCTACCAGATGATAGCAAGAATTAAATTATATCGTGACTGCTTGTCATTATTGACCAGGCTTGGCCTTATGCCAGAAACTTTTCAAATGAGTCTCGTATTATATAAAATTACTTCCATAGTTGCTCACAGATAGAAAGCTCTCTTTGGAGTTTAAAAAATCCATCTAACAAACCTCAAAAACAAATCTTGAAAACAAATCTTCTCGTGCGAAGGACTTTTCAACTGTGCGGAGTCGCGCGAGCGTGAACTTTTATCTCATTGGATTATCGACAGACGCGGAGAAGCTTCTCGTTATATCTACTTCGTATGACAACGATGGGTACTGGTTGAAGGTGGCGGAGGGTAGCGAAGTCGGGCCCGACCTACGGTACCTTCGGGGTGATACGTCATCCCTGACAACCCAGCGTGCCTGTAGCCTGAGCGTCTCCGACAACCCCTCTGTATACCTCGCACCTCTCACAGTAGTGGCCATCCATCATGTTTGAGTAATGCAGGGACACGATTTCGCGTTATTGCGAATGACCGACTCTGTCACATCCACCCGGTCTCGCTTATCGCATCGGGGTACCAAAGAAAGATTTGTTCTTCTGGGTCTGGCGCATATCGATACGCCGCGTAAGTGACGTTCAGCGTCGCGTGGATACCTTCGTGCATGAAAAATATACTATTAGGAGGTTGCATTGAAAGCTGCTGTTCTCCTGTAGATGGCTCTAACTACTTATGTCGTGCGCAGCGACTAGTACTTCTTGTATCACTCTAAATTATTGAAATTTCTCATTAGGATTAAACTGCCATTTTTGGTTAATATAAGTCAATGTCTATAACCTGAGAAAGTGGAACGTAACGAGTTGTTTTTTCGATGTAGTACTTCTACACTCCTTTGATTTAAAAAAAAAAGTGCTGCTGCAGCTCATCAGTTACTTGTGCAAACTTATGCTAAATCTGCTTCATCGGAAACAGTATGTAGAGACTGATTTCGTCGCTTCAAAAGTGGAAACTGTGATGTTCACGACAAACAACGGCCGGGTCAAACAAAGAAGTTCGAAGATGAACAACTGCAAGCTCTATTGGAAGAAAACCCTACTGAAACACTTTGAGAATTGACTCAACAGCTTGAAGTCGAGACGAATCTACAATTTTATGACATCAACATGCCATGGAAAAGATTGAAAAGGAAGGAAACTGGCTGCCACATGAATTGACCGAAAATGCCATTGCTAATCGTCTGAACATCTCGATTTCGTTGCTTGCAAAGTATAAAAAGAAAAGTTTTGTATGGCGTATCTTAACCGATGACGAGAAATGGATCTATTTCGATAACCCGAAACGCAGAAAATCATGGGTTGATCCTGGCCAACCATCAACGTCGATACCAAAACGAAACATCCACGGTCACAAAACAATGCTTTCAATTTGGTAAGGGTGGGCTGGAAGGAGCCGTTTATTATGAGCTCATATAGATCACCTATTAATAACTACCAAGCAATAAATAAATGAAATTCTTCATAGAAATTGTATACATCAGATTCTCAAAACTCCCAGGAAGTTCTAATATGTCCTTTGAAATAGCAAGGGACAATATAAGAATGGAAAAAAAATGAGAAAAAGTAAGAGAGGAACGGTGGCACATATATATGTGCCTCAAAGGATTAACCAATTGAAAGTCACAGGAAGAAAAATTTCCAACAAACGGTTGCTTACCGTTGTGTACGAGCAGGGTCGAGTCGCGCGCGAGGTTGGTCAGTTCACTGTCGGTCAGAGTCTCGTCCGAGGCGTTGCCCGAGGTCGGGGTGTCGCTGAGACCGGCTCCGCTTCCCGGCACGTGGTAGAGGGGATGCTGCTGGAACGTACGCTGCTTGTGCTGGCTCCCGGTATTATAATGGTTGTGCTGTAGCGATTGGGTCGTCTGGTGATTGTTTTGGAGATACACGCCGCGACCCCGGAGGTTCGGAGAATTATCTTCGCCCTCACTGCCGCTTAGGCTGTAGGCTGGGTAAAGCCGTCCCTTCCCTGAAATGAGAAAGTTTATAATTTAGAGGGACAACGTCGCGTTCGATCGTCGAGGAAAGATATTTTCAAACGTCTAATGGATATGCCGCATCTCCTCCGCTCCATTGTCCCTCCTATAGAATGTTATTATCCTTCTTTCTTTAGCTCGCCACATACATTCGTAGAATCCTCGGTATCGTAATCTAATAATTTTCTATTCTCGACTCTTCTCGGAGATATAAGCGTCATGCGCACGGGAGGAAGAGCAGCTTGATTATTAATTTAATCGTTCTATAAAAGAAGGTTAACGAAGTTGGTTATACGCGCGTAACATCCATCAACTGGAAATTAACCTCGTCACGGTGTGACACAGCTCTTCCACAAAGCGGTGGATGACGATTTAATTTCTACTGAAAGAGCTACTCTGTAAACTATACGAATCGCATTATACGAAAGCTATTACGGATTCTTTGTAGACCCAGCTCCACGCGCAGTTGGACTCTAAACGAATCGCGTTATACGAAAGCCATTGTGGATTTTTTCAAGGTCAACTTCGAGTGCGAAAAATCAAATCGGACTAGAAACAAATCGCGAGCTACAGTAGGTGCTACATATTATTATAGCGAAGGTCTATTATCGGGCAAAATGCAATGAGAGTGAAGGAAAACAGATGAGCAAAGAGAAGTATAGCATGAGCCTTTTATTTCTCCCACGTTGTTCTTCCTTATAACTTTTGGTGTCCCGAACTAATTTTCCATTTTCTTTTCTTATTTCAAAGTTTAGAAACTACCATACAAGAAAATATTTATATAAATGGTTGCAAAAAATTTGATCACATGTTCGTTGGCGTTAAATCCGAAAACCTGAGTGGCCATGGAATGGGTGCCGGAGCTTTGCAAAATATCTCAAAAAATCCTGAACTTGTGTAGCCCAATATGGCTTCGTACCATCGTGTATGAAAACAAGTTGGCTAAAATGCAGCAACTACCTGAGCATTGAGAGCACCTGACTTTTTTCAGCAAAGCAATTTTCTTTAAAATTAAACATTTTCACGTCAAGATTAAGTTTCTTGAAACCACTTTCATATATTTTTATATGATAGGTTCTCAGCTTCAAAATAAGAAATAAACATTTAGAATCGACTCGAACAATCAAAAGTTATAAGCAAAAACAACGAGGGAGAATTAAAAAGCCCGCCCTACATACATCGTTAGATAAAAATAAAGGGGAGAGGGAGGGGCCAGTGAAGACAGAGAATCCTGTCTATCGGAGGAGACGAACCATTTGTCAAGGAAAGAAGCAACGAAAACGACGTAGGTAGTCGACTTACTTTGAAAATAACACGTCACGTATTATAGTCCTGTGGCGCGTGAGGTCCGGAAGGGAGGATATATGTTAGGTACAGGAAGACGCGGAAGGAGGAGGGAGAAGGCAAAACAACCTCGGCCCAACGCGTCAGTCGTATAGGCAATGCACTTGGATAAACGCAAGAAACGCGACACTTCCGCACCGCGCCAAGGGAGCGAGAGGGCGATTTCCGGTCCTCCGAGCGCGGCGGATACGTCTCGACCCTTCGGTCATTCTCCGTTTTCGTTAAGTTTCCCTCGATAGGGCGAAGAGAACCGACGTCCACCGCGCCACGCGTTCGTCCGGGTTCTTCCCGAGAGAAGCTGGAACTTTACCACGCCAGACACGCCGCGACATCGTCGGAATTCGTATTGTGCACGGCTTTTCACGAATTGCTCCCATGGGTGGTCGTAACTCGTCATCGGCGCGGAGCACGCAGGATTGCAGTCTCCGTTCGAACAGATGTTTCAACGTGGCCAACGAATGGGAACCGGTTCGGTCGGCACGGTTCGCAGAAAGCCGCCGGGGCAGCACGGAGGAAAGTAATGGAGCAAGTTGCCGCAGCCCAGGCTTCGAGCCGAATCGGATGAAAACATTCGGAACCTATACTTTTCGCGTCACCGATCGATCGCCTCCTCCTCCACCTCTCCCCGGTACGCTCGGACGTTTAAAGCGCGTTGCAGCGTCGCCAGAGGGAAACCGTAATCGTGCGTACATACAAGGCAACCCCTCACTCTCGGGAGAAACGCCCGGAAAAGGGGTGAGGCTGAAGTGGGAGGTGTACGGGGGATCCATTATAATTAGGTTTGATCGTGCATACCGTTAATGGATGCAATACATCGACCTGGGTACCAACTCGACCCGTCGCTAACCAAATTATTTCTTCCCCCTTCTCCTCTCGGCAACCCCTCCCCTCCTCGACGCTCACTCTCCCTGTTTATGCTTTCCCATCCAGCCTACAAACGCCCCGCGCTAAGCAAACTCACGGGGTTTTAACGCTTAACAGGCTTAGTGATTTTCTAATTGGGTTATGGGAATTGGTGTGGATGGAGAGATTGTGAAAAAAAATGTGCTCCCTGATAAATATTTGGTTCTCGGTGGGTTTTGATCGTGTATCCCTTTCTCGGCTGGGTTTCACTCGCACATTTCACTTCGAATTTTGCCGCAAAATTTCAAAGGTTCGTTACCTCGGTGGTAAAATACATTACTGAGCTATCAATCTGAATATTGCACATTATACATAACCACGTTTAACGAGAAAGATAATTACGAGATTCTAGCATGATTAGGCTTTGAAATCAAAGTCGTACCTTATTATGTCGGTGTAATTATCGAACATACGCGTATATTTAAACGGGACGTAAACATCAAAACACCTCTAACTACGCATCTACACCCTTCTCGATCGCGTTCTTCGTTACACACTCCCATCTCTCAGTCTCTGGAGTAGCACAATGAGGGCCACCGAGAGTTTCGTATTTCGAGAGCGGATTATCCGGTTACCATGAGGGAACATTATGGGACTATTGCGGTAGGTGTGTGCGTGTGCGTGCAGAAATTTCTTCGTACGTACCCTTTCGTTCGCGCGGATAGGGTGACCTTTATAATTATCGCGTTTGCATACCGCTCGACGATGTAGTCGGTTCGAGTAAAGTTACTCGTGTCCGACCTATACGTTCTCTCCTCCCCTTTCTCCCCTCTCTCCGACATACCCGTGACATGCAAAAGAAAATGATTTAAAGCGACGCGACGCCTCGCTAGATTACCTAGTGTTACATTTATGCGGGGTTCAACCACCGCTATATCGACAGTTCGCGAGACTCATCCGTTATCGATCGCATCCCTCGGCCGCGACCAGCGTCACTAGGTCACCGAATAAAAGTTTCTTTCCGGTGAGTTATCCGTAGGAATTACGGTGTGGTTTAAAGGATTAACGGCAAGAACGGAAGAACGTCACGGATACGTAAGACAGTTTCAGGGTATATTTTCGCGACACTAAGGGCATTAGCGTATGGCTTATAATACGACGCGAACAGAAGAAGCTTCATGTCAAAAATGGTTCATACGTGTGGTATAGAATGGAATAGGGCCGACGCGGTTCAATAAATAATTGAAATTCAATGTCGTTTTTCGCGGAACAGGTGTTCGTAATGCGGTCAATTGACACGTTCTCAGAAAATCGAAGTGAAGCATCGGCTCGTGCAAATCAATTATGAACGATAAGAAAGAGAGTTCTATTTCTTGAGCGGATATTCCATTAGTAGAGCGTAGATATGTATATAAAATGGCAAATTGGATAGTCTTTTTAAAGGTTTTATTTCGTTACACAAAATATCTAGAATGTTTCCTCTGATTTTCGAAAGAAATCTTTTTATTATTATATAAATGCGTTTCATGCTTTGGAAATAAATTGGCGATTAATTCTCGAGTGAATTGAACCTAATGAGCGACTTTGATGTCAAATGGGTGTACGCGGTACGGAATTATAATTTTCACGTAGAACCGACTCCAGACTCATCCATATAAGTGGGTATTTAGGGAAGATACAACCGAAAGATTCTCGCACGTTCTAGATTACCTAAACCGAAGAGCCCGAGGCGTAGTTTCGTACCTCAAATATTGATCTAAAACCTACATACACTTCGGAACACGAAGGCGAGCTTCTTAATCCCTGTTTCCAAGCGCTCCTTCCCACACACACACACATTCCACGTCTTCTCTCTCTCCAATTCACTCCTCGTCCCTCACGCGCTTGTATACATTTAACATCGAGAGGTAGTAAATCCCCGGTTAACAGTAGAATATAGATTCTAGACGGTGTATGTCGTCCATTCTAGGGACAACCGTAAATATTGGTCTCGACTGTGTAAACCTCGGAGGATACTGACGAGCATTTTTCAACTCCGCTACTTCGGAGAGCGAACCTGTTACCTGTAGGAGACAAGTGATCGAACGAAAGCTCCACGCTTTGGTGAAAAGAAAATATTAATTATTACGTATATAATTTTGAATCATCTTCTTTCTCAACATTAGGTATATATCAAATTATCAATTACAACCAGCGTAAAAAAAAAGTATGGCTGAAGTATGGCGAATATCTGGGAAAGTTGATAGTTTTCTCAAATCGGCTGAAAAGTAAAAGTTGCTCAACTTTTATCTGTATCTTATTGATTCAATTTTGTTGTGTGAGTCTTCATTATAAACTTATAATGACTTGTGCGATAATAGAATATAGTTCATTAGTAATAATTAGAGTTTATAAAAATAATCGATTGAAATAATATCAACCGAGAAGAACAGACATCGGTAACAGCATAACCTGGAACAAATAATTGAACTCTAATTGAAGAGCGCATCGTTTACCGGCTGAAAGTCTGGAATACGATCCGTAGCCATACATTTTGGTTTAACTTTTCCCAGACTTCCGTCATACTTTAGCCATACTTTTTTTACGCGGGAATATAGATTTGATAAGAAACACATCACCATAAGAAACCCTTCCCGAAAATAACTACAAGAGACTCATTGTAGGATCTTGCAAGTATGTTATAAGATCGTACCAGATCAATGAAAGAATCTTGTAAGACCATACAAAGGTAATGCAAGAATCTGACAGAATCCTATAAGAGACTTGCATCAGCGATGATTGTTATGAATTCGGTTATGCAAGATCATATAACAGGGTAATGTAAGGTTCCTACAAGAACCTTACATGATAACTAGTAACTCCAACTCGGTCCTTTCAAGATCATATAGGATCTATGTAAGAAATTGCAAATCATCCAAAATACTTGATAGGATCTTTTAACTTTCGCATAAAAATGCTACATATAATATTTTCCTGTGACTCTGCAAGACACGGTCGCATCATACAGGGTGACATTTTGAAAACTTGCCACCCCAATATCTCAGAAAGTTACAGAGATTTTCTAAAAAAAAAAGACGGTTTTGGTAGTAGAGAGGGGGAACTAAAATGACATAATCGGATACGCACCCCCTCCAATCCCCTTAGGGGTAGCCCCCCCAACTTTATAATCTTAAATAGCAACCGCCCATGTGTGATACAACGTTGGAAAACTCTTTAAAAATCTGTATCCCAGGATAAAAGTGTATTAAGTCCAATTTGTAATAATTGGACTTAATACACTTTTATCCTGGGGTACAGAAATGCTTTACAACAACACCAAATTTTGGTACCTTTCGATGAGTAGTTTTTGCGCAAATCGAGAAAGAAACTGCTAAAAGTAAGTTCTGTTAATTTATTTATTAAAGGTCAATTAAGTTACAACAAGTTTCTGAAATGATTTTCATTGATTTTTCGAACTTTTTCAAATGTTGTTCTTGAAATTTTGCGTCATTCTTGCGTAATTCTCTATTTCAATTGGTTCATGCTTGCTGGTTGAGTTTGAAAAACAACAGATTTCAGATGTCCCCATAAGAAGAAATCATAGGGAGTAAGAGATCAGGTGATGGAAATCATTTCGAAAATTTATTGTAACGTAATTGTGAGCTTTAACAAATAAATTGACAAAACTTACTTCTAGCAGTTTCTTTCTCGATTTGCGCGAAAACTACTCATCGAAAGGTACCAAAATTTGATGCTGTTGTAAAGCATTTTTAAAGAGCTTTCCAACGCTGTATCACACATGGGGGGTTGCTATTTAAGATTACAAAGTTGGGGGGCTACCCCTAAGGGGGTCGGAAGGGGTGCGTCTCCGATTATGTAATTTTAGTTCCCCCTCTCAACTGTCGAAACCGTATTTTTTTTAGAAAATCTGTAACTTTCTGAGATATTGGGGTGGCAAGTTTTCAAAATGTCACGCCGTATATGACTCTTGTAGGAAGCTTGTAAAAATATTAGGTTGTAACATAAATTTGGAATAATTCTTGTTTTTTCAGGTGTGTAAAGCAAATTCAGTGACGTGTTATACCTCATTTGAAAGCTCGTTTTCTTGCGGTTATTTTAAGGTATAAACTGTTTTGCTGTGGTTCGTGGTTAAAAAGTTACGCCGTTTAGAACAATGTCGACTCAATGTCAAAAACGTTATTCCAAATTTATGTTACAATCTAATATATTCTCTGAGTCTTTATACGAATTGTTCATGCATGACCTGTGTCATCCTGTTCCAATTATCTACAAGAATTTTTCTTGGATGATCATGCGAGTTCCTGCATTCATTTTCTTGCATTAATTTTCGGGAGGGACGTTGATAAATATATATATATGTAGCTATATGTAGTTCAAATTAGTTACGTCATTTAGGCCCGTATTCATAGTCACAACTTATAAATAAGCACGACTGAAATTGCCGACCAATAAATAACCTCCAATACTGACTGAAGTCCATGCTTATTTATAAGTATAGCGACTATGAATACCGGCCGTAGAGAAAACGATTACATTCATATAAAAATTTGAACGAATACCGTTATATCAAAACCGAATCAAAAAAGATCGCTAGATTATATTTACATGGCTAACAATCGTTAGCTTTATCTAACTTTCAGAGTTTTCACACCGAGAGAAATACTCGCACCGGAATACATAATACATGCTGCTTTCAGTGTCCCATATGAATCGTTATCGATACGAGCGACAGTTAATTTTAGACGAATCGATGTAAACGACCAACGTGTTGCCGTAGAAAATATCTCCCGACGGGTTTTTCGATACAGTATATTCGATCGTTCTCTTATTATATTATACTTTCCTCTCTCTCCGGACGTCCCCTCCTTTCTCCTCTCCTTCCTCCACCCACGTCCCTCCAATTCAATAGTCAACTGGTTACGACCGTCCATCGATCCCTTCCCGCGAGAGGTATCGAATAGCCCCTCTCGTTAATATTCTATTAGTTGTCAACGATGGGAGGGGATCAGAGGTCGTTAAAAAAAATCCAGATAAACTTATCTGCCAATGAGGATCGTAATACCCTGGCTTGGAAACAGTTACGGAGTTCGATACGAGGAGCGCGCGCATGTAGGTACATATCTACGAAGAGGGTGCAGCGACACGCGCGTTAACTGTGTTTACTCAGGTTATTTAGATACCGTAACACGTGCGACTTATCTACCGGATTGTCGCTTTATCGGTACTTTGGCTCACGTTGATTTTCAAATTTACACAAATCCCATCCCCGATAGCCGCTGGAGGCGGCGATAAATCAAACGAGCCCCGTTGACCGTGGCATTCGAGCGCGCACGATGCCAGCGCGCCTGCGCGGGAGACAGACGCGCCGATCCCGCCACCTGTTCGCGATCCGGGGGGCGTAGGAATTTGCTCCCGAAGATCTTCCGTCCGCCAGCAGGTATATCACCGCGCGCGCGGACCCGTCACACACGCGGCGAGCGAATCTAGGACTCTCCGCGAGAGATCGGCGGGGGATGAATTATTCAGTAGCGGGCCATAAGTTCAGCCAAATTAGAGTCAAACATCCCCGTCTTTTTTTTCCTCCTCCAGCGGAGGGTTGACTTTTTGTAACAAGTTCACAAATCCTCTTACATCCGTGCGAGACGTGCCACCGTGGCGGGGCAAGAGCGGCACGAGAGAGGGGCGCGCGCGAGAGGCGGTGGGGGCGAAAGAGGGGGGACGGATCTTCCCTCATCGCGAGCAAACAGGTTATTATACGCGCGCGGCTCGTCGCGGCAAACACGGCTTCTCAACCGATGACCGCGCGCGATAAAAACGGCGAGTGTGATCGTTGTGTTAGCTCGAAATAATACGAAACGGTGGGAGAGCGCGGCGTGATGGAAAGATGGGTCGAGGTGTGCAAAAAGAGGACGGGGTGAGCCGCTCGAGGATAATGTTTCCCAGACATGAACCTGCAGCCGGCAGGCGGCTCCTACAACCCCCGCGTGCGCTGTTTAAACTTCGCCCGGCTCTCTGCGCTTTTATTTGCCCCCGTAATATCATGATATTAAGTGACTACCGTCACTCCCGCCACGTGGGTAAATAGAGAGGACACCCATTCCCCCCCTCCACCCTCCTTACCGCCATGATTTAATGCACCGGCTTGCTCGCACGCGGGATCATCCCGAACTGAACGGTGTGTCTCTGCGGTTACGTGTTTTTATCCGGGTCAAATTTTTACGGCTAATTCTCTCTCTCTCTTTCTCTCTCTCTTTACAGCCCCTCGACACGGCGCGCACCGCCCGTTTATACTCGACGACTTCCGCTCCCGGAATTCGAGTTTCGAAATATGACGTGGGAGGACGCAGTGTCACACGCGCAACTGGTTCGTAAACGCCCCTCCTGTCCCGCGCCTCGTCCCAATCGACGAACGCTTAAGCATCGAACGACAGTTTGGTGCGAGAAGACGGATGTGTATGATGTGTACGGGATAATCCGGGGTCTCTCAGTATACGCGATTTAACGTGTTGCGCCAAAGTTGGATGGCGTGGAGTGGGATATAGAGAAGTTCGAATTGGGATAGGCGCACGCGCGGCGAGTTAAGGAGATTCACCAGAGTCTCAAAAATGTGGAGAAATACATGAAATTTACGCTGGATGTTCTTTGCATATGGGTATATGCATGGGTACCTATATGCTACTTTTTGTTTCACAATTTCCATTGGTATCAATTTTTAAAAAATTCAATGTATACTTCGTATACTTAACATAAACTTTTATGGCGTGCACGAAAAATTTTGAACTTTTGTCGCTGAAACGAAGTAGAAAATGTAGAAAAAAAATTTGAAAAGCTATTCTAATATTCGATTATAATTTTGGAATATCTTATGCGAAACATCAGATTATTTTACTACACTGTTTGTTATCAATAAACAATTGAAATAGTGGATGTGATCATTTTTTACAGTGAAAAACAAATGCAGAGAAGAAACGTGGCAACATTCAGATATATGTACATGCGCGGAGAATTCTCCATGGGCGCGCACTTGCCATGGTTACCTTTGACTGACTATACTGGTTCAGCTGATAGTAGCCATGAAATTTTTACGCGACCAACTATTTAAAATTGAACCATGTTACCACGTGGAAAGACAACACGGCGAATATTTTCCTCTTTAATTTATACTGTACGCGCGCGTCCAACGGTGAACCAAACAGGGGTAATAAATGGAATAAATAGAATAAATGGAATAAGTGGAAGAAATGGAATAAATAAAATAAATAAAATTCAGTGCTTCATCACGACGTTTTTCGTGAGAATAGCATGAGTCTGCGATGAAGTTAGGATTAAATCTTGGTATAAATCAACCGCGATAGTCTCTCTTCGAAAACTATACGCATAGTTTCCGTAGGAAATTGCAACATCGGCATCGATATTGCATCTCTCGATCGGCCTCCTTCTCTTCTCTCGCATCTAAACTGTCTTCCAACTCGTCTACCGCGTTCGCTATAATACCGACCCGCAAAGTTCCTTCCGCTCGCGCAGACTCGCTTTACGCCGAGGAATCGGTTAATTAATTAGTAAGAAGACTGATTAGAACGCGCGCCGGTATCTTGTTCCGACGACTCGCACCCCTCTAGCTTCCACGCGAGGCAGCAACGGGGTTGCATCGCGGCCGAGCATGGAAATTGCACGCGAGGGCTTCTCCTCCTAATGTAAGTTTACCCAGCGGTAACTTCGAGTTGATGGGGGACTACACAGGAATTTCGAGAAAGAGGGTGATTCGGGACGAGCGGTATGGTACCACGTGCCCATATTAAGCCGGATGCAGAGCCCCGTGTTAATGAAACATAGAAACAAATAAGAGCAGTCACGGAGAAAAAGGATTAGCAAAAAATCATGGAAAAATCCATGAATTTGTACAGTTATCCTAGTAACGGGACTTCTCGAGGTGAAATGTTTAAGTTTTTAATAGACCAAAGCGTACTTTTTAGGTCATAACAGTACAAACATCAGTTTATACGGTAGAATTTACCAATCTCCCGTTAACATGTGTCGGGTGTTTACGGGTTTATACTGTAACAGACTGTAAAAAGTACGCTGTGTCTATTAACAAATTTAATGTTCTACTTCGAGGAGCCCTGTTACTAGGATTTACTCTGAAAATTACTAATCCTTTTTCTTTGTGGTCGATCGCACATCAGTGTCTATTCGAGGAAACTTGACACAGGCGATATCCCGTAGAACACTCTAAACCGTACGCTATTGGTTGTCGACTTGAGGATCCTGTAATGATTGGTTCTAACGACTTACCAGTACCCGGCAATCGTTTCTTTAGAAAATCCCTCAGTCCTGTCCCTCTAGTAGCCGTAAAAACATGGCGGGGGTCGCGTCCGAAAGCGATGTCGAATATCGTAGCCCTCAAATTGTTGAAAATTATTAGGTGTACAACTTTGCTTGCTTCCGCCGTTTTCTTAATGATGATAGATAGGAAAAACGGCGGGAGCAAAGTTGTACATCTAATATTAGGTTTCGATATGTATCCTTAAACTTAAAATATTTTGCTTCTTGGCGACTATTATTACGCGTCTCATTTTTGCGATGGTAACTGGGGAGTGCTCATTTCGGAACGCAATAACCCTAACCAGTGTTTGACATTTCCCGCGTGGCCACGTGTTTACACGCGTCTGTCCAGCGATCAGGGCTTAGGGTTTTTCTACTGAAACGATTGCGGGCGGGTACTGGTGTGTTGCTAGAGCCAATCATTGCAGCCTTCTTAAGTCGACAATCACAATAGGTTTAAAGTATACTATTGCATGTCGCTTATGTCAAGCTTCCTCGAATACGTACTGTACTCCCAGCGTCACGGATTCTGTCACTCTGGTGACCTTTTAAAGTCATTTTTAAACACACTGGAAAATGAACAATTAATTCTCATGCTCTCGTTAGCTACGACAGCGGTTGCTCTGGTTAATGACACAGCATGAGAATTGATTGATCATTGGTTGGTACGTTTAAAAATGATATTTTAAAAAGTTAACAACGACAGAATTCCTGACGCCGGGAGTATATTGTTGCATGTAATAAGAAAATAATTTAATATTTGGAAAAAATAGAAAAACTTGCCGGCATTCTCTATTTTTGTTTGGTTGGGTTAATTCCATATAACCGGAAATAAATAAAATTTAACAACAATTATTCTGACGCCGTAGAAAATGCAGAGCATCCGATTTCTAGTCTGTCGCAATGTCGAAGGCACATCGTTAGACTCACGGCTTCCTTCGCGGGGCTGTCGATTCGAGCGCGTCGAATTTTCAATGACATGCGGATATTCACGGTCCCTCGTTCGAACTTTCAGAAGTCGTGAAAGAGGACTCCCTCCCCTCGCTCGACTCCGATAGCTCGGGTATCAGTTTTACTTTGACGAGAATCGGAGCGTCTTTGGCAGGAGGGAATCCACTTTTCTCTTGGGAAGGCACACGGAGATCGGAAGGGTGAATATTTCCGCGGTATCGAGGTTCCTGGAAGAGAAGGCGAATCCTTGAACGTCAATCTCATTCGCCTATCGAACACTCATCTCTCGTCCGATATAGATATATATTTATATATATATACCTATTCATGCGGGCTTCTCTATTCCTCGAATCGATCATTCACGCGCCATTAGACAAGAATGCATTCGCGTCGGAGAGGGCGATATCGTAGTGATTTTGCGGGACTAATGCGCGATGTTTAATTCATGCTTCGTATAGTCACCTATCACCGTTGTGTCGAGGAAAATGGACCCGCGGATTCGTAGGTAGCGATCCAAATACTCGTAGCAAGAATGCACGGGAAAAACGATCAATCACAGTTCGAATGATACAAAGGTAAGTATCCGAACAAAATGCGAAGAATTTTCGTTACTTTATTATTTCATATATCATATTTAATTTGTATTCTCATGGAATTTGAACATTTTTTAATGTAATCTTAAGATCAACTTGCTATAGTCCGCGACGGCGGACCGCGCAGGAAAAATTAATCAAGACGCATTGTGTAAATCCGGGATAAAATAATTAAGTCTTTTTTAAAGTCTCCGAGAGACTTTGCCAGTCTCCGAAAAATCCTTCACAATCTTTCATTGTCTCTGCAATGCTTTTTTAATGTTTTGAACGTCTTTAAAAAGCTGAATCTTTAAAAAACAATAAATTAAACAGTTTAAATGCACGAAGAAAAATAGATTTGAAATGAAGGGCACCGAGTGCCCAAATTCTGGTACTATGTACCCAGATTCTGGCATCATGTCATAGACTGTGTGGCACTGGAGTGACAACTCGAATCTCAGCAAAATATTGCCATACAAAATAGCATTTCATTCTCCTCATATGGGAAAAATTGGTACAACATAGCATGTTTTAGAATAATTTGGCATTTTTTTGTAATACAGCTAATGTGTATATAGAAGAAAGTAATGTACTGTTTTTCTTATTTTTCAATTCCTATTTCTTATTTTTCTCTATATGTCCGTTGGCTGTAATGTAAAAAGTACCAAATTATTCAAAAATATGTGATATTGTACTAATTTTCGGCATACGAGGGGAATGAAATATTCTTTTGTATGGCAATATTTTGCAAAAATTCGAGTTGTCACTTCAGTGCCACACAGTCGATCACATGACGCCAGAATCTGGGCATTCAGTGCCAGAATCTGGGCATTCAGTGCCAGAATGCGGGCACTCTCAGTGCTCTACACTCCAAATCCATTTTTCTCTGTGCGGGGAACTGAGAGACTGAAATTTTTTGCAGTCTCTCACAGTCTTAGCAGTCTCTCGCTGCGAGATTTGAGACATAAAGCTTCCGATCAGAGATTAGAGTCTTCGAATCATATACATATGTATGCGCTCTAAAGTTCAGAGACTGTAACCGATTGCAGACGGAGTCTTTCGATAGTCTCAATTATTTTCAGTATCACCAGAGAAATCTGTAAGAATCTAAGACTGGTATTCATAGTCAGATCTCATGAAATAAGACAATTTCAAAACGACTTAGGATGAGGTGTCTCATTGGCTAGAACATTATTTGAGACCGCCTTATGTCTTGAGACCTGGCTATGAATACTACTAGCCTCTACTACTCCTGTGAATACTAGGATTCGAGTCTCTTTCGAGAGTCTCGAGATTATTATTTTATCCCGAAAATTCCGTGCCCAAAAAATTAATGTCACATTCTACCAACGATTGTGGAATTTCGAAAAAAATACACCACTCTACGTAACCGAGCGTCTCGTCCTGCTCCTGCCAACGCGAGCGCCGGGAAATCTGCCGTCCCACGTTCCGCAACGTCGACACAACGCCGAAACGCGCTTTTGTATAATACACGCGGCTCTACATCGCGCGGCTCTTTCGATTTTCTCCGGGGGTAATTCGAGACGAAGATCGACGAGCCGCGAGCCTCGTTGTCGAGCTCGTTTCTCGCGATATTTTCGCGCGCCGATGCGTTTCGGAAGAGAGCCTGCACCCACTTCGGGAGATTTACGAGCGCAACGTCGAATCGCATCCTCCACAGGCACTTCGCCTCCGCCCGCACTGGCGCGTACGCGGCGCGCGGGTTCCGGATCACAAAGCACGTATCCGTCGCTTATCTGCACGGTCTAAGGCGCATGTTGCAGCTGGATTTAGTGGATCTCCGCTGACCGTTAGTTACGGAGCAGGTATCCACATAAATTTCTGTATCAGACAATGGGTAATTGTACGATCCTCCGATGCGAGAGCGCGCGCGCACTGCCGCCGCCGTGCTGGCGTATCCGCACGAACGCGTGTGTACATACGTATCCACCTGTGTGTAATCTACACGTCACGCCTGGCACGCTCGGGTGTATGGACTTCGATGTCCGATAATATATATAGAAAGCGGAGAGATACTCAAGAATACACCCCGCTAAGCGTTCCTCGAGTTCGCGAATCACGCCAAACGATCGATCGTATCGATGGTTACGCTGGGAATGTTTTGCGAGAAGAAAGGCTAGGCGTTGAACGATTTCTTATCGAGCGGTTTGAAGCGTAACCTGCTCGTTAAGGGGGTACGGAACGTGCAGGTACGATCGGTGGGGAATAGTTTACTGGTTTATCAGTAATGATTTACAGCGCGTCAGATAATGCGAGAATTGGTGGGGAAACGATATTACGAATAGGTGGAACGAAGTACTTGGGTCGTTATCACGTTTTGCTTGGATTAGTAAAGACAATTACCTGACAATATGTAAAAATTGAGAGTTGCTTATTTTCGACAAAATGCTGGTAATGTGGGTCAATTTTTACAATATGTCGTCGGTATATCTTGATACAATATTTGATAAACAAATTTGTGCTAAAATCAGTGTGTAATATATGCTATTTTAATATTATTTTAATTTTATTTCAGTTACTGTTAGTCGCTTCTCTCAGTATAGAAATATAACAGAATTGGAGGTCGACGAATCGAGCCGTTTTAGTACCGGAGTCGTTAAATGTGTGAATTACACGCGTACGCATACATAGCACATTTATGTAGCTATGAGACCCACATATAGTATTGCTGATTTGACTACAGATACCGCTTCGTCGGACGTACGGTGGCTGCTCTAATTTCTGTCGAACGCTTGACGCAAACGTTGTGCGGTCGTTGGCACTACGCAGTGCGAATTAAAGGAGTGCCGTATTGTTTCTGTTTTGGAAGACTCAAGATCCAAGTGACTGTGACTGAATTAGTGGACAATTTTTTAGGAAACAAATTGCACGCGAGAGAACTCGGATACCTACCACTTACCGGCACTTGAAGGTGAGTTATAGCTTTGTTAGTAGATGCGACACTTATCCAACCAATACGCTAACCTCCAATCGAACGAATAGTTTGAGTAATATAAGAGGATAATAATAACGAGCAATGGGTTTCTCATATAAAATTTAATTTTTATCGAAAAATAACCTCTACGTAGAAGGCAACACGTTGCAGATATTACTAAAATGAGTTTTATACCGTTTATATTACGTTCGAAGCACTATACGGAACAGCGATAAGCGATAATACTATCGCATGATTTCCATTCGTCGCTTTTCACACACGTAACCACATCCGTGACTGACGGGAGAAAAACTTCTACCACCTACACATGTAGTTATAATATTTTTATCACCTTGTACAGTCGTTAAATTTTGCCCAAAATCGAGACACCGAACAATCTGGAGCATGATCGTACCCAATTGATTATATCGAGGAAAAATCGTGAACGATTTAATTAAATCAACACAGTTGGGAGTGGAAAATTAAATATTTGATGAACACCTAACGTTTTTGATGGAAGTAGATTTAAAGCCAACTCACATACATTTCAGTTCTGTGTTCGTCCATGCACTGACGTAAAAAATTCTTCGAAATTTAGACGTAAATACGGAAACGGCATGAACACGGATACTGACCACACGGAGAGTGAAACGTGTTAACATTTGCGAAACATTAAAGAATTGTTTGTATCAATATACAGATGAGTACGAAATTAATGTATGAAACGGACACTGAACTGATATACATGTGAATCGGCCTTAACTAGGTATTCGATGGAAATTAGCAATATTCTGTTCCAGCCAATTATTAGTTGAAACAAGCAAATATTTATTTCTCGATTCGCGACTTTACTAAATCTATAAAATTAATCACGTCTTTCTTCATACGGGGAGCTTTAAGGCCGGTTGCACAGATTTCGGCTCAGACTGGTCCGGTTTAAAACTTACTACAAAATAAGACGCAGACGATTACGGAACGCAGAAATAACGGCGCTAGTCTATACAATCCACGCGTACAGTGCTACATTTGGTCAATCAAATGACATAGTTTTTTATCCATCAAGCAAATAAATAATTATTTGATACCTTAACCTTCTTCGAAACAAATTTATTGTAGCAAAAGTTTTAAACCTCCGTGGGGTCACACGTCCGTACAATACGCGATAATCACACATGGGTCAAATGGACCCAACCAATTTTTAAATAATAGCCACAAACTCCTAGCGTCACGGATCCTGTTACTGGTGACTTTTTAAATTGTCATTTAACCAATTATTAATCAATTTTCATATTTTCATTAACCAGAGCAATCGCCGCCGTAGCTAACGAGAGCAAGCAAATTAATTGTTCATAAGCTAGTATGTTTAAAAATGACATTTTAAAAAGTCACTAGCGACAGAATTCGTGACGCTAGGAGAACAAAATCCATCCAATTTAGACCGACAAGTTATGAAACATTTTTCGAACATTGTAGAATTCCAAATCACCTTGTCTACGTAAGAAATGAAATAATGACAAAAGCAAAAACGATCGTAAATTTGTTGATGCGTGAAAAATAAGCTACTTCACTAAGTGTCATAACTTCTTTATTTGTTGAGTTTTGTTAATAAAGTCTGCAGATGATTCTCATAAGACATGGCACTTTGAAGCAATAGGTAAGTAGTTATAAAGTGCGCGTTTTAAAAACGATAGTTTTCTAAAGTCTGAAGAAGGTTAGTAGTGCGACTCTTAAGAAGAAGCTATGTATTCCGAGATCTGACGAGGTTCTAATTATGATTACAAAAAGAAGAAGTACAGTCAGCTTCGAAATTGAAGCCTGGGTCAAGTGGACCCTTGGTGATCACAGAAGGTTAAACCGGACTGGTTCGAATTGGAATGCGCGCGGCCGGCCTAAAACTGTAAGATTCTTTCGTTCGAAAGCTTACGCGGTAAGTAAAGTGTGGTATACCTACTTAAACTGAAAAAGAAACAGTTGAATCAACCATATGCGGCCAATTTATTATCCTTTAGTTCACTCAAATGATGTTTCCATCGAATCGACGAAATTATGATCGATTTGACAAAACTATCATTTGGGTCAACTGAAGGAGAGTTAATTGGCAACATTTGGTTGACTCAACTACATCTTTTTTATCAGTGAACATCTAAGCCTCGAAACCTCATATCCCTCTAAAATGACCTCGTTTTCACGCTCGTGCTCAGATGTGTATCCAACCTTAGATAAGAACGTCTACGAGAAGTGCCTGTCGAAGACGACCATGTAGAATCTCTCAACGGCATCCTCAACCCATTAGAACGTTGTTACTACTTCGGCACTCTGCTCTTGATTCTCCATACAGGCACGTTCGGAGAGCATGGAGCGAATGGAAAAACTTTTCTATTAGTTCAATTTCGAAGGTTTCTCGTTTTTTCTTCTACGAGCAATTCTGTCTTAGAGGAGGAGGAATGGAGAAACTATTCTTTACTTCCTTTTGTTATACATACCTTCGTATACCTATATCCACAGTGTTACACGGTCGGAAATAGTTTCGTATACGTGTATCCCACGCACATTCGTTCCGGGTAGCGGTATGCCTGTGCATTCGCACTTTGTTAAAGTGGATTTTCGGTCGGCGAGGGTTCGCACTTCGCTCCTATTTCGATATTACCATATTATACACATATTCCTCGCATCGCCGTTAATATCCTTTATGGCTAGAAATGACTTCGTATATCGTCCTGCAGCTAAGCCGCAGTGTCGGCCCCTCCATTAAGTACGGGCTCCTATATAGTACGCGCATACGTTACGTACGATCGTACGTACATATGTAGGAACGAGAGGAAAGAGATAGGGAGCGCGGATACCGCTATAGCTCGACCCGCGCGTCGTCCTATAGTCTAGCTGCGAGTACGCCTCGCGGATATCCACGCCAAACGGCCCGCTTCCGGCCAAAGGAAATTGTTTACTTCGAAACGATGCGTCTAGTCTCGGACGGGAGAATGGAGGTCGTTTCCCCGGTTGCCTTTCGGTTAAGGGGAGCGTTGCTGAAAATAGACGGCCATCGCCCCTTTCCCCGTCTTCTTCATCCTCGCGTGTAAGGTGTCGCCTAACGATTTAGTAATTATTCCCCGCGTATCGCGCGATTCAATTACCGCCTCTCCGTTTCCTCTCGGTCTTACTTCGTATGCGATACACGGTGGGCAGCCTCTCGCTAACGATTCAACTACCAGTCCACATCGTAGGTCAATAATGAAAGCAATAGATTCGCGGTACAAGTATGTATGGTATATATTGAGATGACTGATAAGCCGTTCGGTTTCTTTTAATTTAAAAAGATTTATTTCAACAAAACAAAAAATAGTACATTAATCAATCATAATATATTATCAGTTGTTGTTTATAACTTCTTCCCAAGGTTCGACAAATTTTTCACCCACACGACAGAACATTGCAACAATGCTGCAGCAATATTGCTTTATTAGATTTGCAGGTGCAATATTACAGAAGGATTACAGTTGCAATGTTGCATATCTAGTATTTCAGCAATAGTTCGCAATATTTGAAAGGCAATATTGCATAAATAATACTCCAAGTAAGGAGTTGTAATATTAAAAATAAAAATTTTGGAATACCTTTCTTACAACTAAATATAACTTATATGAATAAAATGTAAATTCACCATTAATCAAACAGAGCCACGCAATACAGCAACTTTCGTAACGGTATCAAAACATTAATTTTCGTAACTGTAATTTAAATTTTCAATGATATCAAATTTTTTAGAATGTTATGATGAATACTTGTTTCAACGTATTAATAAAATCACCATGCATAGGTTGAACCCTCGTTTCGTAGTAAAGCTAATGTTATGTTACAACAGTCATCAGTTGACAGTCAACAGTCAGTCAGGTCAACAGTCAGTCCAGTTTGATATGGAGGGTTCAGAAGCCAATCAGTGTAAGCCAAAATTCCACAAGTTATTTCAAAATGTTTGTAATTTTCATTTTCATTTCAATGGAAGAAACTCTATTTAGGTATTTCTTTTCAATAAAAAGTTTGTTTGAAATCGATATAAGAAGTGGTATTTTTCATTTGTAACATTACTTGAAAATGTTCAATTATCTCATTAACTTATTTGATGACTTACACTGATTGGCTTCTGAACCCTCCATATATAGAGAATCCCGGGATCCGGTCTCGAAATAACCAGACAAATTTTAATCGTCGAATGAGCTCAAAATGTGGCGATTGAAATGTTTATAAAGCAAGAAGTAGAAACTCAAGCACACAAAACATTAAATATACCAAAGAAGTAATTCATTATATTTTTATGCGCACGCGAAGATATTGCAGTGCAATATTGCAGCAATGATACATGGAATATCGCAGAGGCGCGGACATTTGAATATTGTTGGAACATTGCAGGAATATTGCTGAAACATTGCATAATAATACTGAAATGTTGCCATTCTTTCACAGCAATATTCCAGCAATATTTATGCAAGCTTATTGTGCTATATAGGCAATGTCTCGGCGGTAGAAACCCTTGAGGTCAAAATTACCGTTTTTGAATCTTGAAATCCACTTCTGAGCCGTTCTTACAACTATGGCATCGGCTCCGTAAACACCGTAAACCTCACGAGCAACTCTTCAGCGGTTTTAGCACCGCGATTAAACGCAAAAAGCAAGTGATGTCGAAAATACTTAGTTTTGTTAACTTGACATTTCATTTCAACGATCTGAAAATCAACCAACGTTAATTAAAATTGTAAAACTAATAGCATATAACATTGTGCCAAAACATTTAATTTTTGTCCAAAACTTTAAATTAAAAAAATGAACCGACTTATTAGCCAAACCAATAGATACTCGTATCACGCACACCACGACTTTACAGTACAGTCGACATTTAATTCTCGATTTCCCGGCGCGTTTCTCGAAAAGCCATTGAGCATTTTATAGCCGGGCAAGAGGACGAGCCATCCTCTCGGTGCTCTTCGTCCGCTCCCCCCTCTCACCCATTCGAGATTCTGTCCCGACTTTGCCACGGAATTTCCTCTCCCTCTCTCTCTCGTACCCGTTTCACCGCTACTACGTTGCCGGGGCCTCGGCTCGAGAGAGATTGCTTCTTCTTTCTCCCTCGCTCTCCCTTTCTCCTCTCTTTTAAATCTCCACGAAAGTTTCGGAGTTACCTCTCACTCCTGTGTCTGTTTTCGGCCCGGGCGTTCGAATCGATAAGCAACCGACTCCCACTCTATCGACTCCCATTGAAACTGCCGGCGAATTTGATTAAAGGATTCGATTAATATTTACCGTCGCATTTTCTTTTAGGCACTTCAAAGGCTTCCTAACGCTTTGCGCCGGCGCCGCGACGTTCCCGTACACGTACCTAAGTTAATATCCGAGGGACGCCTTCCGTGAATACTTCGCGGGTTCCTGCGTCCGGATCGACGATGCTTTTAGTTACTCGCGAATCGGAAATAAACCCGAATCGATTCGTTTAAAAATAGACCCGCGCCGCGAATCGGACTGCGACGACAATGTGCGCCGCGTCGAATCGGGACGAAAGCCGCCTTCGTCGGTCGCGACACGTGCCCGTTTACCGCGGCTATCATCGTGTCGAAGCACCGTACAAACGCGCTGAATCCATTACTCATATCGCGCGTCGTTCGCGTGGCGGGCAGAGAGAACTCGATTCCACGCGTTTCGTTAGGTACATTTTGCGAGAAGCTTACCGCTCCATTAGCACCTCGCACAAACCCACCCTTCGTAGTGCGAGACGGTCGACGATCGTGGGCGGGCAAGAAGATAGCCTGGTGTCGTTGTCGGACAAGGATAATGTCGTTTCGAGAGGATGTTACGAGAGTGACTTTACACGAGGAAGGTCATGTGTCATGAGGCGCAGCCGCAGTTGGCGTACTCATAATAACACTGTACATCGCTCTCTCGTATAACAATGATGACATTGAGAAATGCTACACCGGAAAAGCACCTACCTAATACCTATCAACTGTACTATAAAATTGTCGAGTAGGAGACTTCAGAATATATTTCGACATGTCCTAAGAGAAATCACGTGACTCGGCACTGCAGTTCAAAACACGGATCTCAAGTATAACAGTTGAAAGATACGTAACTGCGCTAAGAAAAATGACGTTTCAAAATGTAGCAATTAATCCCGGAAAGTATGGGGAAAAAACTCTAGGTAAGAAATTTAGTAATAGTGGAATCATAAAATCGATTAAATCGTACTATATATACTGTGTAAAATTTACTTTTGCCAGACGTAAATTTAAATCTTACGCAGTCCTATACAGTACATATAAGTCATATACCTACAGTATAGTATTTAATCGAATTCAAAACTGTTCCATCACTATATTTCTTACCTGGAGTTTTTCCCCCATATTTTCTGGGATTGATTGCTATATTTTGAAACATCCTTTTTGTCGGTGTGACGTCGAGATGCGTGTTTTTAACTGCAACGCCGAGTTATGTGATTTCTTTTACGACACGTCGATTTAGAACTGTATAAATAATGGAAATACGTTCCATTCTTTTCCATTTTTTTTTTTCGTAGCGAAAGCTGGAATCATGCAGAAATTAATTACGCGAATAGACGAGTCAGTCGAAAAGAGAAAAACAATTATTCTCTGTAACCGCTTTATTAATGTTCTACAAAATTCGACGCCAAAGAAGCGATGGACGAAAGAAAAGTGAGAGTCTCAGGGTTTCGCTTGCATCCCTCGCATGCTCCTACCTACTACACTTCGAGAAGGGTAGAAGCGCGTGAGGGTAAAAGTTCCAACGACTCTCCGTTAAATGGCCATCCGAAGAGTGCCGTTAAAGGTCACGAAACTAGCGAGAATGGAGAGCGTCGCGGACGCTGCGCGAGGGGAGGAGGAACGCAGTCGTTACGTGCCAGGAGGAGCCCGAGAGTTGGATTCCCGGAGGAGCCATCCTCGAACTCTAACGGCTTCCCCTCTCGTCGAAGTAGAAGCAGTGCGCTACCCTGCAGGCAGCTTCAAGCGTCCGTAGACTGCGCTTTCACACTTTCTCTGCCGGCCGTTCGTTTGTGAAGGGTGTCTTCATCGTTCCTTTTCCGTCGGAGAAAGTATTTTCGGAAACGTTTCGGAGCGCGGTAATGTTTTCACTGGAGGGTGATTGGAAGCGGGGAGGCAATGCTAGGACGAGAGATAATAATACTTTTGATAGCCGACTTATTATTACTGCTGTAATAATAAATAGAGTCTACAATGAAATATCTTTCGTGTAGCAATGAAATATTGCGGGATAATAAGGTTACAGCGATAACGATTATTACTGCAGTTAAAATAACAATGTCGCCGTTGACATAGCAAAAACTATCATCAAACTAACAATAATGGTAGTATAAAGTAGACCATCGCCGATTGGTGCGATGCAACAATCAATCACTGAAACAATAATATTGCCACACCAGCAATGAAATTTAAATCGATCGATGCTTCGGCAATATTTCATCGCTACGCTAACGATATTTTAATAATTCCTCGTTGGTCAGCGCTGCTTCACGATACCCTGGCAGTAAGAAATAGACGGATCCGAGAAACTCTCCGCGTGTGGAAGATCTCAATCGCGATTCTCCGAGTAATCCGATAATAAGGGACGAGGAAGTCGGTGCGTTTCGGGAAAATCTCATCTCCCCGGCGGAGCTATAATCTCATTCTCGGCCGGGATTATCACGCCCTACCGCACTAACGAGCAGGGATCCCCAGGTCAGGGCGTCCACCCCACGCGTCGGAGGCAAAAAGTCAATCAATCGCCCCGACATTGTTTGTATGTGGCTCAACACTAATTCGTATTTGCCGATCTGATTGGCCGTACTGCCGGATGTGGGATTTTCTTTTCATGATCCACAACAGTGGTTCGCGCTACCGCGCGGAACGGGCTGGCGTTCCTGCCTATATACATATGTATAGGGCCAGAGCGGGGTCAATATGGCAACGCGGGGCGTAGTACAACGGGCCTCTAGCGCGCATGTGTGAGAAGGCTTAAAAGTCCGTTCCTTTGCTCGGAACATGTCTTCGACCTTACTCTCGCGCATGGCTCCACGTTACATATATGTATAGGGTGACGCGGACCAACATTGACACTGGATTAACATTGACACATTTTCTGAATCTTATTACTTTCTGCTAATAACTCGTAATAATACTGTTCTTGTCTATCTTAATAAATACCGCATATAGACCGCCACCTGACGCCGCGCGTGAATATCAGCGCTTTCATAATGATCACCTGATTCAGTATCGTTGAGTTTTCACGTGGGCGTGCATGTCCTATTTTCGACGAAGAAAACTTTTAGAAACTTTAGGTCTTTTTAAAGTTGCAAACATTTATAAATAAAATGACTATTATAATTTAATCTCTATGCAAAATCACCTGCTGATGTCAATTTTTGAATGTAATAAACAAAAATTAAGATTTTTAGCCGATTGCATGCAGTATAGACGAAAATGTTACAGGTGTCAATCTTAAACAGAAAATGGGGTAAGATTGACATCTGACTTTATTAAAAAAAAAAATCATTGTTCAGAAACGATAAGTAGTAAAATAAAATGCGTCTTATATCATATAAAGAGAGAGTCAGGCTTGCTTATCCATACATTATCACAAATCTGATAACTTCAGTTTGCAATATATTTTAGACCAGTAAGTAAAGTGGTGTCAATGTGTGCCCCTTTTACCTTATATTATTAAATTCCGTTCTTTCGTATCTATTCGAACGAAATTGATTAAATTGAATAAACGGGTTATCTTGGGCTGTCGATGGAATATTTAGTTACAGTCGATTACTGTAATTATTTATGCGTTAAAAAGAATATATGATTTAATGCAATTGGAACAAGCAGTATTTGACTTTGTTAATTGAAATTGAATTGAAGTAACTAAATATTTTGGTAACAGCCCGTGAAAATCAATTACGTAATTGGTTCGATAAATTTTTGTTTCGATGTCGATTTGCGGTAGCGTGCGAGTATATTCGGTCGGTCTCTGCGATGGCCATAAAGTTGCTCGGTATTTTATGAAACTCGCACCAAAGTTATGCTCCTTCTGCCAGCTGCACAGTGACTCAGAATTTATTTTCTCGGCAGAGAAAAAAAGATGATACGAATATAGGTTACTACGCGTGAAACCGTGGTCACCATAGTTTAAAACATGACCTAAATATTATATCAATTCTTAGTTAAGCATAATTGCTCCAGCATTATTACATTTCTGTAAGATTTGTTCTACGTAATCTAATAATTCCGTTTGGATAAAACTATAGCGAATCTTCGAATATGGCAAAAAACATAGGTATAAAAAGTACTCGCACACTTCGCAACGGTAGATCTCGCCCGAAGAGAGTGCGCGGATATTACGTAGTGCGGTCCAAGTATTCTCGTCTTAAACCGGTTCTGGTTGCAAAATAGCGACAAGACACCACATGCAAAAATATTTAGTATGTAGTTGACCACGGGCCAAGGCGCACGTTTGTCGGATTAATTACTCGAAAAGTGTGGTGGTGAATTGACGTAGGTAACGTACGACTTGATCGACTAATGCGATGTGTTCAGGTGTCGTCACAATTTTTGGACAGCCGGCACATGGGTCAACTCTTCGCCATCATTTTCCACTGTAAAACATTGATCAAAATTGCTTCGTTTTTGGGGCGAGACACAATTTTCGAATAATTAAACCGACAAACGTGCGCCTTGGCCCGTGGTCAACTACATACTAAATCTTTTTGCATGTGGTGTCTTGTCGCTATTATGCAACCACAGAACCGGTTTAGACCGAGAATACTTGGACCGCACTATGTACTTTTTTCATCCACCGCGCGTCAGTCGAGAGCGGCGTCGAATTGTTTCCGCAGCGCCCGAGAAATATCGGACGAGCCGGGCTTTTTCGAAGTCACCGAACGGCGTTAGCGAGATATAATTACGCGGCTTTGAATCGACGCTAATGCCCGTGTCGAAATTCGGGAAACGTGCAATTTGTATGCGCGCGTGCGAAACGTGCCCGCGCCGTTTGTACCCGTAGCGCAACCGCCGCCGCTGAAATTTGCCCACGCACATGAGCGCGATCGCACAATGGAGCGATTAGTTTGCGCGGGCGGTCCCGTTGTTTATTGTACGAGTGTTATTTGCCTCGCGGTCGCTCGCTGAAATTATTCGGCGCGTTCGTTCGTCCGGTGGATAACGGACTCGCGCAGACTTTACACAACTTTAATCGTTTCCCGATAATTCGCCCTATTAACTGCTCGGCCTTCTCGTTCCGTCGACGCTGACGATTTAAACGACGTCGTGAATCGTCGCGGGATTAACACGGCCGATTGGAATTCCCGTACATGCGAGACGGTTATACGGGGGGAGTCTCGATTTAGATGACGTGATTACCTTTGACGTCGCGGTAACTACCTACCAAGAGGAACGCGGTGTCGTCTGTCACGGTGGGTAGAGCGGTTCGATCGTCCTTCCGGCGTGAAGAGCTTAACTAAATATTTTACCGAAGACTTTACGCGCGGCATAGAGCGTGGCTGTATCTCTCGTTTATCGAGGCGTCCACTTTAATTCGCTGTGGTCAGTGGTAAATACAATTCCGGGGTGGTGTTACACATTAGTTAAATGGATCCAATCTATTTTTAAATAATAGCCGTATGAATAATAGCCATCCAACTGAGACCGACAAATTGAGGAACATTCTTTACATATCGAAGAATATGGAATCACCATCGCATTTACGTAAGAAATGAAATGATAATCTATTCACAGGCAGTCTTTGATGTGTAAATGCATGATAAATAAACTGTTTTACTAAAAAGTCATAATTTTCCATTTCTAAAGATTTCTTGATGAAATATACAAATGGATTCTTATGATATGTGATACTTTAAGAAATATTTCTATACTGCTCGTTTTAAAAACGGGTTTTTCCAAGTCTGAAAAGGATTGTACAGTGCGATAGCTGCACTGAGAACAATTGAGGCTCCCGATGCAAGAACCGGTCGAGCGGTCGAAAACGCTTAAAAGTATTGTCCACTTCGGAAAAGTGGCTGATGGAAAAAAAGTTGAGAAATATAAAAATATAAAAATACGTACTTATAGAGGGCACAAATACGCATATTTTAGTGTAATTTTACTTTTCTAACTTTTGTGGTTTTTAAGAAAAAAATTAAAAACTATTGAATTTCGATCACTCAAAATCGACGATTTTCAGTCTACTTTTAAAACATACATCGCCATATCTCGAAAAATTATGTACGAAACGTCACAATTTTTTTTCCTCGAACTTATTACACCCAAGCGATGCCAAAAAATTAACAAGCACCGCGAGAAAAATTCATTGTTTATAAATAATCACTGTATAATTATTTAACGAAAAAGTCGAAGTTTCAAAATTTTCGACCTGTGGGAAACATTTTTCTATTTATTCTTACGACAAAGTGTAAGCGAGAAAGTTGTAGATAGATGTTTTATGAAGTTTTCTACGAAAAATAGGGAAGATTTAGTGACATTTCACGGGTTTTACGATAGTTCATGTATAAAGCGCGCGATCCGCGTTCGCTCGATTCTCGCGCTCTGCGCTGCAACAGCGCTGGAATTCAATACCGTCTTGCCGGCAAAGCAAGACGACACATGTATTTTACATCGCCAAAAATAAATCATTTCAAATTTTGATTTGAATAATCTAGGTGCGCTTGCGTAAATATTTTATTTAGACATAATATTAAATCTTTTTGATAATATGAACGATACATATTGTACAAAATGTCGATATAACATAATATTCGTACTATTGAATTTTCGAAATAATTTGGCAATATGTTTATGGGTTTTGTAGTATTACAAGATGAAATCAGGCGTTGTTGATAAATTTTTATCTTATCATTTATTTCGTGAAAACTGAATAATGTTATTACTTAAAATACTGTATAACGTAAAAACATATTAGGAAAATTACGTTGTTTTACAGAAGATAAAAACCAACGAACGTATCCGACTGAACGTCGAAAGGAGAATGAGAAGTTTTTCCCTTTAATATTATGAAATAATTGCTTTTCACGTCTCAATAAGTCGAGACTAGCCGATAAACGCACGCCGCGCAGTTAGAAAAATGTGCAACGTTTTCTTTGTCTTCGCACGCCCCCACGGCTGTAGAAGCGAGACACGATTTGACAAACAAATTGACGTCAAGACCTAAATTATTCAAATCAAAATTTGAAATGATTTATTTTTGGCGATGTAAAATACATGTGTCGTCTTGCTTTGCCGGCAAGACGGTATTGAATTCCAGCGCTGTTGCAACAGCAGCGCAGAGCGCGAGAATCGAGCGAACGCGGATCGCACGCTTTATACATGAACTATCGTAAAACCCGTGAAATGTCACTAAATCTTCCCTATTTTTCGTAGAAAACTTCATAAAACATCTATCTACAACTTTCTCGCTTACACTTTGTCGTAAGAATAAATAGAAAAATGTTTTCCACAGGTCGAAAATTTTGAAACTTCGACTTTTTCGTTAAATAATTATAGAGTGATTATTTATAAACAATGAATCTTTCTCGCGGTGCTTGTTAATTTTTTGGCATCGCTTGGGTGTAATAAGTTCGAGAAAAAAAAATTGTGACGTTTCGTACATAATTTTTCGAGATATGGCGATGTATGTTTTAAAAGTAGACTGAAAATCGTCGATTTTGTGTGATCGAAATTCAATAGTTTTTAATTTTTTTCTTAAAAACCACAAAAGTTAGAAAAGTAAAATTACACTAAAATATGCGTATTTGTACCCTCTATAAGTACGTATTTTTATATTTTTATATTTCTCAACTTTTTTTCCATCAGCCACTTTTCCGAAGTGGACAATACTTTTAAGCGTTTTCGACCGCTCGACCGGTTCTTGCATCGGGAGCCTCAATTTTAGAGATTGCACGGCAATGCTAGTAGTTTATCTGTATAAAAATATATTCTGTTCGCGTTAGCAAAACTTAATTCTGTTTTACCATAATAAATATCTGTTTTAATTATACGTACGGTCATTTCAATAATGCTTATTGTTCTTGTCATATTTTGTGTGTGTGTGTGTGTGTGTGTGTGTGTGTGTGTGTGATATTGCTATACTATCTCTACTGTCAATTTAACCTGTCACTTCGACTCAAACTATAGCTGTCAAAGCTATGCTGATTGCCGTGTGACTTGACATTTTGTTTCAGCGTGCGTTAATTGGATCCGCGATGATCACGGAGGGTTAACCACGATTGTCTCGTTATCAAAACACCGATGAAATAAATCGATACCACATTCATTTGAACAATATGGACTAGTTTACAGTCATTTACACGAAATATAACACGGATCAGTCAAATAAAGAGAATCGACACAACTGCTACAACCGACAAATATATTATACGATACATTTTGTTGTCCTCCATTCGGTTACCGATTACTCCACTTTCGAAGTCACCATGACCCGGCTCTATGCGAGGTGGCGAAGCTCCGGTGGCGCGCGGGTCTTCCGGGCAAATATCCCTTGATCGAGTTGACAGGTTGATCCTTGCCCGACCGGATCCCGCGGCGACAGGGTCTCGCTTTAATAATTCTTTTTATCACGCACCAAGCGAGACCGAAGCTGAAGCCGCGGCAGCGGGGTCCAGGTTCGGTTAAATATTCATACCGACAAACGGCGGACAACGGCCGGCAGCATTGTACGCGCGACTCGTTACGCCGAGCCCTGGCGAACGCGCGTTTTTAAGCGTTTCATTTTTAATATCGCGTTATTGAGCCGGCCCCTTTCGCCACGGCGTCCAACGCGTAATCGCCACGCGGGCGGCGAAAGGAGAGCCTGCGACCCGTCAAAGTGCGACACGGATATCCGATCGACCGAGGCTCGCATACGGAACGACCTATATGTACTCGCATGTCATCCGTCGCAATGTTACTTTGAAAAGCAGGTCAGCGAGGAGGCATCGATATAAGGGAGAGCTTTCAAATTCGGACCGGCGCACAGTGGGATGGATTGTCGGAAAAGTGGCAAAAGATCACTTGAAATATTTGCATATGTAAATAGCTTAATGTTATTTATATACATCAAGCTTCAAAATTCCCAAGTATTAGATACAGTATTTTGTAGATAAACTTCAGAGTAATAATACCGACCTAGAAGATTACTAGAAATATTCTTTGATAGATTGGATATATTGGATATCTTGAAATAAATAAAAATAAATATATATATATATCCCGCTATGACGGAAAAATAGTAATCATGCGTATGTTGATCGCTCTATATGCGAAACAGTAGGACTAACTGTATCCGTTAGTATTTGGATTAATTTGACCTTTTTTGATCCCTCGAATTTTTTAATTAGCTTAGTACCATTTTACAGCACATGAGGTGTAGGTATAGTTTACTTTTCATATAAGTACTGAGAAAGTCTGAAATTCAGAAATTCAATGTTTAAAGCGGAAAAATGTTAATCACAACAGAAATGTAATAAATCTGTATATGCATTCACTATATTTACAGTTCAGCTTCACCGAATCAAGAAGAGCACAAAACACGGGCTAAGAAATGAAAAAATATTAAACTAATCTTAACAATCTCCCCTGTCCCTTATCAAATCATCAAGTATGTCTGTGATGGCCGTTCTCTGCCGAACCTGAAGTCACGAACTTGGATGTGGCGGGTAATGACTCCATTTCTTTGTTTTATATTTTTCAGTTTTCAATTTTTTAATTTCTTTTATAATATTTTTTATTTTACAATCCTTGTTTTTAAGTACATACATTTTAAATTTCTTCATCAATTAATTCAGATTCTGCGAAGAGATTACCGAAATCTAAATCCTCATCTGATTCGCCGTCTACTTCATCGTCGGAGTCCGGTTCTACTTTGTTTTTTGGAAGGCTTAATGTGCTTCTGTACCTATGGTTATAAACGCAGATTCTTATTTCTTAAATATCAACATTTTTCTGCATATCTATTTGCAAATGAGTGAATCTAATTGTAAGTCGACTGTCCATATAATTTACTGGGCGATATGAAAAAATATTAAACGAAATCGTCTAAAAATGAATAAGCCGTTTGTGGAATATGGACAGACAGCTTTGACAGTGTGACAGCTGCAGAAATGTACACCGTTTTTAGAGTTTTTCGGTACTTGCAGCGAATTCGGGCTTCTTTCCGCCCCGGAGGATGCTCCGCGCCGTCGATTCTTAATTATTTCCTGTAGCTGCCTGTTTCCTCCGAGGAAATACCGCGGAACCTGCCTCTAGTTTGTAAATGCGCTTATCGACGCAACTACGGGTAATATCGAACTCAATTGTTTTCCACAGAAGCTATGTGACAGCGGAAAGTATCCATTTCAACTAATTCCATCGTCTATGTCCAAAGGTAAGATGACATAGCTTTATAGGACATAGAAATTTCCGCGTGCTTTCATTTCTCTGAGATATTCCATTTTTGGCATTTATTGAAAAATACCTCAAGTAGTCTAAATTCGATGACTCTCCCCTACGTGGTGTGCGTTTGAATTTACAAATGAAAATTCAAGCATACCTTCGCTTCCCCTGGTGAGTTAAAAAAAAAGTATATCTCGCGGCCGAAGAATGTTCGGCAAACAGCCTTCCGGTAATTGTACAGCCCGGCAGCGAAGGTGGTTGATAAGTAAAAGGGTGAAGCCCGCAATTAAAAGGGTAGTTTTCTCCACGAGAGTGTGGCGGAGAGGGAAGGCGGAGCACGGGAAGGAGAGCGAGAGAGAGAAAGAGAGAGTGGGGGGAGGGAGAGGGAGAGAGAGAGAGAGAGAGAGCCGACGCGGAGTGTGCCTAGACCGTATCCATCACACTGGCTATCCACGTGCAGAAAGGGTTTGTTAGAGCGGAGATAAGAAAAGGCGTACATGCGCTTCGAGAGCGCCGCGCGCGACGGAGGAGAGGGTGGTATGCAAATGCAGGGGTCACCCGGTATATTCCACGGTACACTAGCCCGCACCCGGTGACTCTTTGTTACTGTAATGCTCGAAAAGATATCGTTCCTATCCCGCTTTAGTAAAGTCTGCCTCCGGCGTACCATTGTGTGTACCGAGATCGTAATGTACCCACGCTGCGTATACAATCTGTATACCTTTACATAGGCGCGAGACGAGTTTACAGCGCGTGTATATGGCTGCCAGGCGAAATGCAGCTGTCTTTCTGCACTTGGCAAGCTTCGCGTCACGTCGCTATGATAAAAGGCGGAGCCTATGTTGCAGGGTTTAATCGATTCGATCGGCATACATACCGTAGACACTTACCGAAGACACAGAGTGTCTTGATGTTCCTCATACACATCTACGATGTTTATTACTATTACCTTCGATCGGTAGTTATCATAATAACAGTAATATAAAGGGTCACGTCGAGGAAACCCAACACACAGGAAGTCGCACGAGTGAGAATCGGTCTATACAAGCCAAAAAGGAATACGGCTCGGCGAGTAAAGGCTAGTTCAGACACGGCTAGTAATTTAGTCGAGTAGCGAGTAATTTAGTCGAGTAGCAAGTGATTTAGTCGAGTAGCGAGTAAGTTAGTCGAGTAGCGAGTATCCACTGATCAATAATCGTTCGGACCAGTTTAGTTGAGTTCAGCGTTAAGAGTGGTATCTCAAAATGGGCAGGCAAAGACGTCGTACGGAATTAAATAACGTTATAAAAAATGTTATAAATATTATTTTGAAAGAGATTGAAGAAGAAATATTCAGCAAAGCGACGCCCTTTTGTACTTAATTCGGAACACATAGAATAATACAGGGTGTTCCAATAAAATACGTTATGTATTATAAGTGTGACTTAGCTCAAAGATTATTTTATTGTATTAGTATACTGGGAATACAAGGAAGATGCTTTCTTTATAACTGCTAAAACCCGAATGAATCCTCGCACAGCGTCATCCAGGGCCCGGAGGGCCTGGTCTCCCCCTCGACCCAACGCTATCGCCATCATATAAACATCCTTCGAGTGAGGGGTATCAGGAATACGTTGACGGCATTCCCATCGACTCCTTCAAGAAATATTCCTCACACTATGACATATGTATGGCAAATGCGAAACTGCAACGTCTTCGTTGTAGTTTTTTGTATGTCACTGTATACCAAACCAATATCAGGTTAAAATAATTGTACATGTACAACTTAAAGTTAAGTATATTCAGAATAAATACGGTAATATTTTGGGGTACATAAGTTTTCGGAGTTACTTCAATAATTAAAACCATCACTTCGAAAGTGGCCTAAGACCAATCAATTATTGATAATGTCCAAGGCAGTGATGGAGGTAATTCTAATTAATTAGTATTTAACAAGTTAACTTCATTTTTTGACAATTGCTTTAGTTGAATAATCAGTACGTTTCATTAATCCAGTTAAGAAAAATGTACGCAATACACATACTTACAATTAAATATAAAACTTAAAATTTAATAGTAAATTTTATAAATTATTTCCCCACGGGGAAGAATAAAACGACAAGACCATTTAGTTCAGATAGTGAAGAGTAATTAGTAACTAATGATTTCAAGGAAAATCGAAAAAGGAAGAGAATTATAGAACAATATTCCTCGTCAGGAGATGAAGATATAGATAACAATGGAGAAAAGATTGATGAAACATACATCCAAAAAGTACGAAAAATTGAACGGAATACAGGAAAAAGATATAATATTATACACTCAAACTGCAAACATGATTTCTTCAAATCCCTTTCACATACCGCTCGAGTTGCCGTACGAAACGCCGTGGCGACTGAGAGCCATCTCTCGAATGGAAATGATACCCAAAAACCATTTTTTTTTACATTCCTTTGCAATTTAATTAGACCGTTTATAACGTTTTATGAATTTATTTTGAGATAGAGCTTTCACGCAATGCGAAGAACATGGCGCCATCGCATACGCAACGATATATCGTCGTCTGGCACTAAAAGAGTTAAATCAGTCGAATTACACAACGCGGCGATATGACTGAGATCGAAAGTAACTTCAAGTTAAAGGACTTGTACTTGATTGCACTATGTACGTTAACGTTCCGCGAAACAGATTGACTCGATGATGATTCGTAGTACAACGCGGTTTATCCCTGGTCATCGATTGAATTCGACATTCCTCCCTTTAAACCGGCTCGGCATTCGCGTACATGCAGTGCCCCGTCCAGTGGGCCCATTGGAGTAAATGGGTATTGCGAAAAGCGGCTCGCGACGATCCGTACCGTAATTACCTCCCGAGAAAGGTCGAACCGTGGTAGGGGACTCTACTCGACCGTCAAAATAGAATCAGATGGATCCAGTTGACTAAACTACTATACTAAACTACTCTACTAAATTTTACTGTCCGCACGCACTAAATTACTAAATTACTCGCTACTCGACTAAATTACTAGCCGTGTCTGAACTAGGCATAAAATCTTACTCTACTAATTTTTACTGTCCGCACACACTAAATTACTAAATTACTCGCTACTCGACTAAATTACTAGCCGTGTCTGAACTAGCCTTAAAGTCGCCGTGCAAAGGGGGATACCGATTTTCCAGCCGATATGAGACGATACTCGCTCGCACCTCGGCCACTGGAAGGTGTAGGTGGGGGTGGCAGACGAAATCTTCGAAAGACCGAAAGGGTCGAAACGATTTTCGGAAAGAGCGTCGAGGGCGTCGGGGGAACCGGCGATGGGGGAGGGGGGGTTGCGAGGACGAGGAAGAGGAAGGACCGGAGCGGAAATAAGACGCGGCGACGCCAGGCGGAGATGATGAATGCCGTCCATCGATCGGACACTCAAACCACTCCCCGCGCGACCCTCGTACACGCGCGCGCGAAAGAGAGAGTCGCGCCGGGACGGGCGCAAGGGAGTCGAGAGCGAGGGAGAGAGAATGACAGCTGGAACGGAGGGCCAGGGATCTCGCTCCGTTACCGCCCCGGCGTGAATCTTGCCAGCAGGCTCCGGGAACTCGCACTTTCTGCTGAGTGAAAAGCTATGTTCCGCGCGAGCGACTGCGCGCCCGGAACTCCTCCTGCAGGAGGAGAGCGATCGCGGGTGTACCGGGGATCGACGCGCGCGTCCTTCCGAACCGCGCGACACCGTGAAACCACGCGCGCCCGGCACAAAGTTCGACCGCACTCGAAATTCACGCGCGTTACCGGATACACGCGGGGATCGCGCGCTCGTCATTCCTTTCGCTGGCGTCCTCACCGTTGCCGGTTTAGATGAAAGGGGAAGGCCATTCTCCTCGGCTAAGCGGATTATACTCGTTAGGACGGTCCGATGAGTCGATATGCTGCGTGAATTCTTCGTTCGGTCGTACGGAGGATCGTTCGTCGATCCGAGGGACGATCAGGCGGCATCGAACGTTCTCGCGCTACTTATAGGATACGCTTCAATCTCCAGCGATCTCGTCGATCGTTATAGAGTCCGCAACGAGGCTATTCGAAATGTCGAGAAGCCTCGCGTTTGTCGCGATTGACTTGTATATACATACGCTCTCGAGCGATATCTTTCGCGGGGAGATAACAACGCCCGGACGTCCGGTGCGTGTCTCTCGATATCTCGCCGGGAGCATCGCCCACGCGCGATACACACGCCGTCAGGTTTCCACGCTCGCAGACTCTTCTCCCGTTGCGGCGCGCGAGCCAAGCGAACCACGATTCTCCCCCCCCCTCCCGCCTCTCAAATCCTCGGAAATGTCGAGCTCCCCCTGCCCCGCCACTTCAATCTCACGCGCGGAGACGAGAGCGAAGTCGTTTCTTTTTATCTCCTTATCTTTATCCACGGCCGCTTAAAACCACCCTTCTCCTTGTTCGACCGCGGCGTTTCTGTCTCGTCCTCCTACCGTTACCCGCCTTCCTACCCCTCGACGTCGCGCTTCGACTTCCGACTTTACATTCTCATTAGCCGAGTGTCGCGCGCCACGCGATGCACCACCGGATCCCCCTACCGCCTCATCCCCCTTTCGACGGAGAGATAACGTCGGTCGCTCTCGCTTCAAACGCGCTTTGTATCCTCGTCGCTTAACGCACGCTCTCCTCCTCCCCCCCCCCCCTCCGTCGTTTCTTCAAACTTCGTTCGAGCAATTTGATCCCCGCCGCCGCGACTCGTTGCGTCGAACCGCGAAGCGACTTCCTCATCCCCTCCGTCCCGTTGACGACGCGTGGAGGCGTTTTACGATCCCGCGTCGAGCGGAATCGTCCGCCGTCGTGTTTGGGTGCGTGATGAGGCGGAGGATCTCGCCTCTCGCCGAAAATAGGACTCGCGGAGAGGCGCGTGTAAGCCTCTTCCGGCACCCCTTCGTCGGCGAGGCGAAGATGCGCCGGAGATGAGGGTCGGAGAGACGCTCGATTCGCGACAATTTCTTTTTTCCACGGTCGACCTTGAAGCCGCGATATTACCAGGGAAAATCCTCAGGTCGCCCCTCTCTCTCTCTCTCTCTCTCTTTCTCTCCTCCTCTCTCTCTCTCTCTCTTTCTCTCTTTCTGTCTCCAATGATGAAATCTCGAGGTGAAAACGTCCGTCGCGTGGGATTCCAAGGGTTGCGTGTTTTGATTTCCCGGTAATCGCGCGGAGAACCGACACGTCGCGGCACCGTAAGTACAAGGATACTAAAACCGTAGGTACCTATTCTGCCGTACCCGCACACACGTCGTATTTTTACCAAATTTGTTTTCTCGACTTAGCGAGGTTTATTTGACGCAAGTATCTTTTCTCGATTTCGTTTTAATATCAATAGAAGAGCGTAAATTCTAAAGGATCTAAGCGTCAAACGTCGTCTAACCGAGATATTCAAATAAAGCAATGTCGACACTTCAATAACGATTTTAAACCAAACAATACAAAATATCGAGTTTCAGCATTTAAACCCTTCAGAATTTACTCTTCAATTCGATTTTCTAACGAATTTCTTTTACTGCAGGTTCAAAAAATGTAGATAAAATTATTTACAGTGTATTTTTCCGTTTCTCATTTTCGACCTTATCTGAGCTGGAAAACGACATTTTGAAATGCAGCTACGTCATCGTGTTGTAAGCCTATCTTTATCGAACGCGTTACTTGACATAAGAGTGTATCTCTCTTGCGTCTCGATGACGTCATAATATTGTAGCAAGAAGTGCGCTTATAACTCTGCGAATAATTATATTTTTTCGGATATTTCCTTTATCGTGTGACATCAAATATGTATAAAGATTACAAATTGAATTTAAAAATATGAATATTTTTTTTTATGAGAATACCGAATTAAGGGTTGTTTAGATGTGACGTTACCACATGCATAGTTTACAAATAAATTTACGCAACGCGAAAGCAAGAGTTATCGATATGAAAGCCGATAAAACTGCAGGGACGAATATCGTGTTTAATTTGTCACATTATTCATTGATCGAGAATCATTCTACGAGTAACTTATTCCGAATCCACATCCTCTTTGTGGAGATGTGGGATCTGTAAATATGATATTCACACACACACAATATCCAGAAACCTATTCAAATGAATGCCGTTTTTATACGCGCTCCTAAGGACCGTGACGAACCACTTTCCTATTAATCGTCGAATTCCAGGAGGACCCGATAGGGAGGGTTGAGTCGCTTCTCGGGTCCTCGCGAGTATTGACGATGGTTGCCGGCGGCAGCCCAGTCGTACCAACGAGGACCCCTACGACAGGAAAACCCTCTGATGAATGGAGCCAATTTACTGGACTGGCGCCTAGTCTATTTCCCTTCCCTCCGATCCTGCGCGCTTCCATAGCCTCGTCCTCCGCCTCCCTTTTCCAACCCTCCCCCTTCTGCCCTCAACCCACCCACTATCGCAACTCCACCCCGCGCCTCTCCACTTCTGTACCGGTATTTCCGAACGGTCTGCTCCGCGGAGTTTTTGCCGCGCTCACCCCGACGAGATGCGTTTTCGATCGGTGCAAAAAGGTGCTCGCTCCCGGGATTTCCGGGGACCATTTCTCATTCCGCGAGTCTGCGACGGACGCCACGTCTCTGGGCAGGTGGTACGCGCGCTCGAAACGCCCGCGGGACACTGCGCGATATACTCGCGTTACGAAGGAGTATACGTACAGACCGCTCTGAAAGGATCGGCTCGAATGGCGGCCGTCGCTGCTCGAATTAACGAACGCGCCAAAATCTCCGGCGGGCTTGACACCGACCGACACCGAGGGGTGGGAGATTAGAGGCGTCGGAGGCGGGGGCGTAGTCAGCGGGATCCGTCGCACGGAGATCTACCTCACCCGTGGGATAATCCTTGAAACCCAATTATATTTTACTGCGACTCAACTCCGACTTTCATCCGAGCGCTCGACGCGGTGGCGGCGGCGGCCGCCGCCGCCTGTGTCTGCAGAAACGAAGACGAACGACTACCGTTTAGGCGATGAAATACGGATTAGCCGTTATAACTGGAAATTGCCTGCAGGTCCCGAAGCGCCAAATCCATCCTCAGTTTTCGTCGGTGCGGGGATAAAAAGCAAACGACCAAAATAGAATCGCGCTAGGAGACGCGGAGACAAATTTCGCCGTATCGCTACTTTGTATTTGGTCCCTTCAGTCCTCGTGGCGCGCAGCTATAGATACCGGCCGCGGTTCGAATAATGTGTCTTGAAATATCTCGGGCGGAGCGAGAGGGAGAATATCGACGGGCGAAAGTGGGTCGGGGATTTCTTACATCGCCGTCTTCGTCCCTGTAGAATGCCGCGGGATCCGCCAGGCAATCGATCCACCGCCTGGGCACGATTATTAAAAAATTCCTTCCGTAAAACTTGATAACACGGGAATTATGTATTCCACGGAGTTTTTGCGTCGCTGGCATTTTGTGATATTTCGACGGACTTCGACGGATAAGCCGGAGACTTTTAACGTTTTGGAAGTATGCATATTCATAATATCTGGAGAGTTAATTATAAAATGTGTATATACATAGATTTTACGTGGTCGCCCTTGAGCATCGCATTTATAGTGTCCCCGTTGCGCGTTGTCCGTCTTTAACGCTGATTTATTTCTCCATCCGAGAGAGGGTGTGACGGGGATGCTTTCCACATGGGGATTCGTATCGCGAACTGCGTTCTCGCTTGCACTCGTGCATTTCCTTATCGTCAAATACCCGTGATATTAGTCGACCGGACGTCTTTGCAGTTAGCAAGTTTGCGAGAAGCGGAAAAAGAGGAACAGTCGAACGTGCGGCAGAGTGGTGTACGGACTATCGGAGAAGGATGCAGTTACTTCCCAGTCATTTCGTTATCAAAATGAGGCAACTTGGACGAAGAGCCCCATTCGGAATGGCCGCTACGTTTCCCCTCTATCTGCTCTAATAGCTATAGTTCTCGATGACGTTATCCGCATTACCCGTGGTAATTAGATGCGATTCGTTCCGGTATCCGGCGTGGCGGGGGCGGGTTTCGAGACGCGGAGAAAAATGTCTGTTCATTGTTGTCTGTAGACTTTGCATGTCGAACGTTCATTATCAAACCGAATTTAAAAACAATGCCAGGGGATAATGTTTTCTTGTACTTTTATCCTTCACAGGATTTTCAATCCGCCATTTCTGTCTAAACGTCTTCCAAGTCTTCGATTTTTCGCGAAACCCTGTCGAACGAACGCTTAAAAAGTTGTAGGACTCGCGCACGGGACGGGCGACGCAGTATTACATCGAGGTCCGCGCGTAGGTATTGATCCTGAAGAAGCGCCGCCGCGCGCACCGTTCAGTTCTCTCGGGCATCTCCGACGATCTTCGTGAAATAACCTCACCCTCCGCGCAACCCCTCTCGCCCTTAACGTCTGTATTCTCTACACCTTGCCGCCTCCTAACCATCCGCAACCTTCGTCGTTCCGCTTTTTACCTCCGACGCGTTGCGTTTCGAAGGTTTCGCCGGGGAAATTATCGCTTAATTGCTAGACGCACGCGCGCGTTCAGCCGGACGTTTCTTCGCTTCCGCTTTCGCCTCGCGGCCGTCCTTGTTCTCTCCCCGCGTTCGAGATGAAAAGCCGGGCGAACCAATTGCTTACACCGGAGAAAAGGCGACCGCGCCGAGAGAAATGCGTTATCGATTTCCTCGCGAAACGCTGCCGCCGCCGGCTGATCGAATCAATTCCGGATAAGGGGTCTCGGGACTCCAGGTCGCCTCTGATAAGTGGTCTCCGCTTTTTCCCTCGACCACCCGCGTTCCAGCTCCGGCGCCGCGGCACCCCTCCGCCAGGCTTCGTTTCTTATAAGCGCGAGGCACGTGATTCGCTTCGTCTCCTTCGGGTCGAAGAGGGCGCGCGCGCGCAGGCAAACGAACTCGCGGCTATTATGATTCATCGTGATAAGATTTATCGGCGCGAGTGGATCGCGATATGGTATAGCGGAGTCGCGCCCCACGCCGGTATAAACTAATCGCACCGCGGGAGCGCGGAGCTTGCGCGCGCGCATAGTTCGAGAACTTCGATCAAACGAGAAAATAGACTTTCCGCACGACCAGTCAGCCGCGCGAGAACATCCGGCAAAAGAAAGGGTTCCTCAGCGTCCCTCTTGGAAGAAACTGTCGGAGGTGCGCGCGACGTGTTCGCAATTAGGCTTCGACTGCAATGATGTACTCGGAATGCGAGCCCCTCGCGTGCGCACCGACACGATCCTGATGTATTGTAAATTACGTCTTAAGGCCGATTCACACATACGATAAAACTCGTTTAAAATACGCCCGCTCTTGAGGTACGATCCCGCTTAAGATGCGAATTTTCTTCGGTCCCTTAAAAAATGCCTATTAAATCTGTGTAAAATTACCCGCTTAAGATACGTATGAGTAAGATACGATATACGAAAAAAATTGGTCATTTGATGTCAAAAAATCCGCTCTGATATACGAAACAGTGTCTGTGCAGTCCATTTACCACGTGTCGTTAAAAAAGAAAGGAAGGAGTAAATTTATATGACATGCTTGTTCGCCAAAAAATGCTCTTAACTTTAACAAAGTATTTTACCCTTTCTTAAATAGAGAAAAGCAGAACTGTACTAACAGAATATTTTAATTTCTGTTTTTAAAACGTCAGCAATAATTTTTTGTTAACGTCTCTTTAACCTATTAACTGCGGAATTTGGTTTTAAAAATCCCTCGCAGAGTGCGGAAGAAAAATCAAGCAATGACGAGTATACACGTCAAATGCAGGGCAAATAGTCTTGTTATAAATTTTATGAAAAACGAGGAAGGGTTACATTTTTATTTGATAAAAATTAACAATTAGTTTTTGAAAAGGTTATTGTTATTAAAAACTTAAGCATTGTCAAAAATAATAAAATACATTAACGAGAAAAATTGAAGAAAGAAAATAATTTTAAGAATTTCAGTTGATTTCGGTGTGATATTTTTCGAAACACGGTACCACGCTGAGTGGCCCTGCTAATTGCTGACGAGATTTCTCCGCTGATCAACGCTCGCCGTCCAAGTCGCGGCTTACGTATGTAATTGGTTTCGGGCCGCGAGCCCCCCTCCACTCCCTCCATATAAAATACATAGCAGTTATATTGGTAATATAAAGGAAACATACCACAAAATAATATTCTTATTACATTTTATTGAAATTTCGAGTTTTTATAGTCAATGGTAATTTTTTATTCAACCGCACCGCAATAGAGATTTGTTCCGACATGTATACACGTCGAACGCACTTAACTGGATAAGTTCGTCAGAGGGTAATTTATATAAAGGCATTTTTATATTATTATACAAACAGTAACTCAATAACATTTGATAAAAAATATAAAAAGTTACTGTTTATTTAAAAATCCTGAATTAAAATTTTCTAAAATAGTTAAAAATTATTAGAAATAACTCAAATAAGAATTAGAATAAATTAAAACACATTAACATACAATGTGCTCTGGTTTTTTATGCATTATTAGGCGAGAATCTGTGAAATCCGGATAGGATACAATCCCATTTAAGATACAAAACTCCCTTGATCCCTTGATTCATATCTTAAACGAGTTTTACCGTATCAGAGTTGAATATCAGTTCCATGCTCATCCATGCAATAACGTACAAAATTCTTTAACATATTGAAATGTAACCGTTTATAAATTTTATACACGGAAATAAAGAATTTTGTACAAAGTACTCAATAAATAGAGTATTCAGTGTTATTTCAACAGCAGAAGTTGTTCTCAGGAGCGATATAGCACAGAGTACCGTTACACATTGTATGTAAATACCCATCTTTCATTTGTATGTAATACATCAGTGGTACTATTAGCCGTGAAATGTCTTGAATGTTACTATGAATGCGAAATTAATTTTTATTTGACACAGTAGCAGTTACAATATACAATGGTTCTCTGTGCTATGTCGCTCCCGAGGATAAATTCTGCTATGTGAAATATCACTATTGACTTCGTTTATTGAGTATTTTGTACGGAGATTATACACGGAGAAAAATTTGTGGTAACCACTCCCACAATCCCTGTGGTAAAATTGAATTATTGCAGCGTATGACGTTCAGTACCATAAATACGTCGATATTTACGATAAGTATAGCAAATGTGACAATACTCATGATAAATATAGACGTATTTATGATACTGAACGCCATACGCTGCAATAATTCAATCTTACCACAGGATTGTGGGAATGGTTACCACGAACTTCTCTCCGTGTATAATCTCCGTAATCCAGAACAATTCTCAGTTTGCCTCTGACGAAATCGAACCACTTTTACGGATACGGTAAGAGCTGCACTGAAACGTGTGAATAATACACACTGAAGACTGTCGGAAGGGTATACAGATACGGAATGGATACTGAACTAATACGTGTGAAGCCTTTAACCCTCGCCGTACCAAAATAATTTTAAAACTTTGGATCCCGAAACAGGGTCAATTCTGAGCCACCCTCACGCGGGAGCCGCGTGAGACGCAGCGAACGTTTTAAACAAGTTTTCATAATATCACGTTTAATATTTTATTACGAAAAGACAACAATAAAGTAACTAAAATAATATAAATAAATGTGAAACATATTTCAAAAAATAATTTTTTTTCAAAAATCCATTTTAGAGCCATCATTCTTATTGTAAATCATGAGAATTCACGGAAGATTACTGAAAAAAAAGTGACAGAGCCAAGAAATATCCTTGCGAATTTACGTTTCGGATCCTCACTGACCCGGTTTCAGTAAGGCAAGGATTAACCGTCAAGATCAGCGAGGAAGAGTTGTAGGAGGAAAAGTAGTGAGACGGGGTGCCGCCGATACGGGCCCTCGTATGCCTTCGCCCGCCTCTATTAACGGATCCGTGGATAATCTTTGAAAATATTGTGCTCGAGAAAGGAGGGTTTTGAGAGTTATATACGCGGGAATACTAAAATTTGGGTCGAGGGTGCTCGTTCCGGCCGTTCGCAATCTCTTTCCTCTTCTCGCCAGTAGAAAGGGAGGGAATCCTCCGCAGCACTGCTTCCTCGAGAGGGGCCCTCTTTGCTCCCCCACCCCGCTACGCAAGCGGAGTTTCGCGATTTCGTCGCGCGTCTATCCGTAATTTCCACTACGATTTCCGGGAGAGATCCTGGGAATTCATTCCTGGGTACGCGCCTTTGTACGGTTCGGGGTTTCGATCGCCCCCCCCCCCCCCCCCCCCCACGGGGTATTCGTTCTTTATCGTTTCTGTAGTGTCGTTAGGTTTACATCGTACGCGCGGAATTCAACCTCTTTCCCTCATCCTCCTTTTCCACCCCGCCTCGCGCTTCCCGTCTTTCAGGGGAACGAACTTTATTCGATTACCAGGTAATGTCCGGTATATATATTCGAAAGATTTATATTTTTCTCCCGAATTCTCACGAATTTATTATCCTGCTTAATGCGTTATCAATGATAGTTAATAATTAATGAAATAAAATATACGTACGCGTGTTATCTTCTCGATTCAATATAGCCAGAAAACCATCGAATAAATAACATTTACGCCGAAGTCAAATTATTCGAACAATTCGTTCCGTTTATAGTTTGCGAAACAAACAATTTCATTCGGGATTACTCGATATGTACACAATATAATCGACTCGCGATTAACATATTCGCTCGAATCAAACACATTTTTCCCTCTGCAGTGTTTAATCGGAGAATTAAAATACTGGATCGCATTTCACAGTGATATTACAATATTCATTTGGTGGTATACCGAAACATTTTATCATCCCTCGTGTAAAATTTATAAACCGTTGGAAGGAAGAGAGTTTCTCAGATCGCTGACGATGTATCAGTTGGCGTCTGCGAGGAAACTATACATAGTCAAGCTCCCCGACAGTTGTTATTTCGCATACGCTTTAGTTCACGCTCGCGCGAATCCCACGTCGGCGGGTGAGTATTTCAGAGACGATTTAACGCGTGTAGGTGAGACAAGATCGTGACTGAGTTCGCGCTCGGGTGAAGACGTTTTCGCTAATAACGTCGCGCACGCGTGGCGGGCCCCGCATTCCCGCTCGTTCATCCCCGCTCTCCTTTCCGTTTCACCTCGAAAAGCTAAGAAAGGCGAGGCAAGGTAGCTCTAGCTCCTCACCCAACAAACGTTATTACTTTCCTTTAAGCGATCCTCCGCCAACCGCCTCGACTCACCTACCGACGCCACCGCTGCTTTCAATAAACCAGCCGCGACTTAATGGGCGGTTTATGCAAATTTTCATCCTCACCGCTAACGCTATCCCTCCTCATCCCTCTCCGCCGCCCTTGTACCCTTCTTCTGCTCGCTCACCTTCTCTCCACCTTCCGCAATCGCTGCTCAAGACCGCGTCGAGTCGTACACGCTCGCGGGTTATATGTACGAGTATATAAATACCTGGCATACCCATTAACACACCAACTTATCGACATACCCGACTAGCGAGCGATCGACCAACACCCTTCGAATTACTCACTCGCGTTTGATCCTCGGCGTCGTTTGCCTGTACGAAACCATGAGCGTTATGACGAGTTTACTCTGACAGTGAATCACGAACGTGGCTCACGCTTAAAATAGTTCATAAGACAGACCGGGGTCAATTGTCAAAAAATTTGTATTTTAACCCTCACTACCCCTATAAATTACAATGCTTATATGAAGTAAAATACTTTCCAGGATAGAGCATTTAATGGTTTACAAAGTGATTTTATGTAGAATTCTCGAAAGCACATATAAAAAAAAGTACGGGCCTGTAAAAGACAAGTTGAAAAATGGTACAATTGACTCCAACCCCGGTGCAATTGTAACAGTGGATGGGGTTAATTGTGACACAACCTTTTTAGATAATTTATGCAATTTATATAAGTCTTTATTATAATCAGCCTTACATATTTAACTTTGGCACAATTTGTAAAATTATTATTTATTACTAAACATAGAATAATTTTTTTGAAATTAAGTTTTATCATAAACTGGATTATTTCTTTAACGACAATTACAATAGACATCTATTAATGTTAGAATTTCAAAACTTTAAAGACTAGAAACAATTTCTTATAAAGATTAGCATTTTTAAAAACATTGCATTTTAAATATATCAATAACAATAAAAACTATGTAATAAACTTTGAATAAGATCAAATCTTAAGATGAAACTATGTTTACTTGTTATAATGAAGATACTAGTAAATTTTTTATTGTAATAAGGAAAAAATCGACTTAAAACTTCGATAATAAATTTTTATATGAAAGGAGCAAAATAAATAGTTACGAGTTATGAGGTTAATTCGATTCGTAAATGACACCTCCAGTAAATGAACACTTCAATGTTTTTCAAATACCAAGTTCTGCCCATTTACTGGATTTCGTCGTCTGCTTAGAAGTTTGTATATTGGGTAGGTTACCCCAGTCGTGGAAAGAAAGTGAACCAAGAAAACATTCGCTACCAGCGTAAACCCGCCATTATTCTCGAGTTCGTGCTGTACGAGAGTGTATTCGTATACGACACGACTTTTCATCAAATCAATATAAAATGTTTCGCATACGAATAAGCTAACGATACGAGATCTTGAGAATAAGCTCTTGGATATAATAGTAATAACTTAATAAGCTTTTCGGGGAAGAATGAACTTCCATTTCCTCACTTTCTCTCAACCTTGCAAAATCCCTGCCGGAGACCACGCCGTGTCATGGACACACTCTGGTTATACATATTTTATTTACCCATTAACACGTCTACCCATCTACATACAGACCTACCGAACGATCGATCAACGACTCCCGAATTACCACCCGCTTTCGATCCCCGGTGTCGTTTATCTCCGTGAAACAATCCGAATGGAACAAACCTCGAGACGACGGTCTCTCTACAGGTAAATTTTCGATCAACGATCAATTATTACGTTTGCCACTGATCACATATATCTTTCGGAACGAATGTTTTTCGTATAAAAATAAACTTTCACCGCATTATTTTCGAAAAGGTCGATAACCTGACGTATACGCACCCGGGCGAAGCTGCTCGTCAACGTCGAACTGCTCCTCCCTTGCTGTAATTGAATTATTAAAACGGGTTTATGGCTCGTTGATCCACCTTTGAATCGCTTAATTTTGCGGTAACGACAGCGGTGGAGTTTAATGCAATATCGCTACAAGGTTGCGCATAAGCCGAAAGTCGAGGGGCTACGCGTAGATACACCCATTGTGGAGATAACCGGTGAATTTTCCGCGGGTTATATGTTTAATGAAGTATAAGGGCTTTTATCGGGTCGCCGGGCGTCGGTAGCCCTACGACGTGACCTGCTCTCTCACCAGGTCGTCCGCGGTCAAATACGCGCGGGCATCCGTCAATGTTGTGCGCGGGATGATTAATGAAGTGGCAAAAGATAGAAAAACACGAATTTTCTCCCAGCCGTTTTCGATAATGGGAGATGTATGCCCGTAGGAATTCGCGTAAATACGCGGACGGACGTGTAAATATCCATTTGGGGCGTGGAAAAGTCGAGTAGAAGACTATGCGCGTATAAGTCGAGTTAGACAGGCGAAGAAAAAGAGATGGGAGGAACGAGAGTTCGAACCTCGCTCCCTTTTCTCGTTCCAGTATAGCATCGCTTTTTCTTTTCCCTCTCGTCAAACGCGTACGAATCGACGGTGTTTTCTCAGTTTATTTATTATACTTTTCAGCAGCATCCGGTCCGCGATGATCATCGTACTATTTGCTCCGAACCCTTTAGTTACTAGTGCCGTTAGATGCAACGAATGCAAAATTTTCAAGTGTAAATAAGCGCTGCCCCGTATATATCTGCATTTGCATTTAAGTTACGATTATTTGAAGAAATATCAAAAGCATGTGTATTTTTAAAGATACGTAACTAAAAAAGATTTTTTTTGGAAATGGCGAAAAATTGTTGGTAACTATAAGCTTACAAGTAGTTTTTCTTCATTTTCAAAAAGAAGAATTGTTTTGAACTGTGTCACTTGAGAAATACGTCATGTGTGATATGCTCAATCGAATTAGGATAATCGAACGTCCGGATACACTGAGAAAACAACATCATGATAGATAATAGGTATATACACATTAGTAGAGTATAAGGTTTATACGTTAGTAGAGGTAATGCAATCGAATAACAGTTAAGATAAATCCATTAGTATATAGATAATAAACCCTACGATATATTCGCTAATGCGTTGTATGGCAACTGTTTCTTGATCAATATTAACCGTTTTGTCGATTTCAAGCGACACAATTTCTAATCTTTGATATATATGGACAGTTAAGAAATATCATTAACGGTTAATATTTTGTTCTCTCCAATGTACGGCACCTAAGCATTCAGATAATCGACAAATCGGATAATCGAAGTTCAACTGTATGTGGGTAAATTTCACGAAATCATTAGTTTCAATTCTCAGATATACCAAGGCTCTGTAAGGATAAAATCGATACTTTTTTAATGCGGTGATTTCGAAGTATCTGAATAGTTTTACTATTCTATATGTATTCCAAATTGCATGAATTGCCACGTCGGTAATGTGTCCCCGAATGCAAATTCGATTATGAATTTTGCATTACTTTTCTTACTTAAGTCATTTTAATGGCCTACTCAGCAGTAATATATTTATCTTAATGCAAAATATTAAAAAATGGGGCATAGTGAGATTAAAATTCGTTTGAAACCAGTGAAGAAATGGTTTAAATCTTGTTCCGAGATACAGGCGTCACGTCGGTAATGCATAGTTTTTTTGGTTGTATACAAAGTAGATGATGTTTTCTGGTTAATAATAAATAATGATTGCGAAGTGTGCTTTACAACTATTTCAAGACCAGTCAGCATTTTCATAGTATACACTTCTAGAATACTGTATTCGTGTTTAATATTGAGCGTACATTTTTAATAAATCACATCGATAACGCCAATTATGAAACAGCCCGACTTGAAATTATCCCAATATGCCATAAGGACCCGATCGGGTGTTCCTAAGGCACACCCTAATCAGCTCATTGATAAGTAGAAGTATTTATTTCGGTTTTCTATTCGGTTATTACAATAACCGAATACCGGGGCTGTTGTACACAACACAGCTGTTCTAAATAATTTTTCGAGATCCGATCATATTTACTCGGTAAGGTTCCTATGATACATTTACGTTACATGCACAATCGGGGCCCTATCGGGTTACCTGATAAGAGCTCGATTATTCCTCAGTTAAGCTAGATCGGGTCCTATAGGATATTATTATAATAAGAACCCTACTACTTTTTCCAGAAGGAGTAGGTCATTTTTACGAGGTGAGAATGATTCAAACAACTAATATAACTACTTCATGTAATATATCATTTCAACATTACCTGATTTATCCAAAAATTTATTTACATGAGGTATTTCAACGACTAAAAAATCGTCAAAACCCTCATATTCATACCGTCATGTCGGTAACGTTAAGGTACATGTATATTTTCAATGCGTACTTCTTGATCGCACTCTGTGCAGTTTTTGTGTCATTTTCAATCTGTAGAATACAGAAAAATATATTTCAAACGTTTTTAAAATATTTTACTTCACGAAACTTCACGTAAATCGACCATGCTGATTTCGAAAAAAATAATTAAAAAGTTCTTTTTTTTATCTCCCAAGTATTGTGTAAAAAGGAAAAAAATTCTGAAACTCTTGGAGCCACTTCGATACAAATAATTTTTATCCACTCGGAATCAAACATCAGAGTTCCATAAAAGGCTTGGATACCCGTTTCTTAGATTTACCACCCGAAGGGGCTGACCGCGCACACATTTATAGATAAATTAAAAAAATATCTATTTCAATACCATCGATTGCGAGAAATTTCACTCGTGGAGCCAAAGCAAAGTCGGGAGACTCGGCGGTGTCTCGCGTCAAGTACAATTATTTTATTCATGCGTAATAAAAGTCGGCGCCCGCGGTGGGATTTCGCGGTAATTGAAGGCAGCTTTGAAACGAGCTCCTCTCTCATTGTCAGTACCTTTTTAAAGAGCGAATGAAGGCGTAGGGATCGTAAAGGCCGTAAGCAAGGCGCGGCACGGGAGGAATGGTAAAGCGTTATACTTTGCTAGGCTTATCTCGCAAAAGTAACAATATTGCTCGGCGATTATGGTGCGCGAATTAAGCCGTAAGGCGAAACGGTGATCGAAGGCCTTTTCTTTCCGCGGACCGGCACGATAATTCCCTTATTTTCGCGCGATTCGTATACAGGGATGCGAGTGAATTTTACTTACTGTGTGTACGAGGAAAGATTTTTTCTTACGCGTTAAAGATAATATTCAGATCCGCGTAAAAAACGTAACTGGGAACTTATCGAGAACTGGCCATACTTTCCTTCTTCAAAAATGGCGCTAATAGAGCAAACTAACCAGGCACCTATACATGTTTGTAACAGCTTCCTTGTCTAACTTCTGCCTAGGCTTATCAACCAGGGCCTGTTTACGTTACATACTTAACGAGAGCCTGCCTAGACTGCTTGACCAGTACCAATCCATGTTTCCCTTTTCAGTTTCCAATTCTATTCCAGAAAATCTGTGGACTATATGATTAACTTCTAATTATACAGGGTCAGAGGCTTTCGAGTAAAAATGCCAATTAACGCATAAGAGCCTCTGTGTCGCAGTACGCATAGACGATTATCCGTGAACAATATAAAATGAATTGACCAAAAATATGAAGAGTTCAAAAACTATGCTACATAATTTATTAATATAACCTTTTAAATTATATTTCTTATATATACATATTTATTAAAACCACCCATGTGTCTTTTTGTCGTTTGGAACCCATTTCAATCTTTCATGTTGCACAAAATGCTCCTGAGGACAACTTTTGATCAATGCCATCTATATTTCGATTAGTTTGGGAGATCAGGGAGTTTGGGAGAGCCTGAATCGAGCCAGGAAAAACTGGAGTGAAAATCATGAACCATGCTTCAGTTTCCTAGCCAGGTCTTGATAAGGATGAGGTATACAATACCCGATCTAGGGATACAATACGGGTGCCACCGTCCGCGTCGCTTATATGCGTTCTATTCCATTCAGGCTTCTTTATCAAGTAGTGAACTCGGCACTGCAGTTCCATGTGTATGTGTAGGCTGGCACTTGAGTAAAGGTACTTATGACGTAAACGTGCACGTGGTTCGGAATGTTGACGATTTTTATATGTCTATTTTGTTATTGTTAGAATTATTGGCTTGAAGTTTGAAAATAAATGAGGCAAAAATCAATCGCTGTTTAGACTGTGCAGAGGAAGTCTGCACTTTTTTAGTTCTCATTAATTTGCCTTTGTTGCAGTTTCATTTTTTCTTTTTCATTTGTTTTATGTTTTTGTTCCAAAATCTGTTTTTAAAAATATTTTTGTATTATGTATTTGTATTTTGCGTTTGGACACTAGAATTTATATCTTTTGTTATGTATATATTTATATCGTAAAATACCATGAATAAATTATGATTTATACTTGGTATGTATATTAAAAACGCTTATTGGGACCGTGCAACTGCTTGGAGGGGATACAGCAAACGATCGTGCGCAACTAGTGGTGAAAAGGCTTGAAGTTATGCCAGCCACTACCGCTACCGGGTTAAAGTACATTACGGTATGTCTCACTCTGTACCTATATGGCAATCAACGTGTCTAAAGGTGAATAAACCGGCCCTAAATGTTATACTTACTGTTTATTGCAATTCTATACATATAAATAATGGCTATAAAATACACCTGATGAAAAACATTCATATTGTTGTTCACTAATTGGTTTTGCCGAGGATTTTTATATTCTTATCGTATTTGGTACTGTATAAAAGTGCAAGATTTTTCGCCGACTACTGCCACCAGGTGTCACTGTACGGGTATTGCACGGTCCCAATAAGCGTCGACGGCACCTGGAAACGAGAGCTCAGTCCCACCATCGCTTATAAGCGTCAGTTTTTTTTTTGTAAAAAAACATATTTTTTAAGACAGGTATCCATTGCTTTAACTTCTATCAGTTAATTTTAGGTAGTAATATAATCTTGTTTAAAAAAGAAATTTGGTTGGGACAAAATGTATCTAAATTAGAGCGGCAGTGAATGTGTTAAAGAGGATATCTACTGAACCCCTAGGTATGCCGTAATATCCCCTAATCAGGCCCTGGTCAAATTTAGAGAATGCCTGGATGAATTTCTACATGGAGAACACGTTGGTAATTCTACGCAGTTTTTAGAAACAATCGAGTTCGAGGGATCGGTTTGAATCAAGGAAAGGCGAAATTACGAAATAACGCGAATAGAAAAAACTGGCCGTTGCTATTCATTAGAGCGAAACAAATATACCATCCTCTTCGACTTATCTCCCTCTTTTTTTCATCGGCATCCCTCTCTATCTCACCCCCACGTTCTATCTCTCTCTCTCTCTCTCTCTCTCTCTCTCTCTCTCTCTCTCTCTCTCTCTCTCTCTCTCTCTCGAGCACCCCATCCCTCCCACTTTGCAATTCTCCATCCTCCAATCGATCCGAGCACCACCCCAGGCGTTACATCAATCACCCTGTTTGGTTTGGAAAATCTTGAAAAAGCTCGAGCCTTCTTATCTGACGCGAAACGGCGGGATAAATGCCGATAACAGGCGGCGATTTCGAATATAAATAAATTCAGAGTAGTGTCGACCCCTTTGATGTTCGTTTGGTTCGGTTAGGCCTTTAGTGTTCGGAGGTAATACGAAATCTGTCGATAATTCATCTACGTTGTATCCTCTTACGACGATTGGACGAGTTTTTGACGAGGAATTTACATTTCGTTCGCTTGAAATATTTCGTAAACGAGGGTTGTTTCGACGATACTGTTTCAGATGTGCCTTTTGACATGATCTTACACAGTGTATTTGAGTATAAATTCATATTACGATCGGAAGCTCGTAACACAAAACGTCTGTTTTTAAACTTTGCATAAGAAAAACAAGTACGAAAATACAATGCCGATCGTTTGGAAAAATAAATACGTTCTGAAATTGTATCATAAGTATGGTACAATTTCAGAACATATTTATTTTTATAATAGTAACTGTGGTACCACTTTTATTATATACACGGAGAAAACCGAATAGTAGCAATTACCAACAAGAATAGTAAATAAGTGATAGCTTCGACACAATATCATGTCGAATAATCTGCAGAATAGTAATCATCACTATTCGAATGGTAATCATTACTGTGCTACAGATTATTTAACATGATACTGCAGTCGAAGCTGTGACCTATTGTATTTACTATTTTGGCTGGTAATCATTACTATTCAATTTTCTCCGTGTAGATATATTTTTTAGCTCAACCGACTGATGCTCGCATACGAGTATTTCAGGACATTAATTGGAAAATGGTGTAAGCGAGACGAAAGGCGGAAAAGATTCAGAACAATATTCGATTTGAGCAATGCCCGTCAATTGCTCCCATCTCTCGCTCGTGTGTGTAACTAGGCGCGCAATATTGCGCTACGTACAGATCCTCAGATCAATCTCATTCAGCAACTCCTATCCGTGCGCGCTCGGTACCGGTGCGGCCATACACTTATCACCACTTGCGTTTCCGGTTCCGCCGTCTTATCTGCGCTGGCATTAACCACGAGGCCCCTCCGCGCTGCGCCGCTTGTCAGCGAAGTTACTCGACTCTTTCAGTCCTTCCCGTGCAGCAGTCGGGGTGTGCCACGCTGCAGGGATCACGTCGACCCTCCTCACCTTCCACTGTCTTATCTCGCGTCGGAGCTGCACCTCCCACCCCAATGCAAATCTTCCTCGTCCGAGGGTCGACACCCCATGCGGCGCGTGAGGGTTTAAAATCAACGCGGGACCACTTATTATCTCTCGCCTCTATCGCGAGTTGAAAACCGAACGAGTTGATGGATGATCCTTCCAAGAATTATATACGGGGCACGCGTATACCGAACGAGGAACGATCGACGGACGGGAAATCATTTCCGGGGAACCGCGAACCCGACGTAGAAAGAGGGACCGCAGTCGCGCTGGGTTTATCTCCCCGCCTCGAGATTCGCAGGAGGATCGATAATCCTCGGCGAGCTGGCGAAGGGCGACGGAGCATCGGGCAGCGGGCGTGAGTGAAGTTTCGCTTCGAATGCTTTCGCACGGGTCTCGCGCGCTCCGCGAGAGTGTGGCGTCTGCGCGTGATACGGGCGAACGTCTTTATTCTTCGTACAATGAGGATGTATATGTGTACGCCGCTCATCGGATGAGGGATGGCGAGAGGGGCGCGGAGCGAGGGAGATGCCCGCGCGCCGCGAGAAACGAAGGAGGGCATTTCTCCTAGAGTAAAGAGTGAAAATAGATTCCGGAATATTGGAAAGCGGGCGTGTGGGGTTTGGACTCGTTGAAATATTCATTGAACCGCACGCGCGCTCGCTGCGCGGTAAAGGCAGCGTTTGCGCTTCGCTGCTCCTTCGTCTTCGTCTTCGTCTACGGCTTTATTGTCACTGTTCCAGTCGAAGGGCCTGTCTCGATATCCCTCCCTCTCTCCCTCTCTGTCTCTTTCAACGTTCCGCTGCCGCGCGCTCCCTCGAGAACTTTGCATTTCGAAATTGAAACGGGCGAAAGTACAGACGCCGCGCGAGAACGTGCATCGCGTACGGATGTGCGCGTGTAATGCACGGGCGCGCGATAATGAATGAACGAGCGTGCGGTATACGTGCGCCGCGCGGCTCGCGTGCATACGGCTAAAGCGATTCGACTTGCTCTTTGGATATACGCGGAACTCTTTAACGAGTGCGGAGATGGTAATGGCGCGGGGTATATGCGGCGAGGAGCTTCGGACACGCGGTGAATTTAGTGAGCGTCGAAAGAAAGGAAAAGGAATAGCGGAGGACGGAGAATACGGCATCAAGCATGCAGCTCAGGCTTCGTTAGGCTCCCTCGCCTTTGGCAATCTCCCAAAGAGGAGGAGAGAGAGAGGGGGGGGGGAGAGAGCGAGAGAGATCTTTGATAAAGCGACGAAAAAAAGGGTGTAAGCTTGCCTAGGGGCGCGATACGAAATGATTCCTCGCGAATTCACTTTCCGGAATTTCTTTATTTTCTCTTGGTGCCGTCGAGTAGTCGTTAGAGGCGGGAGAAAACGAATCGGAGAACGACGCGAGACGCGACGCGTTTCCATATAGCTGAACGTTCACGGTGCGGAGGGAACAACGCGAAATCTTGGAACTATACCGCCGCCGATATCCGCACCGTTGCACCGAAGGCGCTGGAAAGAGGGGTGGGCCGCGTGCCGTGGAACGCGATTTGAACTGCCGCACCGTGCAGGCACGAAGGTACGAAGCCAGGATCGAGAGCTGAATTACGACGGGCCGGCGATGCTTCATCGAAAATTCTTCAGACAGTCGGGACTACAATGGGCCGGCCCTTTTTAGTATTCATTCGATCTGAATAATGTAGCATTAAATTATTGGTTCCGATCCGCGCAGGCGTTAAACGATCGCCCGCGAGCTCGTTTCGTCGGAACCCGCTTGTTATTTTCGGATCTACGAAAGATAACGGGAGGAGAACGCAACGTTGTACATAGGTACTTACACGGAGAAAAAAAAGTAGTTGTGATAACTACGATATTTTGGACTCAACTGATCCGGTTTTGTAATCAGCACGAGTTTTACATAGTTATTGCAACAATTCTTTTGTTCCGGTAACTGAAAATAGTTATGACAACTATAAAAAGTGGCGTTAGTTACCAAACTTGAGCAGTTGAGTCCAACATAGTTGGCACAACCACATTTATTTCTTTCAGTGATAGAGCATCGATCGGTCTGTCCTACGAGGAACCGCGCCTCGGTCCGAATGTGACCTCCCGATGTTTCCATTTGCTATATGTAAACTGTCAATTTGCTGGAAACTCGCCGCAGCTCCGGCAAACTGATAATGCGTGAATTGCTCGCCATAACTTTCGAAACGAGGTTCGAATCGAAAATTTGTTTACGGATTTATTGTAGGATTTCGATATATCCAGTCCTGACTACACGAGGTCAAAATGTACCTACCAACATCGTTAGGACAGCTGACGCGAATATAAATAATTTCAAGTTGAATAGAGATTTTCATAGAAGTCAAAGAATCATCGAAGGTGGATACGCGAGTTTTTTTGAACTCGAGTATTTGTTAGTACGATGCGTTAATCGGAGAATACCACATCAACATCGCACAAATTGTGTAAGGAGATCCGTTCGAAATTATGTATTTCGAAAAACCCGCTTAGGGCCAGTTCCTTATATGGTAGTCCCCATAAATAGTTGTAAATCTGTAAATACAGGGGCCTGCTATTAAGTTATACATATATCTGAGATATAAAGACAAAATTTTTAATATACATATCTAACGAGTATTCAAAATATATACGTTTTTGCCGCTCTTTATATAATTCGCAAGTACTTAAAATATATTTTATATATATATATCTACTTTAAAATATATTTTGAGTGTAATAATAAAAAATATATTTCCAATTTTCTAATGCAGCCAATACATTTAAATATATTTTGATTATACAAGAAATACATTTTTTTCTTCGTACATTCAAAATATATTTTAAATATATGAAAACTATATTTTAAGCACCCGCAAAGTATACGAAAAGCAGCAAAAACGTTTATATTTCGAATACTCGTTACACATGTATTTGAAATACCTTTTTTTGTATACCTTAAATTTCGCCATGGGGATTACTAGACATGCAGGGTGGCCCCTAGATGGTTAAATATACACGGTGTCTCAGACATGGTGGATCAGACATGGTATTCTTCATGAAAAATTAGACCTTGAATATGCAATTTAAATTGTCCTGCATCCTGCAGGATTTACGCAAGATCAAGCAGTAGTTTCACAATCACAATGTAGTCCTATCTAATAAAATCCAGCACGATATAATCGAAAGTCGTGATCACCTATCCCTATTGATTAGTTGATAATCGATATCGATATATTATTCGATAGTTAAAGCGGGGAAATTCAATTTGATAAAATTAGTGTTGAAGTAAATGTAAATGTCGTTATGAAACACGTTTTAGGCGCGCGCTTGCGCGTGCAAATGTTCTAGTATCAATGGAAAGTGTCGCTGATGATCAGTCAACCCTCGAGCGAGAACGTTTGGAACAAAAGCTAATGATGTTCAACTGATATTAGTCATTTTACTCGCTCGACGCTCTCACTCGAGTGTCGACTGATCACCGACGACGTTTTTCATTGATACTGCATTGCGGTTGTATAAATTCTTCTTCCTCCTGCGTAAAACCTGCTGCTCGCAGGACACTTCGAATCACACATTCAAAGTCTAATTTCTCATGAAAAGAAGACATTCTGAGACACTGTGTATAATCCGCAATTGTATACCAGTTCTGAAAGCAACTCTAACTTCGAGCATTAGAGCGAATTATCGCCTCACGAATCAACATCAAAACATTATAGTAACAAATATCAATAGCCCTCGCAATTCCATGTATAATTCGTGATGTTTTCACGAAACCTCCGAGGAACAAAATCTCGCTGTTTCCAATATTCCACAGACTGTAGATATCCTTTCTGCAATGGCGCACGGGTTTATATGTACCTACATACTATTCCCAATCCCTCGTCAACCAAGTGAATCGACACGGAGCATGACACGAAGTAAGGAGCATACTGTTGCCACTGTTACAATGTTGACATCGCAACGTGCATCGTACCATGGGCAATGACCATCTTGGTTGTTTTTCAGATCCTACCACAACAACGGGTAAATACTCAGCTCGGCGCGCGACGTCTAAAATGCAGATATGTGTTACGTGAAGTGTGAAATATGTACTTGATTGATAATAATGTGTGAACGGGTTATCGAATCTTTACTACGAAGTAGTTTCAAATTTCGCCGGATAGAATATTTAGTCAATTCATAAGATTTCAGATCTACATTAATTAATAGTTAAGTAATTAGAAATATTTTTCGAACTTATATTTTTGTTTCGCAAATTTTAATGTGTATCATCTAAAGTTCTAAGTTTTGAGTTACATAAAATAATGAAATTTGTAGTCACAGTAGCTCTTCTCTCTTACTTATTCGTGGATAGACATGGATCTTTCAAATCGGCGTGGTAACACCTGTTTTCTACAAAAGATCTCCTGTACTTTTTTTCAAATGCTCGTATCTGAAAAACCACTAAAGATTTTTTCGATTTCTTTTTTATGTCGATGCAGAGTCGTTCAAACTTCTGAAAAAATAAAATGATTGATTCTTCGCCAATATATTGCAGTACAAAGTTTCTTGGATCTCACATCCGATCTATCTAACGAAGGTGCTTTTACTTCATGCCTGTTCCTGAAGGATTAAGGATCCAGTCTAGGTTGGTGAAGCCGTCATGTCTTACGTACACTCTTCCATGCAGAGTCTATCTGGATAATGAACACCAGGTGGTTTTAGTTATAATTTAGATCCCTTCTTATTTCCAAATAAAAATGATTTCACTGACGAGCCATAGTCTTTCCGGGAAAGGAGACCGTCAAATTGTTACACGTAATCTTTGTTTTTCACGGTAAACTACTCTAGTCCAGTAATTAACCCTTTCAGTCATGATGTACACACTGAGGTGTACATATTTTACATTACAGCTAACTAACTCTTCATCTTTTTAATGCCTTGCAGTAATGGCGTACACTGTATTGCAATGATGTATATTCAAGTCACTAGATGTCGCGTGAAGTACAAATTAAAAATTTTAACTTACTATAAACAATATCCGCTCTAAAAGTCGCAGTTTACAAAAATATTTTCCTTAAGTTTTCATAAGTCGTGACTGAAAGGGTTAATGATTAGTCCATTCCGGGGAGTGCTAGAGACTTTTTGTCAAGTTATATATTTATTAAAGGAACGTTTATTTACAAAACTAAGACCACGTGTAACAATTTGAAGGTTTCTTTTATCAGAAAAACCATGATTCATCAGCGAAACATTTTTGATCTAAAATCGAAAAGGGATCTAAAATCTTGGAAAAAACTGGCGGCTTACCTGGTGAATCCAACTTTAAGATGGAGTCCTTAATATATTCGAATATATATGCTTTTTACCCAGCCTTTCCCTGTGGTCGCAAGTACATAGCAATCGCCTATATCATTGCTAATTCGTATTTGTGCTTATTTCCGGAATCACTAAAAGAAGAGAATAGCGGGTCGAACCGGAAAGCGATCGAGAATCCAAATCCCTCCCTATACTTTATACGTATCGACCCGATACTTCTTTAAAACGTAGAATTCCGAGTGCTTTCGCGGCGTCGCTGCGAAGGGGGACGCCGATGGGGTATACCTACGCGGCGAAACAAATGAGCCGCTCCAGTAATCATGAAATTGCCCCTCCGTCGCTTCAATTTACCTTACAGTGTTTTTACGTTCGATCTCCCCTCACCGTCGGGATAACGCGAGGCTACGGGTCTTCGACGCGAGAGGAGCGAGGGGCGACGCGTGGTATACACCAACGCGCGCGTATAACTATACGAATTTACACAGATGCGCGCTCATCCGCTCGCTCATCCACCCACGAGCGATCCGTAAATTCAATCGCCTTCTATCTTCCGCCCTGCCGGCGAGGAGACAGCGAAGATGCAGGTAACGATCGAGAATCGAAATTACAGGGCCTCGTGCACCGCGCGGGCGAGCGAACATACACCATCGCCGGCCCCTGGAAAAGCGGAGCGCGAGGGCCATCGAGGCGACCGTAGAAAGGAATTTTCCGGTCAATATATATATCTGCTCCGCGACTCGCTTCCGATAATAATGTACAGCGGAGAGCGGCTCGTGTAGGTAATAACTCGGGATACGGTGCATCGTCCCAGAATTCCCTCCCGCGCGCGTTTCTCGAAGTGCTTCCCGGTGTACTTATCCGCGAAGCCGCTCGTTCCCAACCGGGCGCGGAGAATTCGGGATTGTGTTGTTACGGAAGCCGGATGAAAGATTCATCGAGCGATCGGAAGAGTGCTCCGGGGTCGACCTTTCAGAGCGCTCCGACCGACGATATAACCTTTTAAAGACGCCGTAAAGGCGGTTTGATGGCTGATTGAAGAGTCCGGGATACAGATATGAATGAGCGACGTGATCTCACTGCCGAGCGAGCTTCCCGGTCTCCCGGAAGGAGATTCGGAATTGATACGGGTCACCGTTCGCGCGCACTGCGCCGTTACCCGCGGTCTGCCCACGCCTCTCTCTCGTCGTATTTATAAAGTGCGGCGAGTACAGTAAGTTGCCCTTCGAGCCTGCCAGGTGAGGATCGGAGCTCTTTGTCGCTCCTCATTCCGCGAATTTCGCCGTCCGTGGAAACCGACAATGGATATTTCGCATGCAGGATCCAAGGTGGAGTCTGCAGACGACCCTGGTCGTCCCTGGTAATGGCATATCGGAGAGGGCGCGTGGGCGTTGCCGGGACGCTGGCTGGTTAACGTGATTACACGCAACGCACAATACTCCCCTCTCGCTCTCTCCACCCCTTTTCGGCCATTCGCGTCTCTCGGTCGGACCCCCCCACCCCTCATGCGTATTTCGCATGTAAACGTACGTACGTGCGTACGCGGCTACGTATCGTTCCCGAGGGATGTATGGACGCGGGCCGTACCGACCACCGAGACTAACCAGCGTTTCCCGACCAACCGATTTTCCGATTGGGTGTCATCTAATAATTTCGAGGATTTCCTATCCCGATCCTTTAATGTCTTTATTTACGCAACGCGCGCGCGTAGCGAACGCTCCACCGAGAGTATCCGGCACCGATTCGATCCGATTCAACGACGGATAAACTCGATTGCGGGGGAGACATAACGCGACCGAATGGAAATAGTGTGGATTTATTCGACGAGGAAACGAATGGTGTACGTACCGTTGTTTTTCACTATCGCCGTAAAATTAGTCCAACGACCGACAGGCGAGTACCTATTTGTGGCGATCTGGCATTACGGGGTGATATGGACGCCTACGTCGACGCGCGGTGATGGCTCGAAACGGCCGATTCGACGAACAACCACTAACCGGCAACCTTATTGTCGCATAAAAATAAATTTAACGACGATCGTTCGTCCGTCAACGCCACGTCTGATCGCCATACGATAGCGACCGTGTCCAACACGACAATCACCATAATCTATTACAATGTTGTCGACGCCTTTGATATACCTCTTTTATCAGTTTTCCACTGTAAAAGGTATCTCTGTATAGCTACAACTAACGGAGAGAAAATTCGCCGAAAGATTAGGTTTCTCGACAGCCCTCTTTAAATACGGAAAGACTGAGACCAGTCAATTTTACAGTATCGACGATAAAAAAGGTACACATCACGTAAAGAAAACTTGAATAACACGAATACCCGATTTCTCGGTCCCTTCGAGTTCGTGGTAACGAGGATTTAATGTATACGTATAATTGAAATATATATTTATTATGATAAAATAGGAATAAATATTGCTAAGGTAAACAAAACATATTTTTATACTAACAAATTACTAGCATTCTCATGCAATTTGTAAAATTTTTCTCAGTTTACACGGAAAGACTGATACCAGACCAGTAAATTTTACTATATTTACAATAAAAGAGGTACACATCAGGAATTTCGAATGCTTTTACAGTGCGATGCAGTATTTCTTTTTAAACATTAAATCGTGAAAGTTTATGCATTACAATTCATTAGTTTCTAAGGAAAATTTTTTTTTCGGCGCAGTAGGAATATCCGAAAATCCTTATGTGTACCTTTTTTTATTGTAAATACAATAAAATTTACTGGTATCAATATTTCTGTGAACGAGTGTCGAGTCTCGATCGTATATATTATATTTACAAACGCAGGAAAAAACGGTTAATAATGACTCGATAATGCATTCCTAACGACTTTTCAATTAATAAACAGAACTCAGCCCCATAGGTATACCTCGATCGTTTTTATCGAACGACGTGATATAGTGGCAGGACTGCTCGAGTGGAGCCTGCAAGATTTACGAGCTCGTAATCATCTGCTGATCCACGAGCTGCCCCGACCGCCCATATTTTCTGTCTCGAGTATCCCAATGTTCATTGTTCATCGCTGCACGACTGCCCTTTGCGTTTAATTCGTTTTATACCTTCCGCGCCAGTGAATCGAAATGAGTGGAAAACTGTCAACGGTTGAAATTGGATCAATTGACGAAGGGAGGATCGTGATTGTTGAGTAAGGGTAAGCGAGTTATACTCGTATGTGTATCGTTGGTATCGCTCTTTAAAAAAATATCCCAGGTAACATCGCGTCAAAAGTCTCCGAAAAGATGCATACAAAAAGTCACAGGTGTCTAGAGTGTATCGTGAATCGTGTCTAATGTCCCGGTTTTTAGATATATCCCGCGTGTTCGTATAAGTTGTCTTTTTGACGTCTTTGGTGGTAACCGTAAGTTTGTTTTAGATATTTCTAGCGTATCTCTCTCTCTCTCTCTCTCTCTCTCTCTCCAAAAGTTGTCTTTTAAATGTCTCGGAGTGCCCGTGCCCGAAAGCAGATGTCTTTTTGGTGAATATAAAAAGTCATCTTTGCGGACGTACGAAAAGTTTTGTTTAAGTTGATTATTCGTACGTCCGCAAAGACATCTTAAAATACACGTCTTTTAGACAAGTTCCAGATAAATGTGTTATCTGGAATAGTGTATTAAGTATTCTATAATTTTGTTCTTTTTCTCCAGATATTAACTATTCGTTTTTATTAAATGATAGCTATTTATAACAAAATGAGGGAGTTCAATACATAGATAAGATTTTCTCCTCTGATTTAAACTGATTGCAAGTAAAGTAGAAAAGACATAAAAAGACCACACCTCATCGTGTGGAGATATTGCATGCATAGTTATTTTCGTTAGAACGGCGCGAAACAACCGAATAACGAATTCTATTTTTTTTCACTAAGTGTCAAATACGGGATTGACGATTTCACGCACTGCGCAGGTTATTTCACGTACTGCGCAACTTTTCACGAATTGGTGTGTGAAAGATGATTTCACATGCGTCGAGGACGCCCATGAAACCGAGTATTTGACACTGAGTGACACAAAACTAATTGTAAGTAATTGGAGCAACGCGAGTGACCATGACGATCGACTGTCTGATCGGAAAAGCTGATCATCGAGTTCGAAGAACAATTTCAATGCTGAACATTGGAGTGAAACGCGAAATGACGTCTAGGGCACAACACGGCTGACTTTAATAGGCGATTTACTGCGACGACGACACTGGTTTATACCGCAGGCATCTATAGATCTGCTATCGCTTCGGCTTTTACGCAGATACACGCGTAAAAGCATATTCGTGTTACCGCGAAGATCATGGAAGGTGAAAGAAACATCATCAGAGTTCACATTTGTCTGTCGTCGAAGCTACCGCGGGACTCTTACGCGGGTTCAGATCAGAGAGCCGTGGAAAGACGAGGAAAGAAAGTGTAGATCGTAAATAACTTTGTCTGGAAGATGAAAACATCAAAAATATAAAAAATACGCCAAGGACTATGCGGGGCAAAAATTGTGTCGACAAAGATTCCGACAAAAATTGCCCGCTGTATTTCGCACCGTAAAAAAGTATTAATATCCGAATGTGTAGTGCCAAGCACCTACACTGAGAGAACATTTTATTAAGATTGATTTATTAAGCCTTTACTTATTACGGAATAATAAAGATTTCATTACCGTAAAAAAGTCGTTTACTAAGAATTTCTCTCCACGTTCAGTTAAACTACATCTAATAACTAGAAATACAAATTTAGCTATCATAAATAAACTTGTATTACTCGGTATTAACATTTATATTACGTACAGGAACAAATATAATATTTATTGACGTTTTGTAAATTCGGTATTTCATTCTGGTAGTTGTTTCGATATTGCCCTTGTGTGTAGCATGTTAACCTCGAAAGAGCGTTCCTTCTGGATTATCTCCGTTACATATTTTGAATGCAACCTATAGAGAACCACTAAAAAAAAGGTGTGAGTGCCGTTGTACTCACGGAGGATGTGTAAACATCTTACAATTATCTGCGGTCCGAGTTTAATTGGGGAATATGACGTCGTTGTTTGACATAAAGAAGTTTCATTTTTTTTATAATAAAATATTTATTATTATTATATTAGATTTATAACTTACTAGCAGCCCGTCCCGGCTTCGCACGGGTAGATTGTGGATTGATTTTGTCCGTCCACCATTGTTTAAATACATTTTTAATACAAAACTTTTAGTATTTTTCCCGGGCTACGCAATGGTCATATTGGATTTGACCTTGACCATGACCTTCAAGGTTATATCAAGGACAATTCAATTTTTTTTCACGTTCAAATGTGTCCTTAACTATTTTTTTCATGTTACCTTTATTGTCAGCGGAGGTCAAATTTAGGTCAAGTATAGTTCGACTTTTTGAACACCCTGTATAAGATTTACTAACTCAGAAACCTTCGCGGATATGCGTCCAACTGTTCCCAAAATTTTCATCGCAATCGGATGAACGGTTTAGGAGGGCATAATAATCATCCGTACCGGTACTTTTTGAACACCCTGTATAAGATTTACTAACTCAAACCTTCGCGGATATGCGTCCAACTGTTCCCCAAATTTTCGTCGCAATCGGATGAACGGTTTAGGAAGGCATAATAATCATCCGTACCGGTACTTTTTGAACACCCTGTATAAGATTTACTAACTCAGAAACCTTCGCGGGCATGCGTCCAACCATTCCCCAACTTTTCATCGCAATCGGATGAACGGTTTAAGCTAGGAATCCACTACACTCGACTCGACTCGACTCGACACGACACGACTCGACACGACACGGTGATAAAAATTTGCGTGGTGTGTCCACTGGAATCGACGCGACACGACTCGACGGTACTCGACGGTAGTGCTTCGTCCTTTTAAATTTTAACGTACAAGGATACATCGTGTATGGCTCTATAATTTTTCCAATTATTGCTTCTCTGTAACATCTATACAGATTGAAATTTACTATATACCTATTTATGTTTACTTGGTCTATTCAAGGCTTTTGAGATTTCTTCTCAAGCTTCGTAGCGTATATATATTTTGGTCTCTATATTTCAAATTATGTATATTTCACAGCATCTCATATGCTCTAACTTTATTAATGAGATCCTCCTCCATTCCTCTGCGAAATTAATGTAAAATCTTCGAACTGCTCTTCTCGAATTTCCAAGCAAGACTGCCGCAAATCAACTGTTCGCTCATCGGTCCATATCTCGATGTGCACGCAAACCGTGTCCACTAGGCTCGACTCGACTCGACGCGACAAATTTCTGGCCAGCCAGAAAAGTGTCGTGTCGAGTCGAGTCGTGTCGAGCCTAGTGGATTTCTACGCCATTTAAATACATGGAAAATCATGCGATCAGAAACGCGTCGTGTCGAGTCGCGTCGAGTCGTGTCGAGTCGAGTCGAGTCGAGTCGAGTGTAGTGGATTCCTAGCTTTAGGAAGGCATAATAATCATCAGTACCGGTACTTTTTGAACACCCTGTATAAGATTTACTAACTCAGAAACCTTCGCGGGCATGCGTCCAACCATTCCCCAAAGTTTCATCGCAATCGGATGAACGGTTTAGGAAGGCATTTGTTATTACCTTAAAGGTCACGGTCAAGGTCAAATCCAATACGACCACTGGGTAGCCACGGGAAAATCCTTAAAGTTTTGTATTAAACATTTTTCTCTAAAATGTTTTCCCGTTGAGATAATACAGCTTGCGCGAATAGTATGTGCAGTAGCGCCATACACACATTGACGCAGTCACATCTACACGGCTTACGTCTGACGCTCGATTTCCCAGGAAGGTCCCACCGTAGAGCCATAGCATAGATGTTTACACATCAAAAATCGGCCAAGTTCCCGATGTTGCGCCCTAGCGTATATATACATACGTATTTTATTATCGGGTATTGGATTTCCATTACTCCGTAATAAACTCTTCTCTCCGTGTACCTACCAAGTACTTCTCAGGATGGGCGGGATAGGAGATTCACATACCTCCTATGTCGTTTATTTTACAAATAACTCAATATAATCAAACGTAATAAAAGTGACCGAAATCGAAATAACAAATGACTATACCAAAGTATGCCACCAATGTTCAAAATGGTACTTGGCGATACGAAAATCGGCGAGAATGAGAAATGTATCGTTATTTCTTCTCAAAGCCTCTGAATTTGTACGAAACTCAATCGACGCGCGGGCGACGATACATACTACTGTCATTTTCCCCTTTGACGGCGGTGGTCACTATCTAGTTTTCAACGAGATGGATACCCACCGTATCTCTTTCCACCTTTACCAAATGCAGCCATCGACATACGCAGACGTATTGTTCTTCGCGAACAATGCGGTCCACTGGCGCGTCTCCGCATCGAGTACACTGGACGACTCTCCACAGAAATCCATCCACCGCACTCTAATCGGTTTTTTGCAGTTTTTCTCCGAGTCTTCACTTCGGAGCAATATACGTCGATGTTCTTTCAGTTTCTTTCATCTAGAGTGTCGAATGTTGCGATCGAAATGACTCGATTACATTTTCTTAAATGATAGGGAAAGATGTAGCAGTAACAGTCAGCAGGTAATATTGCTCACCTAAATATATAATATCTAGAGTAGTGTCGGATAATGGTAGGTATCACAGGTGGGGTACTTCGAGAACATGGCATTAGGCTTGCGTTGCTGACTCCTATTAAATTCCCTACTTTTTTGGTTATAACTTAAAAAGGAATTATTTAATTTAAAGTCTGACGAAAGGTCTAGAAAGCACAAACACTCTAGAGACTTATTTACTTATTACATTCCTCTATTTTCAAACTTGAGATAAGATTTACCAACAATAAGTTATGCCCAATTTTACTTAGGTGATCGGCATTCCCTCATCCTCCCCCATACGTTAAATGAGCACGTATAGAAAAAAAAATGCATAAGTACAAATCACGCTAAACCGCGCGAACGTCACACGATGGAAACACGTTTCTACTTTCTCCGCTGAATTCGAATGCCGACAAAGGTTCGGAAAGGAAGGAATGAAATGGTGTGCCACGGAGCATGTATCGTCGGGGTCGACATGCAAATGTTGCTCGACCTCCCGCAGTCGCTTTTCCGCCGGTTGAATCCTGATTCCCCGGGACGAACTGCTTCCTTTCTCTCTCTCCTATTCTACTTTTTGTGTAAAGGTACCCATGTCTGGAGAAAATATCACGATCGATATTCATACACAGTTATACGTAGGTAGTTCAGAAGGACGTGCCTATTGTCACCCACCTTAATTTTATGGTCGACTTTGATAAATCGTGAGAAGAGCTGGACTAATATCAGAAGTGGTCTTTCGTCGAGTTTATTTTAATATTTAAAGAAATGCAGGACTCTTGACATTCAGAAAAGGAAGAGGCTGTACCATCCAGAGGGAACTACGAAATAAAAAGTTTTATTAATGAATTATTTTTGCTCGAAGCTCTTGAAACGATCTCGGTCTGATTTTGTTTGGAGGACTTGTTAGGGGAGACTTCGTCCTCCAAACTTCTCTGATATTCCCGAGAGCCGACGACCACCCTCTCGTGTCCTTTTTTACATTGAAATACGTATAGTAAGAGGCATGTCCCTCAGACGGATATATTAGGAGCTACTCCAAAAAATGAATAATCAAGAAATAACGAGGGTGAGGTATCTCTTTTCTTCAGAAGTTTAAAGACGAAACGCGTGCCGCAAGTAGGAGTCACTCCGCTACACGGCACTCGTGCAATTCCGACTAAATCTTCTTTCAAGACACGACGAAAGGAGGCAAGATGATCGAGACGTCAGTACACCGACAAAGCTGGATTTTGCAGCGAATATATTTGTAGTTATACATCTGCAAACGTGCTTATACACTTCACCGCCTCAAACGAAGAAGAGAAATATAAAGGTTGATATTTTCAGTTTTCAGCTTTTCTTGATTACATTTGTCCCCAAATAATTTCCCTCGCAAGTACACGCCAGATACTTAACAATAGAATACCAGCAGTTAATTTGATTGACGATTTATTCGGAATGCTATTCAGTCCTGATTATTTCATAACATAACTTATGAGGTTTTGGTCTATGTAAATTAATGGAATACACTTGTGTAGATTATATTTCGGTCTACAAAAAAGTTATTCAGCAATGTGGACCACGTTTTCATAGCCCGCGTAAAAAAAAGTATGACTAAAGTACGACGAAAGTCTAGGAAAAGTTGGACCACAAAAGTATGGCTAGGGATCGTATCTCAAATTTTCAGCTAGACAATTTTTTCATATCAGCTGAAAAGTAAATTTCACTTGACTTACCTGTATTTTTGTGATTTAGTTCTGTTGTATAGGTTCTTCATTATAAAACTATAATGACTTAATCGGTTTTAGAATACAGTTCATTAGAAATAATTAGAGTTTATTAAAATAATAAATTGAAATAATACGAGGGGCATTTGATATGGGTTCATGAATTAGTACGTCGCAACTATAAGGTAGTTGTAGAGTATCAGATGTACGAGTATTTAATCATCCCAACTGCACCACCTCTCAAACCATCATCATTAAGCATCCGGCCGTGATGAGTATTCCGCGATCGTCGGGTAAAACTTCAAGCTCCACGTAAAACGCGTTAATTAAAGGTTGCGCGAGGGTTGGAACTCGTTAATCGCCGGATGATACCCGGATTAATTTTTATTCGGGCCCGAGACTGATTGGAGTCGAGGAGCACGCGTGCAGGATCTGCTACAGAAAAACGATAAAACTCGAGCTAACGAGCATCTCTACCGACATTAAGAAAGACTTGCGCGTGATCACCCCGTGGCGCCAATTTATCGACGTTTAACGCAAAATAATATCGTCACCATAAAGCCACCTTAACCCGAGTTAACTCGACGCATTTGCTCGTCCGAGTGACGGTCGATCAACGATAATAGCCACACTAAAGTCGCGGCACAAGACACCCGCGATATAACCATCGACCGTTTAATCCTCCCCTCGTCCTACCTACGAAAAACCAGACGTCCCCCGGACTCTGCGGGGGCATAGCGCGATTAACGCGACATTCGTACAACCACGGAGTCGATCCATTTTGGTCCCGCATTGCGAACGTTCCGTGAAGTCGGACTGATTACTCGTGCCGCGTTATATGGTGATTGTGTAAGTTAAGGAGGATAAATTAGAGGGTGCTTCCACTTCTCGGCCCACTCCAAAGACGCTTTTACGAGGGAGTTTACGCCCGGGCGATCTTATCGTCGTGACTACCTTCATCAAACTGAACCGTCTTGTCGTCCGGGTTCGTCATCCCTGTCTTCGGCGATGACCAGTGACTCATCTCGAGTCGGGGGGAAAAACAATCCCTCACCCCCTTCCTCAGCTGCGCGGGTCGTTACACGATGAAACGGCCAACGCGCGGTTTCGGACCCACCTTGCTATACGAAGGCGTTATTGGGTCGTTTGGGAAGATAACCCCCTTCGTAACGCGGGATGGAACCATCGAATCGCAAGAGCGACTCTATTTCGAGATGAACTTTGCGGTGCTTTGTACACGTATCTAAGCAAATTTCTTTATTACTTTTCTTCATTTTGCGATCCAAAACCTGAATTTTGGTGCGTCGTATTTCATCAGTAACTCTTTATTCTAATTTATTCAATGGAAAAGGAATCTTGTGTGGTAGTTCTTGGTTTTTTCATTATTTTTGAAGAAATTCTTTATATAAATTCAACGCGCAGTTTTTATTGGTAGCTCCATATGAATCCTGAATAAATGTAGCAAATACTGTCTGTATGGAACGCGAGATATTGAATCATTAAAATTCAGCCCTTATATATTGTATTTCCATATACATACATATAAGGACGAATTGACTAGTAGTTTTCATTGTCTTATTACTTATTTTTAGGAAATTGTTCATACAATTTTCAGCTTTCTCGGTAATGAATCCGATCACCACATGATTAAAGTGTTTCGGACAGCTTACCGATAAAAATAAGCTTTGGTTCCGATCATTACTCAAGAACTATTTTAATAGAGAAAAATCGTAGAAACTCGTACAAAACATTATTGTAGTCTATTATCGTTCGTTTTTCTATACTAAATTTCTCTATTTTTAGCGTCATTCCTCCGATATTCTTCACGGTGAAAAACTAATTATTACGGAGTACGTGCACTGGAATAAAAAATTTCCAAACCACAACCTCTCGGGCAACCAACTAAATATTTGTTTAAGTAACTATATATTTACTTGAATGCCCGTAACCTCAAACTTTAGTTCATTCAAACGATTTTTTTTTCAGTGTAGTTAACACAATACTTCCACCGTTTATCAGACAAAAACTTTTGTTAAAACAAACCAACTCGGATTGATTTAACGAAGCAGTGAAATTGAATTGATTTCCATCTACCAACAAAGCGAATGTAATTGAATGAAACGACAGAAATGTAGTTGGTCCAACTATATACAGTCCAACCAAACACACAACAGTTAGTGTGACAAAATGTAACCTTCAATCCAAACTATTTGGTTTGAACGACTGAATTTTCTTCTCAATGTAGAAGTCCGTGGCAGGAAAGCTCGATCGAAATGACGCAAATACGAGTCAATCCCGTTTACAAAAGCGAGAACTGCACGCATTCGAAACGATACTCAACAGTTAAAAGTTAAATATAAATCGCGGCAACGAACCGAGCATCGATTCAGCTTTTACGTTCGTGTGCACTCGGAATTAGCCTGAATTATGTGCCTTTCGTGCATCTATGCGGGACCCGTGCTTATGCACAGGTACTAGGAACTAGCTCACGCACATCTCCCACCCTCCCCTTCCCTATGAAACGCTCGTAGATTCCGCGTGGTATGCAATATTTATGTGTTCGTGTGCAATAACAAAGTGGAGTTGCATAGTCGTCGGATGCCGGTCTTTGATAATTAAATTTATACGCGGTCGAGCTTTACGTATACGCATGTCCTTATGCGACTAATTGTGAAGCACGCGGCACGCTCGTTTCGCGACCTGCACGAAACCTGGCGAACGAGCATTCCTTCCGTGGAAAAAGCTTTACGGCGCATCCGGAATGAGACACAAACGGGAGACGGAAGTCAAAGCAGTTGGCTTTCGTCTTTTATTCAATTCTCGCGTCTCCGTAGTTCGACTCCTGGTTTCAAGTTTCCACTGTACGATTTTATCGTCAAATGCACGAGGCTCCGTGCGGCTCGTATCGATCAGCGCGTGGTGTAATCGCACGTTGTAGTCCTTGCGGACACACCCAGTCTCGTGGCAATCTTCCGCTCCACTTTGTTAATTGACTCGTTCGCATCGACACTTCGGTGGACCGTTAATTCTAGTTGATCGGAATCTAAACGAACGGCGATCGCTCTTGGCTAGTTATCCTCGCGTTAACCTAATTATGGTTCGCGCGTGAGAGAAAGGTTTGCTCACGATCGGTCTTGATGAATGAGTAGGATGTGGTGCCGTGCTTCGTGCCCTGCACGTTACCTTGTGACAGTTATCTATCAGCACAACAGCGGTGAATAAAGTTTTCGGGCTCATTGTTTTTAGGTGACTCAATACGTGACTTTTTCCGAGGAAATTTCATTGGAGGGGGTGACATCGATAATTCTGGTTACTTATTAATATTACCAATAATGTGTCGCGTTCTTCGGATTTCAATTTCTTTAGAAACTCCCCTGAACCGTATTCAAGCTCATCGCTTCCTCCGTCACCCTCGTTACAGTAAATGCACATTGTCGAGTAGCCGATTATTTCGAATTTACGAGGGTAGCCGCGTTAAAGGGTAAAACAGGCAGTACACTCCCAATACGAAAGCAATTAATTTCGCCATTTATTACCGGCGGTCCCATGAAAAACGCAGCACGCAGAGGTATTCGTTGAGATGGGAAATATGAGCGGATAGGGCTCGGCCGGTTGTAAAGGGAGTGCGCGGGGCTACGAAGCCGCGAGTATGGGGAAGTGACGTCACACGTGACTTATGACCGCCGTAAATCAACCCATTGAATTTCACAGTGTCGATATTTCGTCGTGCCGAAGCACGTCCAGCGGCCTCTCCCGCTCCTGTAATCCCTCCTCGCGCACCCCCTTGCCATCGGAAGGATATAGAATCGAGGGGAGAAAAAAGTTAAAACGATTCGGTTTTGTGCCGGCGAAACGGACCGGGTGCGGTGGTCTCGCTCGAATTACGGGGTGTCGGGTCCGCTGGCGAGGAAACGCCATCGAAAACTCGGTCACGGGGTGAACTCGCGCGGCCGCGCGCCGATTTTGGCAGGGAATGCCGCCCGTCCCACCGTTTCTTATTGCCCCTTACCCCGCCTCACCACTTTACCCGCGCTTCGACGGAAATTCTAGACGAACGTCGACGGCGTTTAAGGATGTAGAAGTGCGTGGAAGTGGGATACTCTCGACGGGAGCCGAGAGCCGCGCTACGGATCTTGCGGTAACTGGACCCGGAAGCCACCGGGGTTGGTCGACCCCGCTCTTCTTATTTTGGAAGATTTCCCCTGATGCTCATTGCCGTCTCCTACCGCGCAGTTTCGACCCTCGCCTCCTGCCAGCTTACACGCCCGACTTACACTCAACCCTCGAGCTTATTCTTTTTTCGCCCTTTGTGTGATGGGTCTATAGATTCTCCTGTTCGATTCTCATTAAAAACGTTTGACGATTACACTATAGTTGCTTGCGAAATTGTAAATCGGGAGAGGTCGGGCGAGATGGCACAAGAATGACTACTTTTTCTTCCTAGAAATTATTTCGGCTTATACAAATTTATAGAGTTACTTGACAAGTAGTCAGCCAGGTTTCTTCCTTTTCTATCCAAGTATATTTTTGTACACGCCTGTCTCGTTAAACGGCCATGTATCGATGAAGGCTGATTGCACGTGATATTACCATACCTAACACTGAGAAAAAAAACGATTAAAAATTATTCTGTTAGAAGGATAATCTGAGTACGAAAGGTAAAGTGGATCGAAAATTATTCTAAGGAAGGTTACATTTTATACCCTGGAAGGATAATTTTTGATCTGTTTTACCTTTCGTACTCAGATTATCCTTCTAACAGAATAAATTTTAATCTTTTTTTTTCTCAGTGTATTCGTAATTTAATTCGGATTAAAATTGCAGCTCTCTATTACGTATTTCACGCCACCTTTATTTATAGGGTAATCCTGAATATCGGCGATTTATCCGATCCTCCGTTATTCCACGAACTTTTACGACGGAGATATAAAATGGGTTGTACATCGATTCGGGGCGCCGATGTTGCGCGCTCGGACGTAAAATCCGACGGACGCGCGAAGGGCACGCGCGACGTCGTTCGTCACACCAAATTATAGAGTAAACCGGCACGTGCAATTACACATTTTATACGCCATTTAAATAGAACGAGCTTCATTATCTCGGCATTGAAGTAGATGCCGTGGATGGCAATGTACCGTGGTAATTTTATAGTGGAATTAGTGCATTGTGTATGACCGTGATTACTGCCAATTCCGTACGAATGGTAATTCGAGATAACGCCTGGGGACATTCGGATTACAGGAGGTTAATGAATATCTCGCTCCTCCGCCTTCAAGGCGGATTTGCATTGCCAGGGTGATTTGCTCGGGCGATGTACCCCTGCTGGGGTGGACGAATCTGTAATCCGCTAACACACGCCGGCCCCCTTTACACGCCTCCTTCGTCGCGATTACGTTAACAAATGACGTCGATGGTCGTTTTATAATTTGACGACTCGAGAGAATTCAATGTAAATTCATTCGATTGGTATATTATCATCCAGGTAAATGCATCGAATTGTCGTTAACGATGCCATTATCATTGCCTTGAATTCTTCATCCCGAACTATTTGTTACCACCACGTTGCGCATAAATAAATGAAGAAAATTCAATTTCAAACGAAGTTAAACACACGAGACCCTCCAAGCGACACGGAGGTTAAAGATTCCCGAGATTCGTGCATATATCTACTTATATCTGAAGGCCGGGATCGTTAAATAATTCACCGATACAATGTACCTCCTACATCTTCAACGACCCCGCTTCACCCTCTTTGTAGATCGGCATCCACACACTCAAACGGGCAGAAACAAAGAGGCTTTGGGTTCTTGGAGAGGGAGAGGCGACAATGTCACGCATTCTGTTGTCTGTACTCTCCCTCCTGCAGACAGGCCGGCAGATTCGAGGAGATCCGAGGAGCGCGAAGTACAGAGGGCGAGCTCTTTCTCTCTCCTCTACTCTCTCTCTGTCTCTCATTTAACTTAAGATTGGATTGCAGATTACACATCGTCTACCCTCTTCTCTTTGCCAACTTATTCTTATACTTCGTTCACTGTTCTCACAGACTCCCCTCTTGCACACCGTCACCCGACATCTCTCTCTCTCTCTCTCTCTCTCTCTCTCTCTCGCACCCTCGATGCAATGTATAGCTGAAAATTAAGCGTCGTCGACGCATCGGAAGTCGCGATCGTTAAGGGGTCGAGAGGAACTTTACTCTCTTGTGACAGAGGTGGCGAGACGCCGTCTCGAGCGCCGATGAAGAAGCGAAGATAACCATGATCAATTCGAATGAGGAGATACCAAACGGGGGGTTCCGTCCGTTATTAAAGCATCGGTGTAGAAATATAATATAATGATGTAGAGGCGATAGAATTCGAATTAGGCGTTAGTCACTTTGATTGAAAGTGGATGCGGGTACTCGACTACCGAATTTACACTAATTTTATCTTATTACAAGTATAATAAATGAGATATAATTAAGAAGAGTACAAAACTACAAATATTATAAAAAATAAGAAGGACAAAAATGCAAGAATGGAGATTTACGAACCACACAGCTGACTGGGAATCTTCAATTCAACACAGAAAGACACGATACGTACCTGAAACAAGAACAAATCGTTAAAATTTCGTATAATTAAACGTATAAATTGTTGTGCTGAAAAATATAATTATTTAAATGAAATCTCATATCGTTTACTGCTTGTTAAGTTAAGGAACTGTATTCTAGAGACTTTCATTCAGTACAAGGAATTACTCGTATTCTTCCAACATATGCGACATGTAAGAAAGCAAATAACCATTCATACAAGAGCTGACAACCTAAGTCACGCGTAAGATCATTTAATGCTCCATTGCGTAACATTTCAAATTACGGAAAATGAGGTCGTGAACGGGACCGACTTTTGAAAGGCTAAAGCTAGAGGGTACTTACGCAACTTACCCGAGTCGAATATTTGAACCTAGAATGTCCTATAATTTCGAATACTTTTTAGGATGTATTAGGACTTAATAGGTCTACGTAAACGTTATTTTCTATTATGTGCAAAATCCTAAGTGAGCCTAAAAGGTTCTACTTATTGCAAATTTGGGATGGTTTTAGGACTTTTTAGAACTAACGATAAAACCGAAAATAACCTACTTTAACCCTCCATTAGGCGGGTGGATTACCATTGTAATCCACGCCCATTTGAATAGCACGTCTAGTAGAATCCACCCGCCTAACGGAGGGTTAACCGATATTTCATTCCCTTCGGATTCCTCAATATTTCAGATTATTGCATGATAAAAAACTGTACGTGTCAAAAGAATATGCACGTCCACTCCAAACTGAATCATATATACGCAGTGACTTTACATCATTCATTATTTATGGAATAATTCGGTACAATTTGCACTGTTTGAAACATCATTATTATATCGATTTTGTTATTTTTTAATTGAAAAATGTTGTGAAGACAGTGCACATTCACAATATATATTTACGAAATGTTTGCACGTCGTTAAGGCTCCATGACTGCACTGAGTTTAAACACTGGGTCTTCCCGCCGTGAACCACTAACAATAAGTGTGTTTACTGTGTAGCTACGATGCTCTTAGTTTCTGTCACACGAACACACTATGGTGATACCACCCCAACTAGAAATTTTCGGCTGATCCTCCCCTGGTCCAGGTAAGGAATGCCTGACTAGCTCCTGACAAGATATGTAATGCAAATCATTACCCTCTCTCTCTCTGGACCCGATCAGGAATTCCTAATGAGGACCAGACGTGGTTAACCAGATCAGGTCCAGAGTATTGATTTGATGCCGATTTAAAAATTCTAACAAAATTGAAAAAATGAAAAAGGTTGAAATGCAAACTATTTGTACAACTCTTTTTATATGTCATATCCTACGCAAAAGGAAAGATAATAAATAAACGGGAGAAAAATATAAAATATTTAAAATGATTAATTAATAAGAAACAAATAATATATTGGAAGTAACCAAATACTTGTAGAACGTTTTCCATTATAATAAACTTTTTTTTTCGATACTTATGGCAAGATTGTTTAATTACAAAATAATACACAATTTTTAATCTTTATTTCACTCACTTCTAAATATTAAAGGAGCTCCTTCATTATTGAAAGCAACTAATTTACCGCGAAGGCTTTTTTAGTACTACACGGTAGAAATGGCAAAATTCAGTAACAATATTTAGACTTATTTAGTACTACGTAGAACTTACTAGGATCCACAGAACAAAGTAGGTCAAAAAAGGTTTACAAGAAGTACCACATAGACCATTTTAAATTACAGAAAATCTTTGTAGACTCAAATAGGTCAAAATAGTTTTAAGAAGGATAAACTAGAATCAAATATTCGACTCGGGTATATACTCGCGGGAAGGAAGCGATACAAGAACGTGGGTGCACTCTCCATCGAAACTTCGGAATTAGCTACAAACATCCACCTCGACGACGAGCTTGCAAATACGGTGCAACGTATTCGTATCGAATGGCGCGCCAGTTGGAAGACCGCGCGGGTCTTCGGCAATTTATTTATTTTCCTTCGGGACACCGCGCCGATAACTTTAAAAGTTTGCTAATTTCACGAAAAGAAAAACGCGGCCGTTGCGGCCAACCGATGCTTACCTACGCGTTCTTCGGTTGTGGATACATACGTACATTAGACGTCGGGCATACCGAAGCGCCGGGAGAACTTTGAGATAAAAGTTTTCAACGATATTTCCGAGTTTGCTCGTCACGCTCGAGCTAATATCGTTAAGACGGGCTACGAGCGACGTCAAAAAGTCGACGAGGCGGAGAGTTTCTCCTCTTTTTTTCCACTCACGCCCGTCTGGCCTTGTATTTCCACGGTACGATTACCATCGATATGCTTTATTCATAATTGCCGTTGCTGACGGATTAAGTCCGAGTACACGGTATCCCTCGTGACCTGACGCGTGTCAATTCGTGAGCATTTCAACGCGGAGACAAAGTAGAGGGAAAAGGGTGGCACGAAGAGAGGGGGAAGGGGCTGCAGCGAATTGAGTGGGAGGGCAAATGAAAAGCAGTAAGCCGAGCCGAAAGCACGCGTTTAGGGATAGTCAGCTTTCGCGAACGTATTTGAAGAAGGCACGTGACCAGGATTGAATCGGGCTCAGCGTCCCTTCCCAACTGCGAAAAGAGACTCGCCTCTGTTTACTCTCGAAATCATATCCGCAAATAATACGTACAATTAAAAGCAATAACACGGCCAGTGACGTAATGAGAAGGGGGAACGTCGATGGACTGTTCGTTTCTGCAACTGAGTGCTCGAAAACGTATACCTTTTTATAATTGAATACCGTGATGCGATAATACGGTTGTAAATTATTTGTTAAGTTTCGAATTCGATGGTTCTGAACGGTAGTATCCGCCTTCGCTCTAAATTTCAATGCGATATGCAAATTCGGTCTTAACATAAAAAAATATTCATATTTTTAAATTTAATTCGTAATCCGTATACATATTCAGTAACAAATGGAAAAGAAACGGTTTGAAAAAAAATTATTCGCAAAGTTATAAGTACGTTTCTCTCTGCAAGATTATGACATCATTGAAAAGCCAGAGGGACGAGGTTATGTTTAAGTAACGAGCGCGAAAGGGATAGTTTTACTAGACCTTCACTGGATAACAAGTTTCACGTAAACTGATCCATCGATACTTGCTCGTGCATCAAGAGCCTCCACACGATACTGACGAAACAAATATTTATTCAATAATCGTTCGTTTCCCAACAATTCTCCCATCGTTTTGTGTAGCATATTGCGACGTCTTCGATTCGCCCGATGATTGCATATTAAATAAATTAAAAGAAAGTTACCAATTTTGCGTAATTAGGCAAAAGTCTAGGCTCTCTGGCTAGTGGATAACCGGGAAACCCCTTCCCGGACCCTGTCAGGATCTATTATAGAATAGCATCTAACAGGGACTTTGCAGGGATTAAACTTGCGAGAGCTGCCGAGCGTTCGACCCGGAAATTTGTAAAATTGAGATACATTTGTCTAGTAAACGTATCTTAAATTCACAATCATTTTTTTAACGTGAATTGCATTTTTAAATATCGTTTTTCAGCTTCAATTAGGCGGAAAATGAAAAATAACCCTCAACTGGTATGGTTGGGTCAATCATGACCCAAGAACAATGCTAAGTTACGTCTCTTTAAAATCACCATACCAGTTGAGGGTTAAAATATATGAGATAAATAATTTTGTCTAAGTTTTTCGAATCTGCAATAACAAAATTAGTGTTAAAACCGAACTCTTTTTCATACGGATAGATTGAAATCACTCCTGCAGGCTTATAACTGAGTCAAAATACAGTGTATATTCGAGGAAGCTTGACGTACCTACATAGATGATATGCAGTAATATACTCTAAACTTTGCGCTATTGGTTGTCGACCCAAGGCTGCGATACGATTGGTTTCAACGAATTTTAGTGCCCAACAGTAGCTTCTAAAGAAAGTCTCTAAGTCCTGATGGCCGGGCAGATGTAAACACGTGATCGTGCGGGAAAGGTTAAACATTAGTTAGGGTTATTGCATTCGAAAATTATCGCACCAGTTACTATCACAAAAATAAGACGCGTAGTAGGGGGAGGATGGCCAAAACGGGCTACTTAGGATTTGGTAGGCCATAAATGAAGAAATTGAGGAATTCGAAACGTTTCCCCCAAAATTACATAGGTAATAGTCATACATTTAGTTTCATATTGGTACGAAACATTACTAAAAAGCATACATGTATTACGAGCAAAAACAGGTATAAATTACAAATCTGCATAATACCCCATTTTGTTTCTGGGTAGGGAAAAATGGAATTATATGAAGGAATGAAGAATTTGTTCTATAATATGTATGGATACAACCCACAAATAATTATGATATCATCGTCTTCATCTTCTGTGCCAGCATATGAATTATAAGCCCATCCGAAACATATGAAACATGCAATCCATCCTTTCGTAGAGAATACGAATAAAAATCTCTACAATAAAGGTACTTGGCGTCGATATATTTGCTGTCACTTGGTGAATCTTCTTTTTTTCTAGTGGCAGCGGCGTTTTTGTTTCCTCTGCTACTTCTCCCATCCCTTCGCCGACTCTAGCGCACCCCATTCTACTTTATTCCGTTTTGCCCTATCCGGTGTAGTTTTTAAGTTAGATGTCATTTTCAAAATAAGAAACATTTTCCAGAACGAACTATTATTATCTAAAATGTTTACTACAAAGTGTCTACTTTCCTATAGTAACTGCACTGTCGTAGTTAAAACAAATATACCATAATTACTTCATATCAAATATCCTGCGATATTGTAGCACGATGTTTCACATAGTACGTGAACGTAATGTTTGTATGTTCTTCGACTACCACTGCTCTCGTACGTATTACAGTTTACGGGGCGATCTATTTATTTGAGATTCATGTGATTTCAAAGAACCAGCAGCAATAATCTAAAAGATTAGAGAGGCTCCCCGTTTTGCCCGCCTTTCTCCTAATAGTTGCCAGAAGGTAGAATATTATAAATTTAAGGATACACACCGAAATTTTGCATCATTTCAATAATTAAAATGCTATAACGTTCGACATCTCTTTCGTACGTAACCCCCGCCGTGTTTTTGCGGCTACTAGAAGGACACGTCTTAGGGATTTTCTACAAAAACGATTCCCAGGAACTGGTAAGTCGTAAATTCTCAAGTCGACAACGAATAGCGTACGGTTTGGGGTGTACTATGTCATATCGCATATGTCAAGCTTCCTCGAATACACACTGTACATATATACCTACGGACCGGTACTCGCAACACAATTTCCGTCATTATCGCAGTCGCGAAAAATCCAGCAGAGTCGGCTCGCAACTTTGATCCTGCCGCGCCATTTCCTCGCAACGTCCTCCTCGTAAAAAATACATTCCGCGAGAAAACTCCCCCGGGCGGCGAGACACGGGCGACAGGCTCGTTCGCGTCGCCCGGACGCTGCTCGTAAAACGGAAGAGAGCGCGGCGAGCGCGTGGAAAGTGTGCGCCGCGGTGTCGCGCGAACGCTTTACACGTGGCTTAACAGTCGATAGTTATAAGTCGGGGGTAAATATTATGCCGGTAAACAGCGAAACTGAATGGCCGAGGGTGTTTGTGGAAAGGGTTGAAACGTGAGGAAGGAGGGGGGGGGGAGGGTGTCGAGCCGTCGAGCATTCAATCCCGGGAACGAAGGGTTGAGCTCCTGAACACGTGGCTGTATATTTACTCTGCTGCGAGAGGGACCGCGCCGCGATACGGAGGAAGAGTTAAGGGAAAGCGAATTTCTCAAAGGGGTAGCGAGATGAGTGTCCGCCGCTCGCGCTCCCGGTATCGGTTACCCCACTACTGCCTGGGCTCATTACGGCTTTCAACCCTCGATCCGTACCACTTTACCGCGAAATTATGAGTTTAGCGAGTCCGTTGCACCCTTCACCACCGCGCGATTCGCCGTTAACGAGAAGACGGCCGTTATACGTTCCCGCGCATTTCCGATTAGTCGCGAGATATCGCCCCGGTAAAGCTGGGCGAGAGAGAACCGACGAGGGGCGAAATTCATTTTAGAAAGATATTTGCGGATCGTGCTTGAGACGGGCATCCCTTCCGTTTCGTCCTTCGAACTGTTTCTTTGGGATATATCCCGCGCATCCGATGATACGCGCGAAGACGTTTCTGGCTCGCGAACTACGCAGCTTTCGTTCGACAGTTATTGTTTCGCTTCGCGTAGTTTTCTCCGTCTCAGTTGAGTCCTCGGTAACTGCTCACGTGACTGCAAATCTCTGTCAAACCTTTGCAAAAAACTCTACCCGAACTCTGTCGTTTCTTTGCAAATGTTCCAATTTTTAGAGCCGGTAGAGACTTTGGCAGAGTTAGCAGAAATTTCGACATAGCTGGCAGAGATTTCGGCAGAGATGGCACAGTTGGCAGATACTTTGGTAGAGTTCTCAAGAATTTCGTTAGAGTTCACACAGTTGGTAGCGATTTTGTAATATTTCTGCCGATTTTGCGGATTTTAACGAATATTTTGCCAACTTTGCTGAAATTTCTGTCAGTTTTGCCAAATTCTTACTCTGCCCAGCTCTGTTTCTATCAGTTTTTTAAATTGAAGCATTTGCAGAAAAATTCCACAGTTTTGGCAGAGATTTAGCAGAGATTTGACAGAGAAAATTTTCCATCGAGGTCTCCTCATCTCGCAAAGGCTATACCGTTCGTCGTACCGATGCGTCATGATACGTTTTCGATAGAGCTTTTCGAACATCTGGGATAGTAGCGCACTTCTCAGGTTCGAGGAGCGCGTCGGCCATACCTTTTCGCTCCACCGTACCGGACTGGATATATAGGTATCCATGATCCATAGGACAAATATGCTCTTCTAGTTAGAACTACCGCAAACATTGATGTTCCCGTTCAGAGCACGGAGGGCGTCTGCTGATACCTGCTCTTCGACTTGCTGCTATCGGTAGCGCGGTAACGTTGTAGTTTTCGAGAGTGTATAGGAACGCCAGCGTCGAAGGTTTGAGTTGGGACTACTCGCCACCGGCCCGGAAGTGAGCTAAATTAGAGAGTGGAAACTCCGTTTTCGGTTGAAGGCGTCGACGGAGGCTGATCATTGATCGAGTTCGATGCGGAGCGACGGCTGATCGTATACGCAAAAAAATAGCAATTTTTACAGTTTCATTCAGTAGCGCTGAGGTTCGAGCTGATTTTCAAGAATTTGTACAGAGGACGCATTTCTACTTACAAGATTATATTATAATTGTACAAATACTAGTTTAACCAGATGTAGTTTCTGTTTCCACAGGAATGTGTCTCGATTCCCCGGGAATTTCTATCGGTTCTGTAAAGTTTCCCAGGCTGAATCGTAGTTCATGATACAGTCAAATTGTAATTCGTGTAGTTTCTTTTTCTCCGCGTGTAAGGATTTTTCTCCGTGCGACAATTGACTTCCATCTCGCTGACGTCTCGTCATGCGAAGGATGGTTCATTAATACTGGAGATTTTGTAAAGAATTAATCCACGATTTCTCGTATTTACTTCTAATTTTCTTGCAACATGCTGATTTTACGAGCGCAGCAGCAGATAGTTATTGTACAATTGTGCTGTAGTGCCAAAATGGAGAGGGTAGTTGATGACTGCAAACCAACCCTCAAACGAGGGTATCCTGAATAAATGGGGCTGACTTTTAACCGCTCGGTAATTCGCCATACGAAGCAATCCGCTCAATATTTCTAATACCCCAAGCGTAATATCGTCGCCCTAATAAGAAAAGTGCCTAACTCCACTTATCGGTAAGTGGAGCCAGGCAGTTTTCTTATTAGGGTGACGATATGTAAAACGACATTTTTTAGCAGTCGAGTGGCATTACCCAATTCCCATGTCAAGCGTATCCATAAACTGAACACCTCGTAAAACCGCACTTCGTATAGCAGACTGATTATACGAAGCTGCCATTCAGGAAACGTTAGGCTGCGGGATGATACCGCGGAGGGTGGCAAGATATGGATTAGGCACTGGGGTAGGGGTAGGAAGGATGGTGTGTGGTTTGGTACGGTGGTCGCTACCCAGTTCCGCGAATCACGGATTCTCCGCGGGTCAGGTCGAGGTCAACGCTGACCTAACAGCGGCAGTCAGCACTTAACGGACAATGGTATTCGTTCCCGGCATTCCACACGGTAGAACGCTTACGTTTGTTCGAGAGTTCTTCGACGACTGCGCGGCATTTGCGTCACAATGGAATTATTACGATTATGATTACGTTCGAGGAAAACGCGTGCTTAGGTGCTGCGGTGGATTTCCCTCGAGAAGGAGCCGACCAAGCGAGAGGACTGACAATGAGAAGTGAAATTGACGGAGACGACACTCCCCTCGGTGTGCTTGTAGAAAGATCTCTCGCGCTCAACGCAAAATCTCGCCTCGAACCGAGACGGATCTCACCCTCTTCCGACGTGCGTCGAGTCTTTTTAGTCTAAACATAAATAAATATACGCTAGGATACAACGAGAGCCTTCGAAACGAGTGTTAGGTACACTCATCCAATAGGGCTCCGTGACCCGAGCGGTACCATAAAATAATAGCGTCTCGGCCCCTTCGTCGGACGGCCGCGCGTGTACCGACGATGCGTTTTGACGGGACGCGTGTGCTTACGGCGGGGAAACGCTGTGCCAAATGGCATCTCTCGATTGTTTATCGAAGATGCCTTAGGAATACGAGAGTGGCTTCTGTTACGAGCTTCGGTCTTCGTGGTTGGCGCGCGAGCAATTCCGATATATCCTACCTATCGGAGTCGAAGGTTCTGTGCTGTACGTATACACATGCGAAGCGATCACGAGAGCAGAGAATCGCACGAGTGAACGCGCCGGACACTGCGGGCGAGTTTGGTCGGGAGAGAAGGGGTGGGGGGAAGGAGTGAGGAGGGGGGGCCGAGAGGGAAGCCGTCAAGCGTCGTCTGCCAGAAAGCTAACTCGAAACGCTCTTTCCCGCTGCTGCTGCTGCATCCGCCGGTTCGGTGCTGTACAGACGGAAACTACGTCGACGACGAGGAAGGAAGAGGATTCTCTCTCTCTCTCTCTCTCTCTCTCCTTCCAATCCACGCGGAGCAGAGATGTTTCGAAAAATAAATGACGTGGGAAAATATTCCTCGTCGATATAGGAACCGATCAAATTTCTTCAGGAAATTGCCCGTGATATTACGATGGCCCCGCCCGTCTCCCTCCTCTCTCGTCGCTTCTTCCCTCTTCCTGCTCCAGACATCCTGTGACCGTAAGCCATGAGCCAGCTAGCCGCGCTCCCGTTATTGTCGTCGAGTTTTACCCGTGGGCGTCGGGATGCTTTCCGGCAGGGTGCTCGCGAGTTTGCTCTGAAATCATAGCGAGCGATTCCGTTCCAAGTATCGCCACGGATATGTGGTGTTTGTACGTACCTCGGCGACATCAAGCAAATATCAACGCTCGCAAATAGTGAAAGTATCGACCCTCCTCGCGCGTCGTCGTCTCCTCGGCTTCGGTCGAAACTTTCTCGCCGTCATCATTCTCAGACGCATATTTCGAGTGCAATATCAGCATATCCCGTTAATTCCTAATAAAAAGCAGCGTCGAGCTCGAATGCGCGCGAGTGCGCATCGCCCGGTATAGCCGGAGTGCGGCGATTTCTAAAGCTCGCGGGTTTTGACTATACGCGCCGATTACAGGATTCCATCCGCCGTATCCCAGGGTGGAAGTGAGCTGTCGCGTCGTCCGAACCCCCTGATCGCCTCTCGTTCCAGCCTCGCGCGTATAAACGTAGCTCTTTTATTATCGCTTTTTATCTACATCCGTCCACTCCGTGCTGCAGGACTTCCGTCGTTTACATCACTTTGGAGGGGGGAACTGACAAACTTAACTACTGGAAAAATTCCGTCGACGAGGTTCGACGTCCTCCTTCATTCGAGTTACGCGACTTTTACCTTGAAGTTCTTACAAATAATACTCTTTCGAAGATCAAATCTCGATCTATAAAACATTTTTATACTAAATATTTATACTAAACAACGAAAGTCATTCGTCAGAATATGGGGATATACCACCCTCTCTCTTAATTGTTTTTATCACTGCATATTAAGTATTCGAATAACTATATACGTAGTAGGGGGGAGAGTTGCCAAAATCATACTACTTAACGCCGTGTTAGGGTTTGTTCAAAATGAGTATATAGCATATGGAAATTTTAGATATTTTACGATCTATGAAAGAAAAATCACGCAGTTCTGAGAGAAACTGACGAGGAAGGGGGAAAAAGATGGAGAGGAAAAGGAAAGAGGAGGGTGGGGGAGAAAGAGAGGAGGGGGAGGGAGAGAACCATGAAATTCATTATTAACGCCTTGCAATCTGTACGAGTCTGGAAACTGGTTTCCTAAATTATACTTAAGGTTAGGTACAAAGCAGAGGAGGAAATTTATTAAATAATTCCACAAAAAAACCGAAACAAAAGGATTAAATACCTTTTGATTGTAAACCAGCACGGGAATCATGAACATATTTATCTACCCTCTAAATCTCAATCAGTGAAAATGACTGAAAATCAATGCATATTCATTGAAATTTAGTGACTTATTCACCAATTCAAATGAAGAAAATAGGTGTGACACCGAACGATGAATACTGATACGATTTCGGAAACTCAGTCACAAGAAACTTTCGGTATAACAATTATTTACAATTATTAAAATTGAAAGAATTATTGACTATGTTGGTGTTTTATTTTTAAAGCATTTAATACAAAAATATATAGAAACATACCTACTTATGATGACCGCTCTAGTGCACTCAAATATGTGATAATAATGACGCAAACCTCACCGAATCCCAAACGAACGATTGTACTTCTTTTGTCTATTAGATGTTATATCTATAGTACGGGATCCCTCGTAAGAAAAAAAAAATGATTACCACTCCTCTGAAACTTTATGATCAGCTTCATTTTGCTGAGTCTGCCAGTTTTTTTATCTGCCAAATATTAGTTTCGAGATGTTAATAAACAATCATGTCAAATTTATGAATTTTGTTTATTGGTGACCAACAAGCTGATTCTTTGCCCGAAGTAAGATAAATATTTGAGGAGCTCCGAATCAAAACGCAGTTTTTGAAAGCTAAAAATTGGTTAAAAACTGCATTTTGATTCGGAGCTCCTCATTTATGAAATCAAACGGTAACATTGTCCGACAAGTTTTCTGCCAGGTATATCCAGTCCGACACTCTGAACATGTGAAATTGATAAAATTTGTTAACTAATTACCAACGAGCTGATTTTTCCGCCAAAGATAGATAATTATTTATAAAATTTGATGGTAACATTGTCCGACAAGTTTTCTACCGGGTATGTCCAGTCCGACAAAATTCATAATTTTGACATGTTTGTTAATAAATTAATATCTCGAAACCCCGGCGGAAACCAGACTTTTCGCAGATAAAAAAAGCTGGCAGACTCGGCAAAATGAAGCTGTTCACAAAGTTTCAGAGGAGTGGAAATTATTTTTTTTTCTTATCAGGGATCCCGTACCACTATACCTACGTTTTCGGAAAAATCGATGATGTACGATTTAAGCAACCGGTACATTTCTGGCTACTCTTTTCCACCTACCTGTTCGTCAAATGATGAGTCGGGCAAACATACATAAGAGGAGACTTGACCGATCGCTTTACCGCACACCGTTCGAAACGCATACACCGCGCGGGAACCGCGCACGAGTCACATCCCGCGCATAAATCTCGCGGGGAGTTAGCCCGCGGGCGGGCGACGTGGGGGGTTCCCCCGGCAGAGAGCGGTGTGCACGCACCGTCGGAGCACGGAACGATGCACCGGCCGAAGGACACGTCCCGTTAATGGTCATTAGCGAGGCGCGCCAGTTTTAAATCTTCGGTGACGGCCCGAAGCCGCGCCGTCGAGGTCGGGTTGATTTAGAGGCTGCGCACGCGCCTCCGTTAACCCTGCGGGCCCGATTACGTTAAATCGAGCGCGCTGTTCGAAAGCGGCCGCGGAAACGCGTTTATGTACGAACTGTATACGAGGCTTGACCCGTTTCGACGACTAATCCTCGCGGAGTTCACTGCGAGAATGGCCGGGTGTCCGTAGTAATCCCGTCGAAGGAGCTTCCAGGAAGATCCGGGAATCCCCTGGTGTTTCTCGCGAGAAATAGGGGTTTCCCCCCGCAAAATCGCGAAGTCGTGCCGCCGTATGTCTATATATAGATAGTGCGTCGAGATTGGACTTATGATTGTTGATGTGTTATGTTTTCGATACCTTGTACGAACCTCTTGAATGGAGCATGCTGTATAATTGCGAATTTACGTTCCGAGTGGCTTGGTTCGACGTCGTATTTGTCGTTGCAATAGTTCGTACTGTTGATATTCGAAATATGATAAGGAGATAATGAAAAAGGCCATAGTACTTAATTTTTCATCATCTGATAAAGTTCGACGAGCGAACCTATCAAGAGCAGAAAATCGTTGAGAGTCAACGTTCAACGTTCATTCAATTTTGATCAACGTTGATCAAATTTTCAACGTTCATCGGAATGGCGGGTATTTATAAACGCCATTGCACGTTGGTTTGGAGGGAGGGAGACGTAAGGGGTTGATATTCCAAACGTCTCTCCTCCCATTTCGCAAAGGGTTGGTCGGAGACTTCCGCCGGGTGCGCGCGGGTATAAGGTACCTACGTATAATACGCAGGCACGTTAGGACCGTGTTGTACAGGCGGTGCCGGTTTTACGAAGTCAGCGTTAATTGCCCCCAGAGATACCCCTCCCCGTGCCGTAACTCACGCATAAATACATGAAATTACTTTCCCTTATTTAGGGGCTCGTTAGGCAGATCTACTGTTATTGCCGACAAACCGAAACTCACACACCGCCGCGCGGAGACACGCACGCGCCACCTACAATGTAATTTAGGGTGTTGGGTCCTTCAAAAACGCTCGCGCGCTGCCCCACCGCTCGCGGAGAATCTATCCTCGCCGCGCACGTACGGAGTACGTGGAAACGTCGTCCACGGGCTGACTTCTCGTCACGGAGCTTATCTGTACGTGATTTCCGACGCCGGTACGAAGGATCGTCGAGGATGGCGAGTCGCGACGCGACGGACGCGAAACTGGGGCCTTCGTACGTTCGCACCAGAAATATATTACGTACACACAATGGGGAACCAAGAATTTCGACACCGTTGGGGGGTTGCTCAAATTTCTAAGCCCACATTCGCAGGCATGACTCATGCACGGTGGGGATACTGTACGTATACTTTCAGTGTACGTAGCCTTTTTCGAAATAGACGTGTGTATGCTGCAGTGGGACGTCTCAAGTAATTGTACCCCTCGTTTGACTGCCGACGGAGTAATCGAAAAGAGGGCACAAAAGTAGGGGATGCTCAAATTTCTGGATACCCAAATTCTTGGATCTCCACTGTATAAGTATATGATATCGACGATCGGTTAAATACGCACGAATTAAGAAGGTGTTGGACTTCGAAAGCGGAATAACTGTTATCCCTTCGAGCACTCGAGCTCTTGTACATTTTTATAATAGTTATACACCGGCGGGAAACCGGATGCGAGTTACGCGTGCATACACCTATAGGTATTTGAGTAGACCGGTGCTAAATACTTGTGTATACAACTTCAGACTCGGACAAGGCAGTGGACAAAGACGCCGTTGACGCTTTATCAGTTGCCTCGCGTGTATACTCCGCTCGCCGCCTCGATTTCGAGCTCGACTTCGACTTCCGCGAACGTCTCTGGCGCGCGATGAATCCTCCCCGCTGTCGTCCTGCGAGGTACCGTCGGTCAGAGGGTGGAAAGGGGGCGCTTCCGGTAGCGCGGTTATAGTTCTCGCGGAAACTCGACAAACGGATTTACAGCGGTAATTCGACCCTTGTCCGAGCGAGGCTGCAACGTTCGACTAATTAATAACGATAAGTACGAATGCGTCTACACCGCAAGGGATAAACCGGTTGCTCGCCCCGCGAATCTTGGCTCTAGCTGCTAAGCACTACGTGCAGAGTCCGGCTTAGTCCGTTAATGCAGACATATACGCAGCGGCGTTGCAACGTTTCACGCAACTCGACACACGGGCACCCCCAGCGCCGAACCAACGTATGATATATTCCGTATAAACTTAACAGTCGAGCAATTTTTTTTATGGAACAACGGCTTCACGACTCGCGACGTGGCAACGCGCGGCAACAGTCGTCCTCCCCTCCGCGTTGTCATCCCCTCGGCGTGAAAGGGGACTTCGCGGGAGCGAGAGTTAGGTACAACTAGCCGAGAACAATCCCAGCGAGACTTTTGATGGCGTCGGATATTAAATTTCGTCTGCATCTCTCGGTTTTATTGGATTACGGGTAACCAGGCGGGTACCCGCTCTTGTGCACCGCTCTGTGTCTCTCGAAACGCACCCCCCTCCCGACCCTGTCGCGAGCATCGGCACGTAACGCGCGTACTCGTCGGCCCGCGGTCTACGTCCGAGGGTTGTTTGTATGAAAATTAAAATCGTAACAGTAAAACCTTTTACGATTCGTGTTCACGAGAGAGCGCAGTCCGCTCGGCTGCTCTCGAGACGGAATTCGACGGTTCGTCGTATATGCCGCTCGCGTCGACGTGCGAGGACTTTGGAATCTTCTTTGCAGATAGGTAATCATTTAGGTGCTTTTACGACGCATGGATGAGTCTTTCGAGCTCGTTTCTATTCTGGAAAATTTGCCAACTTCATTGTGATCTCTTTATCACTTTTCTTTATTTTCATTAATAAGTTTCGCTACCCATGTAGAGATTGACGACGGGTCCAGCGTTGGACCAGCGTCGTTGTCAAGACTGCAGTGGTGGCACAAAGTTAGCAAATAAGAATGGGACTAAGCTGAAATGATAAGATGAGTCTAGCGTTGTCAAGTTATGCCCTACCAACAATGCTAAATAATATTGGGCCTGTATTAGCAAAATTAGCCCAGTAGTGGCAAATACCATTGGCTCGGTGTCGGGAAATATATTTTATTACTATAGAGAAAGAGAGAGAGAGAGAGAGAGAGTACCGATATTAGGCTGAAATGATGAGATGGGTCTAGCGTTATCAAGTTATGCTCCATCAATGCTGCTAAATAATATTGGGCCAGTACTGGCAAAAAAAGTTGGCCCAGTAGTGGCCAATTAGCCCAGAATCGTTCTTCCCCTTCACCGTAAAATACTTTTTATCTATAGGATGTTTAGAGATATCGCCTCGTAAAGGGTATTCGCGAAGAATAAAAATGTCTTTGAGTGTACGAAATAGGGGAAAATAAGCTAAAATAATTCCATCTAATGACCCCCATGTATCATTGCCTTCATGATAATCAAGCATCAATTCGAATCTCGCATTCTATTCCACTTTTCTCTCCCCACCGATACCCACGAGTACTCATATGGAAATGCATTCCCACGATGAAGTAACGAGCAAACAGATACGTGCGTTGCTCATTCCTAACGAAGACCAGCTAAACACGTAAATCGAGCGGATGGTCGAGTATTTATCGCTCGTGGATCAGGTGGATCGAGTGCAGAGTAAATGTTCTTCGCTCGAACGGATGCGAGGAGGTAGTGCTGGCTGGTTCGATCGCGTAAATCAACATCATCTCGGAGTCTAGGACTCCGCCAACTACAGCTATAACTCCCTTCGATCTCGATAATAATCGAAACCGATCAGCTCCGGGACTTTCTCGGGGTTTTCGATTTTGCAGGACGCGCGCGTCACGTGTAACGGCTATAGCCCCGTTCACGACCTCTCGGTATTGCCGACGGTGAAAGTTTTCGGCCATCAGAGGGGACCCGTGCTACACGAGTTTTCAATTACTATATGTAACCAGCTAAATCGCATTGAATACGCAGATTTTACCTCGTCACGTTTCCCTCTCTTTCGCCTCACTCCCGACATCGACCCTGCGTATATACATATATAGGTATAGGGACTCCACCTCTCGCTCTATCTCCCTCTCTCTCGCTCTTCTGCCGCCTCGTTATAATTGCCTCCAGGTCATTTTTCATTGGTTGTTTTAGCTCGCAGCAGGAGAACGAAGGATGGAAGTGATTGATGATATTGTTTTTTCGTTGTTTTATAAATTGAAGATTCTTGTTATCGATGGGTTGTAACAATGCGGCAACGCTATACGTACAGGTCTGTCGACAGGAGGTGCGAAATCGTTCGGATTGACGATTAACCCGGTTCGCGAAGTGTGTGGGGTGGCGCGCGATTCTTTTCGCGCGTATAGAAACCTTGTGTATCGTGCGCCGGGCTCGCGAGAACTCGCTGCATATCCGTTCCGTGTATATATTGGCTCGGCGGAGGCAGCGCGAAAGGGGGATGAACAGTTTCGTCGAAACGTAGTCGATGCTCGCGTTAAAACGCCCAAACTTAGGTATGCGGGTTCGAGGCGAGCCCTCCCTTATCCCTCTATACGACTCTTCTCCCCGGGTTTGAATTAAGTGCGTCGCTCCTTGATTGTGGACCTCGTCGAAGTTACGATACCACCTGCAGCTGGAAGGAATGACGTCGAGGGGTGGGTGCGGTTTTACGTCGTGTAATATACACGCGTCGGATTTAATATTCGGGGAGATCCTGGGCCGTCGAGGGCAGCAGCCCACGTCGACGGGGGTAAATGCGATCGTTTTACTGCTCGCCCGTTCCCCGGGTCGCTAAGTATTAACCCTTGCACGTAGAGAAACTAATTTACATACCGGTTACCGGTACGACCAGCCAGTGACAGTGTCCTCGACGGTTCTCCGCTCTCCATATTACTCGAATAATGGCTCGGCAGTTGGTAGGCACTCTCGCCCACCTAATTGATTAATAGGACATTTATTAGACCCTGATACGCGGACTTGCTCAGGATCGAATCCGAGGAGAACGGTTTAGTTATGCCGCAAATTAATAACTTTGCGCCAACTTCGCGAGGCTAAGGGATGAATCAATTTTGCAAGTTTGCTGTCGCTACTATACGTAATCAAAGGGTGTCGCGTATATCGATCTGCCGGCTAAGTGTAGGGAGGAAGATTGGGCGGAAAATATTTGGACGTGCAGTGTGTTTCTCATTCGTGCACTGAGAAAAATAATTTGGTCAATTTAACCAAAATCCTGGAGACGAGTACCTACCAAACCGTTTCATGAAATATGGATAAGAGTTTGGTTGGAATAACTAAATTTTTGGTTAGAATAATTAAATATTTAATAGATAATAATATATAAGAGCACGGCTGTTGAGCTTTACTTTTTCTAGGAAATGAAAGAAAATGGTTGTAAGAATGAGAATAAAAATCTCGTGGTCGGGCAGTAGCGATAGACTCTTCCTCATTTCCTTTCGGGCTTCTTCGTAGACTTCGCACCGCGACTCTCTGGTCGATCGCGCACGCCCGAATAAAAATATTAGCGTCGATCGTATGCGGGGCCTATTTATATTTATATTCCTCGGCGCGCGGCGTCTCTTTATACAAATTGTGTAATTTATATTCGGACGTATATAGAGGGTTTTCCCGCTATCTGATTGTATCTGGCGGCATAATGTATTGCGCCGGTCCTTTACGAATGCACGGCATTTTTTCGCGGTTGTGGAGATAGCGACGAAAAATACGCGACCACTTTTTCTACACCCTCGCGAGATGCATCCTAATACCACTAACCTACATCCGTAAACGGCGCCTGTTTATACCGTGAGATTGGAGATCATATTTCCATCCTTTTCAGAGTGACCGAGGTTTCGCAGTAGAAATCCTATGCCCTAGGATTTTTAATAATATTCCGTTGAGGAGAGAAAATCAATAATAAAATATTCTAATAAAGCTTACACGTTGCATATGTTGCATGTGTTGTTAGAATATAATAATAATTGTGGGCCACTCATTAGTTCTTATATTATAATTAATATTAACTCACGATTGGTATTTTACTCTATCGAAGAATAAATATTTGTCTATTTCCAACCTCGACGGCGAAGGTTCGGATGTTTTACCGTGGACATCCTTCGCGAAAGCGTCGGGGGTATCGTATACGAGCACACGGTATCAGAGATCGACACGACAAGAACGAATAGACGCTATACATTTTCGGTGGAACGCGGTTGCGTTTACTCCCGACGTGGTCGATAGAAGCGGTCCTTCTTTGTCGAGAGACGTTCCGTTCGTTCGCGCATTTTGGAATTCTCTGCAGGTCCTTGCAAGATGACCGATTCGTCTCTCACCGCTTCCAAATAGACGGAAAAACGATGCCATTGACGAGAGTAGATGTGTACTTCATCTGTGGCAATCTTGCTTCGTAGTACTCCATTTTAGTTTGCTTCCCTGCGTCTTCTTTTCTGCCGGATTGTATCTTAGACATATTTCTTACATTTTCCTCTTTCGTCTTATTCCTACGGGAGAAATGTGCATAAATTGGAACAGCTCTTGTATTGGACCACTGACCCTTTAAACGCGATAAGCATCATTGGCTTGTGAAAACAGGGTTCAATGGGGCAGTGGTCCAATTTGGAAGCTGGTCAAACACAGACAACTCTATCATGTATACAGCTTTATCTTTGCATTTGCTATTCATACACTCGATTTCCTATATTTCATGTAAGGCAGTTCTTGGGTACTCGTTAATTTCTTAGGGAATTCTTGAAAAATGTAGCTGTTATTGATGGCTCCATATAAACATTGAATAAATGAAAAGAATATTGTGCGTATGAAACGCGTAATATTTAATCATTGAAATTCAATCCTCATTATGTTGTACTAGCATAGTCCCACCCGGCGCGGCGTTGCCCGGGTTTTGGTTAATTTTGTAAAAGGTTTCTATATCACTAAGCAAGCCATAGTAGAGTATGTCGCAATGGCGTGTGTCGCCACACCGCTTTTTAAACGATTTTTTATTTTCAAGTTCAAATTTCACAGTTCCTAATTTTTCGATCGAAACCAGTCTAACGCCATCTGACAGAACATTTGATTGGCTCTCAGAATACTATCCACTATCCACTTTTGCCGATTTCCTTACCGTTTTTGAGATATTTGCGAAAAACTGAAAAGTTGTACTTGTAAATTATGCCCAAAGAGGTTGAAAAGGGTAGTGGGTGGGGGTGGGTTTTCTAAACTAAATGTAGACAGTATTTTCCGCCTTGTTTTAAAGCATACATGTAGGTAAAAAATTTTATCTAGATCTGATAAAAATTGTAGATTTGTATAAAGAATATGCAAATATTCACACATGCATTTATATATAAACAGGGTTACTATAAAAGAATCATCGGATTTAAAAAATATATATTTCAGAAAGTATTGCAGATATAATAGTAAATGACGTTAATAGAAAAGGAAAATATTCAAGTTTTTGAGCACATTATTATATTATAAATGTTCGATGTGGGCTCCTCGCGTCACACGACATATAAACGATAAGTATGGTCCATACACGCTGCAATATGTGTCGATCGATACTTTTAACAGCAGTCAACAATTGGTTCAATTCTCTGCCAAAACTCAGCAAAAAATTCTCTCCGTGTACGGCTTAAGGTTTTTGAGGAGATTATATTTTCGATAAAAATAAGTTTTGGTTCCGATCATCACTCAAAAACTATTACTTACCTTCATTTCGTTCAGTCCTTCGCGATAATCGCTCATTATTCCTCGCAGTTTTTATCGTCGGAGAACTCACGACCCCGAGACGCCAATAAATTCCAATCCATTTCGTTCTCTATAGATTAGGTACACTCGAGTGCTCCGTGGCGATCGAATCCGCAGACAAACTTAAGATTTCTCAAAGCGACGCCCAACCGAGTGCTACAGTGAATCGGCGTCGCGGCGCGTCGCGGCGTGGCGTGGGAGGCTTGCATTCCCGGACTCGTAAAACAGATGCGATATTATCGCGTGCGATATTCGTGCGTGTATTTCAACCCCCTCGCGGCCCCGCAGTAAGAGGCCGAGCTCTCGCGCCAGCTCGATTCTCCGCCGCCACATTTTAGTATCGTATCGCGTAAGAATCAAGGCGCCTCCGCGGCCATCTCGTAAACTCGCCGCTTTTTGCGGAGATATAGATAACCCCGCGCGAGCGAAAGAACGCGTCGCGAGGGTCATAGAAATATTTTGCAGCCGGCAATCGCGCGTGGTTTTTCCACCGCCCGCCCGCAGTGCTCGCGCTCCGCCGGATTCCGCGCTGTTTTTCTTTATCCGGCTCGTAAAGTCGATTCTTGAATTTGAATGGCGCGGGTACGCGGTGTCGCGTTCGCCGCGTATCTCGTTGTCAAGGCGGAACACGCCCGCGCGGTGCATTTTACGATCGCGCGCGGGTCTCGCGTCGTTATCTCTATCGATCTCGAGAAGTCGGCGAAACTGCTGTCATAAAAAACAAACCAATTTGCGATAATCACCGAGGAGGTTGCGGTGGGAGGCGAACAAAAACCGCGCGACGTCGACGTTTCTCGCGAGCGCGGCGCCCCGCGCGTATACCGGAACGTTATAAACGCATCGCGGGAGCGCGTGAAGCGCGGGTGGCAATTCAGAGCGCGGTATTCGGACAGCGCGGATGCGTGCTTGTATATATTATTCCATCTGCCGGGGGAAGTCGTTCGAATCGATAAGACGGCACGCTGCTCTTTCTCTTAGTTCATCTCTCTCTCTCTCTTTCCTCCCTCTCGCTCTCCCTTTCTACCTTTGTACAAATGAGTTTTCGCAGGACGATAACGACTAGACGGTTATAGCGCGCGAGGAGCGGCGGAAGGAGAATGCGAATTTCGACCGGTATCCGGCTCGTTTCGTGCCGTGAACCGCGAGTTTACAGCGGTTTTACGCCCCTGAAAAACCCTCCCACGAGCGGAGGGGTTGTACGAAACGATTCGGCGCTCCTTCGGTGATACAACCGCCGATTCCGAGGCCAAGCATATATTAACTTTTACGGCCGACAATTGCTTCGTAGAAGCGTTTTATACGATTTGATCGTAAAGGAACGACTGGATGATGCGCGGAGGGTACTAATAAAGTTTTCCAATGAGAAAGTTATTATTTACATGCGCCGGTGAGTTTTACGGGATTCGCAGGATCGAACCGACGCGATCTCGTACGAACTGTGCAGGCATCAGGAGAGAAACAGCATCTTACGCGTCATTGGATAATGTTCTCGTCGTATATTCTTTCAATTCTCGAGATTAAATTCGAAGTTTTATTCCTCGACCCTTTTGAGGAATGGACTGCGGTCGAACTTGAGAGAAAAGGGCAGATGCCTTGCGATTAATTTGCATGCATTCATTTTCATTTACGTAGGAAGGTGTAAGAACCTTTTTCACAAGTGTATTTTTTACTTTTTCCAATTCTTCATCATTTACTAGTTTGACATCGAGAGAAAAGGGGGGATATCTTGCAATTAATTTGCATGCATTCATTTTAATTTATGTAGAAAAGTGTAAGAAACTTTATTAAAAGTATTTTTTACTTTTTAATTCCTTCGTCGCCTCCCTGTTAAAAATGTCCGATAGAAAACGATAGAATATAGCAAAAATGATTCAAAAATATCATAGAACGTGAAATCAATCGTTTCTTATAATTTTCATATTAAATGCCATAGAAACTTATATAGATTTTAATATGATATTCAATGTGAAAATTATAAGAAACGATAGAACTTTCACCCTATGGTATTTTTGAATCTTCTCTATAATTTTCTATAATTTTCTATTGGATATTTTACTGCATTCTTTCAGTCGTGACACTCAGTTCCTCATTAATTCAAATAGACACATCGATACAGATATTTCTATTTGGACGCGTGTCTTGTAGTTTAGTAAAAAATGTATTTCAACGAGATGCCATCCAGGGGTTGATCTCGAGTACTCCCAAGGAGACACGAATACGTGTTATATCTATACGTTATATATAAACTATTCTTCTACGTTCTACGTCCCACTCGTTCAACGTCGCGTAACTCGGTGGCAAAGAAAGTTGGAATTATTGCAAACAATGATTAAAAAATCTGCATACATCGCTCCCAAGGCGCGTTGTCGCCACCGTCGCGTCGTTGGTACAGGGGGAGAAATGAAAGACGAGAGAGAGGGTGGAGAAGAAGCTGAAGGAGCTAGAAGAACGGAGTATTGAGTGGAAAGCTGGGAGGGATAAGAGGGAGCGAACGTCTGGCCGGGGACGGTATATACGAACCTCTCGTGGTATCGCAGTTTCGTAGAGCAAAGCCACCGCCTAGGTACGAGCAGATCGAGAGGTCGCACGGATAATGAACAATTAATATGCAAACAGCGATTACTTAATTCCAACTTGGACAGCAGATTCGGATAGGCTATCCATGCAATCTCGAGAGAGCCGCGAGTCTTCCTTTTTCCTCTTGGAATATCGTGTTCGAGTCTCTTCGTCGTTTCGGCTCTCTCGCGAGAGGATGAAAAAGCGAGACGCCGCCAAATTCGTTCCCCAAAACCATCGCACGACAAGTTCAAACAAAAAGTCTCGCCTCTCAGAGAACAATAATTTTGGTCGAACACAAATTTTAATTACACTTCAAAGCTCGCGAATCGCGCGCAATAACAGAAAAGGAGTCGCGCGGTGGAAACGAGGCGTGAACTGACAGACCGATTGATTTTCGTGAAAAGGGGTTAAACGGGTGAAAGCGAAAGTCTAATTACATTTCTCATTTAACTTCCGTCTCCTTGGGAAGGTTTACATCGGAAGTCGTACCGCGGCTGCGATAACCTTCCCTCGTCCTCCGTTTCGACGTGGACTTTCTTTGGGAAGCGCGAAACGCACGACAGGCGTAATTTTGAAACAATCTTCGTTACGACTACCGACGTAATCAACCGCGGGTTGAAGATCGTCACCGCGAGCAACGGTGGTGCGGTCGAGTATTCTCGGAATCGATGAAGAAGTGACCCAGTTTCTCGAAGAGTGTAGTCTTCAGTCAATATTCTTCATTAAAAGCATCACGACCGTAGCGCAGCCCGAGGGGGTTGTTGCCTCGTGCTATTAGTATATTCATGAGAGTCGCCTCACCCTCGCTCGATTCCTTCGTATGGTGACGTCGCGCCGATATTATCTCCGTTCCTCCAGGGCCAAACAAAAATGTAATTAGGTCCTTAATAAGTAGCGATTAAATATGTAACAGGGTCGGAAGCGAATCGAGCGTGAAATTGGCCGATTGTCCCGCGCTAATGCCGGGTTTTCGTATTTAAAGTTAGTCGGGGACGTTAGACTGTAGACGCAGGATGGTACATCCACGATGAAGGAGCATTCGTGATTCGAGAACTCAACGCAATTCTGAAAACTCGTTGGAGGATATGAAAATTTATACGTTCGAATTGACTGTCTCCTATTTTGCCTAACGAGATCAGACGCACTTTCTCGTGGTTATATCGAGTGTCGTTCGTAGAGCTATATGCACTTTGCGTGAACTAATAATTTTTGGGTGTCGTGTCGGTGCCGTGTCGGCCAGTGTGAAAACGCTCTTATACAGAGTGTAATGGCTAGGAGGGCTGAATGAAACTAGAGAAGCCTAATTCTATTCAGAGTTACCTAGTACACGACCGATGACACGACTTCCTACGACCCCGGTTCCTTAGAACCCACTCGGCTGTTAACTCTTTGTCAAAGTGAGGAGGTCATAGGAAGTCATACCATTGTGGTCAGTGTATAAACTCTGAACAGAATTAGGCTCCTTTTGTTTCAGCCCTCTTGGCCATTAAACGCTGTATAGACTATCGTATTATAAAAGACGAGTCTAATTTTTCGTCGCTCTCCCAACAAGAAAACACTTCATCAATCCTCGCCTAAAATTAAAATTGATGCTCCTTTTAACCCCTTGTAACTGCAAAAACCACTTTCCGCGAGCGGGACACCCCGCAAATTCGTTCGTTCGTGAAAAAAGGGAGCGGAAGAGGTTCAAACGCGATTCGTCCCCTTGATTTCACACGACAGCAGTAGTCGCTCTCGCGCCTCTCCTTCCGATTTTCCCTCCCCCGCTCTCAATCTCCGCCAGTACCTCTCCTCGCAGCTCGAGAATCGGAACGCGGGTTTCACGCGCGTTTTACAATCGAAACGCGAGTCGGCCACGCGTGAAATAGGCGGGGAGGGGGCCTCGATTCGTAGGGCGGTGGGCTCGCGGTAATTATTAGCCGTACCAATTCATCTGCAATATCATCCACAAGTGGGGTTGGCTTCCAGGGGTGGGAAAGGTTCGAGAGGGTAGTCGCGCGCGAGCTTCGGCAAGAGGAGATTGTAATCCGACGTGCGGGCCTACGTCAGCCAACCTCAGACGGGATCTTCAAACCTGAAAACGAAATCTCGTCGGCCCTCTGACCCTCCTCCACGCCCTTCCGCTCCTATACCTCCGCCCCTCTCCACCGACGTTTCGTCGTCTTCGTTTTCCGAACCTCCACCGAGAAGAACCTTCGGGAGCCGAACCCTAGTCCTTCGTTGCTCGACCACGTCCTAATCTCGGCGTCTTAACCGGTCGACTTACACATCCCGCGTACTTAGGGGATGAAGATTATTAAGTGACAGGTCGAAGGGTCGTTTGGGAAGGGAAACGTAGAAGCCACTATCGGATATATATATATATATATATATCCCATTGCGCCATATAATTGCCGAGTATTTCTCAGCGAGTTTGAATTTGGAAGTGATTTTCTTTTAGATACATTTTTTTGAAATAGGGGTTCTCCTCATGGTATTTTCCTGCATTAAAACGGAAAATCGATAACGATTTAATATGGATGAGGTTTAAGACATACTTATTATGTTTATAGAATCTTACCAGATCTATCTATTTTATCAACTCTATAATGTTGTGGTAAATATCCGATCTTTTATTTAAGATCATAAATTGTAGACTAAAATAGTCACTCTCTCTTATAAACTTTTTAGCGTTGAATTGGTCATTAACCTTTTAAGTCCGGAGAAATTTCAGTTAAAATCGACTTTTTTTTAGACGTGAAATTTATAAATAAAATCAATAAATTTCTTATTTGGAGGCCCCGACCTGACTGGTGGTCGATAAATCGACCACCCCCGAACGCAAGGCAAAGTCCAATGAAAAAAATGTTGCAGGAACGATTATCGCTCAAACCTTGTTACATACTCGGGGGTTTCCTGGGTCGCTCATTGCGATAATGATATCCAAATCGGTCTATTCTCAAATCCAAGATGGCGAATACAATATGGCGGATGATGAATTCCAGAAATTTTTAGAATTTGAAGATTATGGCCCGAAACTTGTTACTCGGGGGTTTTTTGGGTCACTCATTACGATGCTGATATCCAAATCGGTCTATTCTCATCATCCGCCATATTGGATCTGCCATCTTCGATTTGAGAATACCGATTCAATAGACCGATTTGTACATCAGCATCGTAATAAGTGACCCCGAAAACCCCCGAGTAACAAGTTTCGGGCCATAATCTTCAAATTGTAACCATTTCTGGAATTCATCATCCGCCACATTGGATTCGCCATCTTGGATTTGAGAATAGACCGATTTGGACATCAAAATCGTAATGAGCGACCCCGAAAACCCCCGAGTAACAAGTTTTGAGCCATTATCTTAAAAATTTAATAAATATCTGGAATTCATCATCCGCCATATTGGATTTGCCATCTTCGATTCAAGGTCATTCAAGGTGAAGGATGGCTCCAGGAATTCTTGCACTATTTTTCCTGTGTGTTTGAACGTATAAATTATTCCTGAAAAAACATTAAATATTAATCGTCCCATGTTTGGTCGATATATCGACCACCCCCGGACTTCAAGGGTTAAATCGCACTCTTGAGATAGTGTGTAGCAAATTTATGGCCAAATTTTTGAGATCATGATTGACAGCAAGAAATATACAAAAGAAAATAGTTTTTTCCGGTCTCACACTCATAAAAATTTCTAATAGAAATACGTATGAAGCAATAATTAATATACGCATAGGTGTATTAATATTCGCACGCAGAAGTGTATAAAATTTCAAGCACATAGTTTTTAAAATTCAAATAAGTCATTAAATTTTAAAACCAAGTCTTCTTAAATTTTAAATGTGGTATGAAATTTCATAACCAAATATTTTAAAAATTGAAGTACGGACAATTTTCATTTTTTATGCTTACAATATATATGTATACGTAGATACTTCTGTGCAACGAATTTAGCGACTCACATATGAATTTTCAAAAACTGTTATTAAATTTCATAACCATATATGGTAAATCTTTAATACGGTATTTGACTTTCCGAAAGCAAGTTTTTAAATTTAACACATTTATTTGAAAATTCAATTTCACACTACAAATTTCATACATGCATTTGAAAATTAATATAGTTCAACTCAAAATTCAAATTTTTGTTTGAGTTATACAACACAGAGATATTAATTTTCAAACAATTTCATATGATTTTCAGTTTCAATACTGTAGTTCTTAAAAATCACATAACATTGTATTTCAAATTTCAAAACATTTTTAACAGTACAGATTCTATATTGATAAACTATTCATATAACACAATATACCCCCACTGTTTCCCATCACTAAATTCTATACTTTTTCATAGTTCCTAACCCAGATCAAAAGTTCTGACGCTAACGAGCGCAATCGCGACACTTCGCCAGAGGGAACAAAAAATCAGGTTGTATCAACCCCAGCCGCCCACCCCATTAACTCCCTATATTTATTCAATAACTCGCGGCGGTCTACGCGTGTAAACGTTCTTCCTTTTTTTTCCGCCGTAGTGCTTCGCCTCGAATAACTTGGCTTTTACTGAGAACGCCGGGAGTTCGCGGGAGGCTCGAGCGAAGGAGGTCGAACTGGTAAACTTTTACGAAGATAACCGTTACCGTAACGCAATAATAGTGCGGCGCACTGCGAATGTCGTGCGGTGTATATGTATGTATATCGATAGTTGTGAAAGCATCCAGAAGAGACGAAGTGTTATCAGGGAATTTTTCAGGACGCTTGTTTACCTTAATCCTCCTTCGCGATCCCTCGTTACCTTTCAGCTCGCGATATTTATTGGGTCGTTGGGGGAAATCTGGATAAAGTCGGGGCCCTCGCAGATGCTCCCAAAGTTCCTCGAAGTGCGTGAACTTTTCGTGCCGTTGGGCGCGGGCGAGCGAGTGATATTAATATTTACGGTAGAAGTATAGCTACGCACCGGCAGGGTACGACACAATGGGGTAGCATAACGGTAGTGGATAAATTGGAGCGTAAATCTGCGTGCAGCTCGAGCACCGTATCGTCGTATACACCGTCGAAAATCGCGTAGTTACGTCGTACAATATTTTCCGCGTAATTTCATGGAAAATAGTCGGGAAGATTTAATTCGGGTAGATTTTTTCAAATTACATAAGGGAGATTCTAAAAGAAGAAGTATGGAAGTGTTTTGAAATATTAGAAAAAAGCGTTTTTAATTAAGAAAAAATATTTCGGAAAACACGGGAAAAATTCCCGACATTTTTTACATTGTGGATAGTTGAAACTCGGCGCAGAGGGAAATGCAATTTTTCCGGGCGCGACTCTCCGCTCCAAGATTTCATCGAGGGTCGGTGATTCGCAGTGAAACCGAGGAGAGCGAGCGAGAAAAATCCATATCGGTAATAACGCGGGAATATTTCGATTTCAATCCTCTCGACCCTCTTTAACGCGCCAGAGTGGCCGGGCTTCGTTCACCCGCGCTAATTCAATAATATCGCTGAATCTATTAAGCGAATAGGATCAGGGGACTCTAATATCATCTCGTAATGCTCCTTACCTACTCCGTTTCACCGATCTCTCTCGTACCGAGTCCTATCTCTCTCTTTCTCTCTCTATCGCCCCTCGTAATAGGTTTGCGCTGCCCCTGAAATTTTGCTATATCCAGGGTGTCGGTCGGTTCCCTCGGTCGTTCCGTTTCCAACGAGGGATCCGCTCGATTCGATTATGTATTCGTCCGGGCGAACTAATTAGCTACGTGATTCGGAGGGACGTCGGCGCGGTATAACACTGAGGCAAGTATCAGCATAGATATTAGATGGTTTGGATCGTCGTTAAATTGACCTAAAATAGGTTATTCGAGTATTTGTATGGGAATGCATAATTATATTCTTTGTACTCTTATATTCTTTGAACTTTGAAGGAAATTAACGAAGAGTGACGAGCTAAGAGTGGAGAAGGTGGAAAATGGTCTAAATAGCAATTGCCGATATTATCATTATATTATTAGTACAAAATATCGCACTACGATAATTGATAATCATCGACAAGGAGCTTGATAGATATATTGAGGGTCGTGACTCGGCAAAATATTTGCATCGACAGCTCCTTCAAAGGTGGCTCCTTCTCCAGTCGGAGAATGTACGTCCTGAGCTGTGTACGTTCTGATAACCCAGTGAGTGTTATCCAGACAAATTGATAGATTACCTTGTAGCTGCTCCATCCAGCAGAATCCGCACTCTTCACTCCCTCTTTCCCACCAGGGACATCTTATTTCGCTACCTGCAATGCTCTTATTTATGTTATCGAAGACGGATGCGTTCCTGATACCGTTACAGCGTTACAGTGGTACTGTGATACCGCGCGCGACAGAGTTATCTTCTTTTTTTCCACTAGACATACGTATACGAGTAGGTACCTAAAGACATCGGCTTTCTCTATGTTGAGATGAGTTTTTCAGATTGGCAATCAATTGTATGAGGGTATCAATACAATAATACTCGTGCGTAATGCACATAGGTGGCTACGTGCATTTAGTATTTATGATGTTCATTAATTATTTGGTTACAAGGTTTAGGAGTCGATTGCATTCAATTACATGCCACTACTTGAGGTTTTGCGAAACACGAATTATCTGATACAGAGTAATTGCATCAATGTGGTCAGATACAGAAATCAATACGGTTGGTACAGCATTATTATATACTTTCTCTTCTTTTATAATAAATAGAAGTATATATATCGCGGTGTAAATCGAGAAAAGGAATAAATGAAAAGGTTCGCAGAATCCTTCCTCAATAATATACAAAAACCTTAGAGTTTAGATAAATCATCTTATCCAGTTGATGCATCAAGCTTAAAGCGGCTTAAAAATGTTACTGTTTTATTGGTAAAGCACTGTTTCACCGACATATATTGTAGAACACAGATCATTTTAAAACGGGAACAGAGTTAGTAGGATCCTAATAAGTGGAATGACATCCTTAGACCGTTGACCAGGGTGCTTATGCATCAAATAAATCAAAATATTCGTCAATAATAAATAATTTCACTTCGGCAAAAAAGTAAGTATTTTTTTAGTGTGACTAATATCTATTCACACAGTGATTACGCATATACCTACTTGCTGTGAATAAGCGAGTATTGCAATGAACGCAATTCCCTTAATTTAAATGGATGTATTGTTATTTCGACATATTTAAATCAACTAAATCTTCCAGTAAAATTTTTTTCTCAGTATGCGACGATAACCCGCTGGAAAATCGTCGTGTAGACGCGCGAAGAGAGCTTTAGCGGAGGCGCATCGCAAATAGAAACGCGAACGAGGAGATGACTGACCCTGTCACTGGTCTGGTTGATAAATTGTTCCGTACATCCCTGTTCTAGCGACGCTTGCGGCCCTCCGCATTATCATTGTTAAAGATATAACGAACGTTCGCCATGAAAAACAGGAAAGAAGAGCCCTGCGGTATCCTCGTTTCTTCGCGTTCCGATCCGTCGGTAGCCAAGAGATTGCAAATCACGTACAAAGGGTTCTTTATATTCTTGGTTCCGAATACTTCGGAGCGATATCCGCTACACTTGTGCGCCGACGCCGTACATAACGGGAATTTACAGACTCGACTGCTGATTGTACGCGTCTCGTCGCATCGTCCATGCTCATGAATACGGTAGTTACGTAAATGAAATTCCGACCGGACGATTCGACCGCGCAATATCCACACGCGGAGTGTAGTCGACATCGATTTCACGACCCCCTTCGTTTCTTCATACACGCCGAAGAGAAAAAGGAAAGCGTGGAAGACAAACTTCGACGCGGTACCTATACACGGAGAGAAATTTTCGGTAAAAATTACCTAAATAGTAGGGTAAGCGTGTAGCATTCGGTGTTTTACGGTTAATTTTGTAGAGACGCTGGTCAGGAATTAACAATCAACCGATATATTTTGACGAACGTTCCAGAATTTTTACCGTTCCACCTCTACAATTTTACCCGAACAGGAATTTTTATGCCTGCACAATATAGAAAGTATCCCTCCGTTAATAAATGTTATCGTATAATAGCAGCAAAAATTATCATTCGGCCCTTAAATTGTAACAAGTTGTGCGCCTTAATTTTTATCATTACGTTACTGCACAATTACCCTAGAGTAACGGAATTTTTACCTATCCGGATAGATAGATTCTACCAATGACATCTATAAAGGCGATCACGTGAGCGTCAGTTCGCGTCAGTTCGCGTCAGTTCGGCCGTTTTCGGCCGATCGTCAGAAGTCGGCGCACGTTGTGAGTTGTGGCCATTAGAACCGGTGCGAGTTGTTCCAGAAAAAATAAAGTGCTTAAACTAATACATTTATAAAAAAAAAACAATTATTTAAAAAGATGAATTACTATCTGGTGAAAGCGGCTTTTGAGGTAAGTGATTTTATTCAGAAGATTTATGGGAAAATGTTAGTAGATTTTTTAATCATATTTTTTGCCTGATATACGGAGAAGTCTCACCATTTTTGTCCATTACCAGGAGTATTTGATGGGAAATTCTGGTGATTTCTTTTTCGTTATAAATAAGAAGAGAAGACTAGAAGAAAATGAGGGGAAATTCATGCAAAAAAATTCTATACTGAAATTTCAAGGCACCGTTTGGAGTGGACGCGTCAAGCAAGGGTGATTCACGAAGCAAGGTGGAAGCGGGCAGTTTCCCCCATAATGACGTCAAGGCAACGGGGCTTTCCAATGCAGGCCCAGGATGAAGGAGTAAGGGGGTCCTCTGTTCCTCTAGGCAATCGAAGGAAGCCATTCGACCGACAACCAGCGTGCATATCGGATCGTGATCCGAGTCTCATCGAGGATTGCTTCAGGACTTATCGTGCAGCCGCGTCGAGTCTACCGCGTCGAATATAGCTTACAATACATAGAGTCTCAGCACATAAGATTTTCATTGAAAAATTAAAATCTATTTAATTTTGTATGTCATTTGTTCTTCTGAGCAGAAAAGTGGGAGGAACGATTTGACGGAGAAAACCTAGGGTCTGCGGGCCGTTAACGGAACATCCTCGATGACGCACGGACGACCATACCGATCGTCCGATTAACAGGACACCGACGCTACCTGAGAACGCACGGTGATCGGCTCGGAACAAGGGACGAGCCGGGCATAAGGACGGTTTGGGCAGCTCGGTGGTCATTCTCTCCTTCGACCATCGCAAGAGCTACTTCGGCGAAGAGCCGAAGTCAAGTCGCAGTCACATTCATCACGTTGTAACTCACAATCAGTAGCATTCATCAATAAACTGTTCTTTCGGGAAATATTTCCTACAAAATCTGTCGAATTTTCATTAGTAATGAATGCGTAGCAAGGAAGTTAGAAATACTCGTCGTTTGCAGCGATCATTTACTACCTGGCCGCAATAAACTGCTATTTCTGGCACAGGCAAGCGCGGGTACGTACCCCGATGCCGCGACTTTCTCCGTGATGCGAACTTTTCGGCACTGCACTGGTACGAGAGACGCGGAACGACCCGACGCTCGATAGCAACGGTCACAAATAAATGCACTTAGCTCAAATGTCAGGAAAAGAATTCAATTCCCGATATTAAACAAGTAATTAGAACAAAATTTATGAAAATTTCCATACAATTTTAATTTAATGATTAATTTTCACTTAATAAGGTGAAGAAAATTTGCTCACGGATAAATAAAAAATATAAGAACGTAAAATAAAAAGTCTCACATATTGAACGGTAAATTTATATTCTAATTGGTGGGAAAAAAGTAATCCTTGAGGTTAGTAATAATTTCAGTACAGGTTAGTATATTTTACCGTACCGGTGCAGCAGTTTCTACCCCGAAAACAGTAAAATCTCTCTCATTGTTTGACACTTTCAATCTATCTCAGCCATAATTTTCATCTATTCCAACCACATTTTTTATTTGATACAGAGGTCACATTTTACTTTCGAGAACATGAAAAACTCTTTGAATGCATGATATTTTTTACCTTACTGACCAAATGCAACACGATTACCGTACTAGTTGGGTATTTTTTCCCCGAATTTCAGGCAAATAGTACTGACGATTTCTCTCCGTGTACACACAATGTAGGTACACCGGCGCGAAGAAACAGGCCGATAAACCGCATCTCCCCGACGACGGGAAGCGGAGTGACGTACACGCTACACTGTCTAATTCTCGGCCTGACCATCGCGGCGGGTCTCAACGGAAGGGACATGTGTCCACACGTGTCGCCGCATGTGTGGTCCTCCGCGGCAATTGTATACTTTAGAGCCAAAACAGACGGCGAGGCGAAGCTTGTGCCAAAGTTTACAGCCTCGTCCCGCAGGATTTCCTCGTTTCGTCCCCGTGTACCGCCTCCTTTCTTGCCGTATATAATTTCATATCCACTCGTAACTCGTAAAAACTTTCCAGACCCCTCGGGGCACTCGGAAATGCGAACGAGGCGTCGACGCGAATGGATTCCGAGAGATCCTTCCCGGGGACAACTAGCGTGTACCGGTAATATATACTTCGTGTGCTACTCCGCGTCGCGACGTCGCATCCGTCGGGTGGCAACGGTAACGTCGACGTTGTGAGCGGCTACGACTTTCTTTCCATGAATAAGGCATTTGTCGCGAATCGATATGTAGATTACCGGCCGGACTAGTTTTCTTCCGACGTTTGGAATTCCAAAGACGGCGAAAGAAGGATAGAGGAAATGTAGGTCAGTGTGGGCTTTCCTTCGATTCCCCGAGCGTCTCGCGTCTATCGAATCCCGCACTGGCCGCGAATCGTCCGAACGACCCGCACTTTGCGGAATGATGCGTGCCATCGAGCTGTCCCCTTTAAACAAGAGAAGCTTGGTCCGCGGTGTATCGCTCGCGCGTAATTCAATTACGTGATTGTAACCTGCGGCGATCCCATTTTCCACGGGAGCGCGGCACATACGGCAAATCTCACGTAACGTTTGAGTCGATAAACCGTGGCCAATGTTGAACCTAAGCCAACGCGTAATTATTAGCAATGCACGCGGATTTACGAGGTGGCATAATGGAGAGCGATACGCTCTTTGATTTCAATGAAGCACGCGCTGCAGTCGTTCCATCATGACTGCCGCAGTGTCCACTTTGCTAGTTGAAGGACGTAACCATTACATATATATTCATATTTGTGTACTACATTTGTGCGTATCTACGTGTAGAGTACCTGCGTAATACGATACCGCGAGGGAAAAAAACAGATACAGCTTCATATTGCGTGTAAAGGTTGTATGCGTACAGTACCAAATAAACGTTTGATTAAAATATTACCGAGGCGGGAGAATTTACGTCGCAAAGACGCCATTGGTACGTTTCTAAAACGAAATCAGAGAAATGTTTATTGGGCGGAGTCCAATTTAACGCAGATTAAGTATACGGTCTAGATTGGTGAAGCTGCCATGTTTTACGTACACTCTTACATGCAGAGTTTATCTGGATAATGAACACCAGGTGGTGTTTGTGTTAGTGAGAATTTAGATCCCTTTTTATTTCCAAATAAAAATGATTTTACCGATGAACTATAGTGTTTCTGGTAAAGGAGACCATCAAATTGTTACACGGTAAGCTATTGTAGTCCAGTAATTAACGGTTTGTCCATTCTGGAGAGTGCTAGCGACTTTTCATGATTTCATGTTTGTATTAAAGGAACATTTATTAAGAAACTAAGCCACATGTAAAAATTTGAAGGTTTCCTTTATCAGAAAAGCCATGGTTTATCAGCGTAACATTCTTTATCTGGAAATGAGAACATAAAACATGACGACTTGCCTAGTGAATCCAACCTAGACTGGATCCTCGTAGTTGGTTTCAAATATGTATTTGACTTTAAACACATTGTGCCACACGGAGAAAAAGGATTAGTAATTTTTACAGTGAATCTCAGTATCAGAGCTTCTCGAGGTGAAACATTGAATTTTTTAATAGATAGAGCGTACTTTTTATAGTTCATAATTGTATAAACCCACAATCACGCGACATATATTAATGGGAGATTGGTAAATTTTACCGTATAAACGGATTTGTATACTATAACGAACTGTAAAAAGTACGCACCGGTCTATTAAAAACTTCAATGTTTCACCTCAAGGAGCCTGGTTACTGGAATAACTGTACAAATTCATGGGTGTTATCATGTGTCACGTCATGGACAACTAGATTTACTACTAACTATCAATTCGGGGAAAACAATAGGGATCATCGATACAATCAACACATTTTATATCGCAAAAGAATATTCTGTTGCTACTAACCTTTCTTTGACTTTCGATCTCTCTCTCTCTCTCTTTCTCTCTCGGGTTGCCGTGTGGTCCTTGCTAGGAGGACTGGATCTCTCTCTCTACTCTCTCCTTAGGGCTTTCCTTTTTCGATTACTTGCAAAGGACTGGGCGACACGAATCACAACACCGATTGGTTAACGGATTTTATTTTTAAGCAACTAATGAACTTGATACAAAGCCACAAACACTGATCTGATTACAATCAAATTCGCACTGGAAACTCAACTAAATTTCTGCACTAAGATTCTGCGCTAAGATTCTGCACTAAAAACTTGCACTAATCTAATTGATACTGGAAGCTGTGCTAATATTCTGCACTCTCTGATTAGAGAGTCTCCTTTTATTTCATTTTCGCGGGGGTGGTTCCTATCCCTGTTCCGGTGGGGGCGACCAATGGTCAAGATTGATTCTTCGTCCTAGGTGGGGTCCAGCTTGATGTTTTGCAAAGGGGGGGAAGAAGATGCCTTGATCTAGTTTTTGATGGCACGTGCATCGCTGAGGTCTTCGCGGAACTTCCGGCCTCTCGCATCGATGACACGTCGTTATTGCGTCCCATAGAGTGTGATGAAGTTATGATCTGTTGAAGGCTCCTTGAAGTGTTTCGCTTTCCGTTTCGTTCGTCGCTGCGTAGGAGTGTTTGTTCCTGTTTGGGATTTGATCTGTCCGGGCTGTTACATGATTGCTTATCCTCTATCTCTCCATGAGAACTTATTTATCGCTCGCTCGCATGTACCTCTATTAATTCTATGAATACGGCTGTGCGTAGGGATTTTCAAGACGTAACACATGATTTTTTACTAATTTTTTTCTCCGTGTGTAAGGTATCTAAACGGAAAAAAGAATTTTGCATAAAGTACTCAATAAATGGAGTCATTAGTGATGTTTCACACAGAAGTTATGCTCGGGAGCAACATATATACATAGTTCAAGGTACTATTGTATATTGTAAATACCCATATTTTAATGCAAGAATTACAATTCACCGTAGTGCAATTATATACTTGCATGTAATACATTAGGTGTGGTGGTATTATTGGCTGTGGAATATCTTGAATGTGTGTGTTGTTATATGAATGTGGAATTAGTTTTTCGAAGTGAAACTTCCTATGCGACGTCGGAGCGTTTAACGCTGTGTGGAGGGAGTTCGTTACCATGGGCCCATTATAGGTAGAAATGGTTTGCGCATGCGCACCGTATTCCCTGTACTGTACCACCACGTATAAACGAATCGCTGTGCTAGTATCCGGTTGCCCGCTAGATGGCGAATATTCTCGGATGCAAATTTATGTACCTGTTCTTATCAGCTTAATATCTGATACACTCCCGATTCGGGAGTCAGAATGTTAAGAGGCCGACATATCTCGCACAAAACTTGTCGCAGAAGGGCTACGCTCATTTCGTAACGGGAAACAATGTCCATACCAAACTTATTACACTTTCAGACCAAATATCATTAAAGATTTCTATAAGAACCAAATTATTTATTTTTGTGTAAAAAAGTATGATTCCAGGGTCAAGCCATGGTTTCCTCCGTGCAAGGAAATATTTGATAGGCTCGAGTAATTGTTTTCTTCGCGCAAAAAATTGTGTTCTAAAGAAGGTACCCTTGAATCAAGAGTAGGTATATATTCTTCGACCAAGAATCTGCATTCTTAAACATTTTCGAGATCATAATATGTTCTTGATTTGAGACAAATTTATTTGACGCTATCAATTATTTCTCTCAGTGTAGATGAAAAGAAAAGATGAACAGAAAAAACTGACCGTTTCGATTATTGAAAAAGCGAGAAAGCGTGTTTGCGGAGACGGTGAGAGTAAAAGATTTAAAGTTATAAGCAGTTTCTCATTTAAAAAATAAATGGAAGAAGAAAGGGAACAAGGCGATAAGAAAATATTGACGAAAAGAAGAGCTAGAAGCTCAAGTATTTACAAGAAACCCGAAGTGGAACTGAAAAATGTTTGGAAATGTGGTCTTTTAACGAAGTATACCGAGAATCTGTCAGAAAAGATTGGATCGGTTGTTCCAAATGTTGAGAGTAGTGGCACGAAAAATGTACCGATTATTTGGGTATTCGTGTCTTTCTTTGCAATTTTTCTAAAAAATAGTACATGTGCACTCTTACCGGTCCTAAAATGCGCGCTCTTATACGCTAGGTTGTGTAAGAGTGCGCATTTGGCACTTTTATTTTGTAACCAAATTACTCCGCAGATAATTACAATTGATTTAAGAACACTGCGGCAATTTGTTAAGCGATAATCAGAATTTATGAATACATAACATTTGATTTTCCAAAAGTGTTATTTATCGAAATATCACTGAATTTTTCAAAAGTGCCCACTCTTATAACAACCCTACCCTACTTTGTAGAAAATTCTTTTTTCCATGTATTTGAATTCTACGGTCGGATCTATTTTAACGATGGTTGTGTGTGCTACCGATTCCATCGAGGATCGAAGCGTTCCTCGAAGGAGACAGCGCGCGAGCGTCCGACGGAAGCTCGAAGCGCCGACGGAACGCCGTATAGCGAACCGGGACTGTAAATTGCGCCCGGTAATTAGTACGTATAGCGCGGGGGAAAGAACGGCGGAGCGAAGGGAGTCTTCTGCTGGAATTCTAGCCGCTTTCCGAGTATACGCGATAGTACCTCGTATTCTCGACGCTACACGCCGACTGGCCTGCCTCTCGGACTACCGCGGGAAACTGGGTCGAAGTTCGCGTTCGCGATAGCGTGATTGCGCGGATATACGTGCCTACATTTATGCCTCCCTTTGTCTCCCCGCCAGTTGGCCCGCCGTGATAAATACCACGGCAGGCGCAACCCTTTGTGCCGGTGCGATCAGGCGTGTTTTCGCTACCCCTTCTCGAAGCGTCGTACAGCCGGAAGAATATCCGTTCCCTCGGGATTAGGCGATATATCGAGCAGTATCTCGTGACCGCGGGTGGCTGTAACTCGACCTTGACTTTTTCACCCCGACACCTCCAAGTGCTCGCGTGAACGCACGTACGTGCACCGCCCGAATGGACGTCATTACTGATGTATGTGTACGTTCGCTGTAAGGCGGGGAAGGGGGGGGGGCGAAGGTGAGCATGCATGTTTCTAATTAAAAATCACGAGGCCACTTATTTATACCGCGGATAGCATCGCGCTCGCGTCGGGTAGGTGTAAATAATGGCCGAATGGTGAGAAAGATCGGTGCTCACGTGTGCGAGAGGGTGTACGGTCGAACGGGTGCGGGAGACAGAGGGAAAGGGTGAGGGTGAGCGTCCCGGGGTGTGGATAGTAAGACCGGGTCGGGCGACGCGCGTCGGACTCGTATACGTAGGCGACTCTGGAAGCAAAGCGCCGTCGTAGCAGGAAAAGGAGGAGGGTGAAGTAACGAGGGGAAGAGTGGGAAGGGTAGATTAGTCACCTGCACTCGACTCGACGTACGAGTGCACGGCATGCGCTCGATAAGGCAGCTAGCTCGTAACGTTTCCGCGTCGTGGAATTACCGCCGACCGTTTAAATTTCATTCCTGCACGAGACGTGCCGCTGCACCTACCTATCTTAACGTCGCGAGCGCCGTTCATCGGCTGAGGCTATGTATAACTGAAAAAATAGCTGGACGCGCATTTTTAGATCTAATAATAACGCTACCTTTTTCCTCGAATACCGCGTTAAAGCGAAATACGCGTCGTCGTAATTAGATCTCCGCAATTTAATTAATTACAATTTATTCCGTACATTCATAACTCAGTTTCCCCACACACATTTTTTATTGTAAATCTAAAAAATGTTGACAAACTTATTTATCTTAATATTTCTCATCTTCCATTTTCGGCTCCATTTACGCTGGAAAACGACATTTAAAAATGCATTTGCGTCATCATATTGTAAGCCTATCTTTCTCGCACTCGTTGCTCAGCATAAGTGTGCCTCTCGTAGTTTCTCGACAACCACTACGTCGTAGAGAGAAACGCACTTGAAACTTTGTATATATTTATTTCTTCGGACTTTTTCTTTTTCGCATGGAATTGAGAGAATAAGCATACATATTACAAATTGAATTTAAGAACATTAATATTTTTGTATGCAAAGACCGAATTGTCCGTTCGACGATACACTTTAATCACGAATAACCGAGTATGTACGAGGTATAACTTCCCCAGCTCTATGTGAAAGAAATATAAATAAATTAAGAGATCCTACAACATTTCCGTTTGAACGCGAAGCAGAGGAACGATAAAGGCCGGGACAAAAATTCAGCGCCATAAACGTATAGCGGACGTGATGTGCGATCCATAAATTGGCGAGATCTACCTCTAAATTCCGGGAGGATTACCGCGGTGCTCCCGGGCAAATTAAGGGTCAGACGTAAGAGACAGTTCTAGACGCTCTCGATGTCGGTAATAACACTAACTTCTCGTCAGCCGACGGGCCTCCGGAAGGGTGGGTACCTACTTTCTCCGCGCCCGGGGAACCGACCGCCAGGCCGCATTGCGTACACACCGTAATGATCCGAAAGCAAGAATAACGAGGTGGGCACCGGAAAGGCGTGATACCCGCGGCGTCTACCGTGGTACATATTTATCACCGTGAAGCCGACTTCTTTGGGGAAACTCGCGAGAGACGCGGCAGACGCCACGTCTTCGGAGTTGTGCGACGGCGAAAGCGTCTCGAAAGCCCCTCACGATCGCGAAACGAACGCGTACCTAACGCGAGGCGAGCGCGCGAAGCCTCGTCGGCGTCGCGGACGCGGGAGGCGAAAGAGAACGCCGCGAGCGTCGTTTGTCGTATAGTCGCGCGCACCTCGCTCGTCGACGGGACGTGAATTTCAAAGGGACCGCGATGACGTCGTTGTCACCCGTCGTGACGGAGCGGCCGAGTCGGGAGAAGAGAAAGGAGGCCAGCGGAGCGTGATCCGGCATAATGCGAGAGCAATTTGGTGAATGGAGTTAATTCGATAGAAACCCTTGAGCACGCCTCTAGCTCTCTCCTAGCCGTCCCGCATCTGGTGAACGTTAACCTCCGTCGGATCTCTGCAATTCTCTCCCCGCTTCGTGCCGGAGTTACGTAGGTGTAGTGTACGCCTGTCTCGCTCTGTCTCGCGGCTGCGTATGTTCATCGTGCGGCATCTGTTAAGTGTGCCGGGGGTGGGGAGGAGAGGAGGTGCCGAGCCGAGTGGCGTGGAGGATCGTCGAAGGTGGACAAGGGGGCGAGAAACTTTCCCGAACACGTAAGCTTTCGGAGCGGAAAAAAGTTTGCACCCCTCGCGTGCGACCTTATACCGACCTGCGTCCGACACATTGAGGTCACGGGGCTCTCCAGAGGGATGCGGACTGAATAAGTACATTATCGTCCCCTAATTCCTTCTCCCTGAAACTGAACGTGTCTTCGGTGAAGACGTCGCGCATTCAGATCTCGCCGGCGAAGTGCACGTGTCGAAGGTCGAACCGCGTCGTCTCGCCCCACCTGCGGAGAACCACCGTTGCGCCGTATAGGTATTCCGCACCCCCCTGCAGGGATTTATCGCTCAACAGACACTCGGGAGGTAGACCGACGACAAGTTTGCTCAACGAACCGAACGAGAGTGAAATTCTGAGCTGTGTGTGTACAATGCAACTCGTTAACGCGCCGACTTTCCGGTCCGTTGTTAGAGATCGACGCGCGTGCCTCGGTTGTATTTGGCGTCGTTGGAGTTGGTAATTGTGAATTGTTCCTCGCTAATAAAATTCTGATTATGTCGGTTGTTTTTTCGACGATAATTTCTTTGTAGAACCTCTATCTCTATTGCGGAAGTGAGAGTAGTATTTTCCACTGTTGTATTTGACCATGTCAAATCTATTCTTTTACGTTTTAGTTATTACCTGTCGATCTTTGAGGGACGTTCGTACATTCGTGGTCTTTGAAAAAACGCAGCCCTCTCTACTACGACTTTCCATCTTCACATCTCTCTCTCTCTCTCTCTCTCTCTTTCTCTCTCTCTCTCTCTCCCTCTCTCTCTCTCTCTCTCTCCCTCTCTCTCTCTCGGCTGCTCATTACTGCTCAGCTGCTCTTACAGGTACCGGGGTCGTCAACGACCTCAAACTCCAAAGACTGGTCAACAAGGGGATCAGATACATCTTTGGGTTGCCGCGTGACGTCTCTATCTCCTCCTACCAGCGGCAGCTAGACTGGCTGACCGTGAATGATGCCAGAAAGTACTCACTTGCCTGTCTGACATATTCCTCTCTTTGCGAGAATTCTCCGACATTTCTTACAGATCTTCTACTGATGCATACTTCTAATCGCCCTCTGCGAAGCCTTCAATCACAGCAACTGGTGATACCTAGCCACCGTACTGAGGCATATAAATTTATATGTTAACATGCTTTTGCAGTTTCTGCGCCTTATTTGTGGAACTTTATTCCTGAGGATATATAAAACTGTCACCTTCAAACTCGACTTTTAAAACGCAACTAAAAACTCACTTGTTTAACCAGGAGAACTTGGTTGACTCTACTCTGGTTTGACTGCGTATCCACTTGTTTTCCTACTACTCTGTATTACCTATCGCAACTGTTTTGTCCATCGACATTCGAGCCATTTACTTGGGCGGCAGGTCTAATTGGTTATTTTATATTTTGGTAATTTTATACTATATTATATGGCATACTCTGGTGAGGGAGCTTAACTTATTAATTAATCCTATTCTCTTAAGCTCGCTCGTTTCAATGTTTAATGCTTCACTATGATTTTAGTTGTAATCCTTCCATGCTATCTCATGAAGCGTATTATTTAATCCTAGGCAAGTCAAATTAGTTGTAACCGCTATCATTTTATACTATATTATATCGTATACTCCGGTGAGGGAGCCTAACTTATTATTTAATCCTATTCTCTTAAGCTTGCTCGGTTTAATGTTTAATGCTTACTTAACTATGATTTTAGTTGTATTCCTTCCATGCTTATTCTCGTGAAGCGTATTATTTAATCCTATTCTATCATGTTTGCTCGTTTTAATGTTTAATGCTTAACTATGATTTTATTTTTATTTTTATGTTTATTTTTTTGTATTCCTACTATGCTTGTTCTCTCGTAGCTTGCTACAAACATTTGTTTAACCGTAAATAATAAATGTCATTATCAATCAATCAATCAATCTCTATATATATATATATATTTATTTATTTATACTTAGGATCTGTTTTTCTTTCGCTCGCAAATGTATACGACGAACTTCTCAGATTCTCGAGGCGATCCTTGACGAGCAGTCAAGGTAGAGGAGCAAGAGGAATGAAAGGAGGAGAAGGTGGAGAAAGACAGAAAGATTCTAGACCCGAGAGAGAGATGAGCGACAACGAACTGGAAACGGAAGGAAAAGAAGGAAGGCGGGGGGTGAGATGAATTATTCTTTCTCACACGCGCGGAGAGACGAAAGGGAGAAAGAGAGCGTCCGCGCGAGCAAGAAGAAGGGGGGGGGGGGAATTCGCGGAACGTGTGCCCCATTAAAATGAACTGTATTATTTTTCATTGTGGAATGAAAATCCAGCTCGGGGAATCTTCTATGTACAGCGAATCTTGGTAGAAAGGGAGGAGGGTTGCAGGAGGGAGGGAGATCGCGCCAAAACGCTCCCCTTTTTCAATGAATGGAATAACGGCCATTGTTAACGTTGCCGCGAGTAAGAGACACTACCATTGTTTTCTCGCTCGCCAGTTCCACACATCCCTCGTGAATTCCCTCGCGCTCCCTCGTATTGTAACCGATTCAATTAAGATTCCAAATTATTTCCTTCTCCGAGATTCTCGAGGCTGAACCAAATAGAGAGGAAGAAAGAGCGAGAGAGAAAGAAATATGTGCCGCTAAAAAGCTCCACTCGCGATTTAATGTAATATAGGTACCGAATAACTTGCAATCGGTGCAATTCTACTTTACACTTTAAAAATATTTGTCTCAAACTTTGGAAAAGTATTGACGTACTGAAACTCAGAAAAGTTTCATATAGATTATATATTTCTTTAAAATTGTACCTTAAAATTGTGAAATAATCGGGATATGATATTACGAAATTATTAATTGGAATCAAGAGAAATAGGTACGTGCGCGTCTTCTAAAATTAAGAGTATAATTTCGTAAATTGAAGGTACATTCCTGCATTATCATGTTTGAAAATGAAAGCAATTTTTAACAGAGTATAGATTTCAAACAATTGCAGTGCATTTTGAATTCATTGTCGCTCCTGCAACACGTAATGAAATTTACGAATCGAGCACGTGCCTCTGAAACGAGTTAAACGATATCACCCGTTCCTGATAGATCGATCGATTAGCGGTCACTTTGTCGCAGTCACCTCGCAAATCCATAGCGATCAAACGGAGATTTCTAGCGGCTGTTATGGGAATTTCGGCGGAACGAGCGCGCGGCAATGTGCGAAGAAGACGCAGAGACAATCGATGCATAGCCATCAGTTGCAGTTTGCGCGGCAGTTATGCCCTGGACAATTGTTATTGACAAATTGTAACGCCGGCAATCAGTCATGACGTGGACACGGGTGTTGCTACGGGGCTACCGTTCGCCCTCTCCCTCCTGTAGCTGTTTCCCTCTCTCTTCACGCGAGTGAGTGTTCCTCGCGCTCCACGTGCACACGTGGCAGCGTGCCAGCGTGTGCGCAACGCGTTAACACGACGTTCCTCGGGGGGATTGACTAATGCCCTCCCGCGCAACTGCACGCGTGTGCGACGCCCGCGGTGCATGCGCGTTTCGGTTTCTGCTTCAAGGTGGATATATACGCGCGCGGCTTGCATGCAAAAATCTTTAGCGCCACGAGGGTGGCCGGAGATAACCTCTCATTACGAGCTTCCGCTTAACGACGGTTCTACGGCGCGGTCGAGGGACCCCGCTCGTCAGTTGCGAAGCTTCGACCTATACGTCCGTGAACGTGGACGTTGCCGAGAGCGGGAAGCGACAAACCGACGACCTCCATTATTCTCCACCTATCGCGCGAATACCCACAAAGCTGCACTGTTTATCTTGACCGCACTATCTTCGAACTCACCCCCGGATAGCTAACAGCCGCGTAAATGCAAAGCAACTCTGCTGAAAGTGCAGGAAATCGTTACAACGGCCTCTTGGGCCGCTATCGTAAAACGGCAGTAAAGCACTCGCCGGCGTGGACCTCATGGGAAAAAGATGCGTCGGCCGCAACGAGCGTTAATTACACACGCGCAACGCCGCGCGCGCGCGCGCGCATTGTTATTCATGACCTGTGTCGACGGGTAGCGAGACGCGGTGCACGCGACAGCACACCGCCGTGCTATGTCGTGCGGCCCGGTCCGGATGACTCGCGCGCGATATCCCGCCAGGTGATAATCGACGACGAGTGTGCAGCGACGATCGGCTCGGCGTCGTGGCGTGAAGCTGACGTTCCTGGCACGTATTCGCCCGACACGCGGAATCCTCCTTTATTTGAGGGTAAATACATCGACAAGAAAACCGTCCCAGGTGTACCTCGTCGATTTTGTTCATTCTGATATATGTTATTCTACATCAAAATCTAAGGTATACGTTTTTTTTTATCTGCGGAAAAACATTTCTAGGGGGTGAAATTAACCCTCAAAGTTGACAATTCCTAAGAGTGAGTGCTGGTTTTCACATACTTGCAATTGATCTTTCGAAATGAAACCAAGTGGATAATAATCTACATAAAAAATGATGAAAAATGCAATTTACTACACTTCGTTAGGGTAATTAATTAAACAATTATAAGGGTTTGAAATTCACAAAATTACTGTACAATTTCAACCCTTATAATTTTTTAATTAATTACCCTAACGAGATGTAGTAAATTGAATTTTTCATCATTTTTTATGTAGATTATTATCCACTTGGTTTCATTTCAAACGATCAACTGCAAGTATGTGAAGAACAGCACTCACTCCTAGGAGTTATCAACGTTGAGGGTTAATTTCACCCCCTAGAAATGTTTTTCCGAAGATAAAAAAAATACGTATCTCTTAGATTTTGATGTAGAATAACATATATCAGAATGAACGAAATCGGCGAGGTACACCTGAGATGATTTCCTTGTAAGAAAAATAACCTGGTCAATCAAACCAAAATCCTGGGAACGATGACCAAACCATTTGGTGAAATATGGATCCTCCATCTGTTTGGTTTGACTGACCACTTTTTGGTAAAAAGGACTAAACGTTTGGTTGGTATAGCTAAACATTTGTTTAAAATAACTTGATATTTTCTTCAACTGACCAGTATTTCGGGTAGAAAAACTAAACGTGTTTAACTAGATGCATTTTGTCATCTTAACTATTAGTTTACGATAAACGATTATATGTTTCTCAGTGTATCCTTGCAAAGATTGCCGATTGTCGAGCTGGATGAAGGAGAAGGAGAAGTGACACACGCATGTAACCGAACGTCGTTTACGTTATTTATTTTAGGACAAAGAGGAATATCAATTTTTTCGATTATGAAGGGAATATCCACTGTTCTCTCTTTCCTCTATGCCATTCTTTTTACATATTTCACCTCCCGCTATGAATTATGCATTGCAACAAAACTTTATATTAAATTGAATGCAGTACCTAGTACATAAAGCTCAATAAATATGTAATCCAAATTTCACAAAGAAGTGTATCAATTTTCATAATCACAGTTATTGGAAAAAAAGCTTTACGTACAATTATATTCAATTTAATACAATTTTTTCTAGCAGTATATGATGACGTTTTCCGAAAAACATCTACAAATGTGACGCATATTTGAATCACCCCGTACACACCATCCGGGGCTTGGAGTACGTACCTACATCCGAACATTTGAATAATTCGGCGAATGACTAATCCTAACCGGGTTCGCGTTGGGAATACTGATTGCGAATAGAGATCTTCCGAATGCTAAGTGTCCAGACGAACAGGGTCCGCTTCAAATATACGCGAAGTAGGTACGGACACAGAGGCACCGCCGACGCCGAACTCTCGTCTCGGACGGGGGGAGAAGAGAACGCAAAACGCGCGCGAGGGGGCCCGACAATTCTCTCGCGCGCCCCGGGGTTGCTTAGACTCCGGAACAGCCTGGATGACCCCGCGGTGATACGAGGTCAGGCGGGGGCAGGGGCAAGATATCGCATGATTCGCAGTGAATGGGCTAAATCGGAGAATGGGTTGTAGACGCGGAATCGTGGCCGTCTCGATTCACTAGTGTTGGAGGGCGGGTGGGGGGGAGGGGGGTTGTCTTGGGAATTCAATTATACCGTGGGAACAATGGGTCCCGCGCCGGTAATGAAGGGACCACCGCCCGGAATCATCAGATTGCGCGATATCTCCAGCAATATATAAACCGAGGAGATACGCGCCGTGTGTGTGTGTGGAGCTTCACCGGTTTTTGGCGCGGAGCGTTTCGCCAAGCGGCAGCTGCGTCGGCGGGAGTATTGCAGAATAAACAGGATTCATTCGCTCGCGCGCGTTGGCGCGTGCGGTCATCGGTCGCGCGATGCGCGTATATATCTGATTCTGGAAAAATTACCATCGGGCCGTTATATTTCACGCTTCACCAAATGCGATTGGACGTAGCTCCAGATGCTCTGAGTAGATAAATGCGATAACCGTGCGTGTGGAAAATTAAATTTTTATACTGAGTAGCTTGGGGACTTTGAAATTGACATCAGATTCTTTAAATCGACGCGAGAACATTAAATTATTATTATTTTTCCAAAGTTTAACGTTTTGAGGTAAAGAGAATGTAAGAAAATTAGTAGACGTAGCATTTTTTTCTTCCTCGGGACATACACGCATGCAGAATCTATTATACCTGTCAGGATTTATCTCCCATATCCTACCGATTCGCGAGCTAACACGCTACACGAGGAGAAGCATGAGTCTGGTGTCATCTAAAAAAATACCGACAGTGGAAACGTTACGAGATGGCCGGACTGCTCGTCCCTTTGACCGGGAAGCAGAACGGAGCCCGTAATCGGATTAGAGGGGTGAAAGTACCGTGGGGATGGTGGCGCGTCCACTCGGCCGATCGTCCATGCGTTTAGAAACGGGAATGGATTTCGCCGATAACCTCTTTAAAAGAGACTAAATTAATTATTCGGCGCTGCATTTGATGTTAGTACGCGTCGTTTAAGTGGATTCCACGTTTCAACCCCGTCCACGCCCCCGAAAGCCACGATTCCCGGAAAGAATTTTCCATGACAATGTCCCGAGCGATACGAATGGTCGTCCACGTGACCCCCGGCAAGTCTATTCTCCGGGTCCCCGTGCGTGGCGTTGAGAGAGGAGCGCGGGGGAGGGAAAGAGAGATAAGGACGAAGGGTAAGAAGACAAAGCAGGAGCGACTCTCGTACGTCTCTAAACTATTCTCGAGTCGGCTTGCGCATTCTCTAATGGGCGGCTTAGAGGTATATTAGCATGTGAATGAACAGAAAAGCGCTTAGTAGGCACAACGTGCGCGTCCTTCGGGAGGCGGAGGTCTGCATCCATTCTTGTAGGTACTAGTTGAACTCCGGTAAAGCGAGCGCTCTCGGTAACGAGAATAAAAGCAATGACACTCGAATCAAGATAAAGAGAAGCTTCAACTACCTTTTTATATGTAGGTGTATAAAATTCGTCTGGTTTGTTTGCTGGTCGTGGATGCAATTGTTATTTTTCATGTAAAAATAGGACAGTTCATTCCAGCGCTGGATGACACCCAGAGTATCGGACACTAATAATAATATCCTTTAAAATACACACAATATATGAAACGAAAATATACCGCGTATTATCGATGATGGGGTACATAGGGAGTATGCGAGTGCGAGTAAGAATATGTCGTGGGTGCACAAGAGCATCTCTGTTGCACATTTCCCTAGATTTGTCCAGTTCGAGTATGCGACAGAGAAATTCCTACCCTTTGATTTCGAGGATGGTGATCATAGGCAATATGCGAATGCAAGTAAGTACACTCGGGTGAACGCATAAGAGTTTTTCTGTTGCACTCTCGAACTAGACAAGTCTAGGGAAACGTGCAACAGAGACATTCTTATACACCCACCACATATTCTTATTCACACTCGCATACACCTATGATCACCATCCTCGAAATCACACGGTATCCATTTACCCGGGTTAATCGACTTTTTCACTCGTACTCATACGTCTTCTATGTGTTCCATCCTAAAAAAATAAATCATAGCATTTACAGCAGTTACGATAAACTTGGGACATGTTCAATTTATTGTTACGACAAATAAAAATGTTGCAAAAATTATAGTAGTTTTGTACAAACATTGTTGTAATTTTTACTACAATTGTGGTAATCATGACGACAAATTGGTCTTGTTCCGAAATATCCACAACTGTTGTGAATGGTACGATCTATTTTTGTTCATATAAAGCTACGATAAACAAAATCGCATCCGCTGCGGGTAAGAATTATTAGACCTAGTCAGATCAGAATATCCAGATCAGTATCTATAAACGGGATTGGTTATTTCAGAATCTTACCCGATTCTGATGTAGCGCGGTTTTCATTTGATCTGGCTTCCGGGTCCGCCCCAGATTGCAAATCGTGTTAAATGCGAGGTCTGTTTCTGATCAAATCGGCGGATCCAATCTAATTTGAAGTTCGATGAATCTGATCCGAATCGGATCAAAATTGCATTTCAATTTCTACTTGGGTAGCAGATGTCATGAATTTTTAATTTGTCCAATACCTGTTACGAATTACATTTATTTTTAAATCTTTTGCATTTTAAAAAATGAAAATAAACACACTTATTACTAGTTCTTTAGTGTTTCAAATATTGACACTTAGTACGAGACATATAAGACAGATTAATATAATTCATCACTGACATCGAACAAATTAAAAACTTATGACATCTACTAAAATTTAAATAACAGCAAACTCTGAAGCACCAGCCTAGGTCTCATATGCCCACTCCTAACAAGTACAGCACTAGATTTATAGTCTTATTCCGTATCCGTTAAGTATACTATAGATGAAGACGAACAAATTATTATTTTATATGTTCGATACTAAATTAATATATTAGGGGGTTGCATTGAAAGTCGCTGTTTTTTTCTTGTTTAAAAAACATTATGTCATAATAAAATGTGTGAATACCTCAATCGAAGTATTTACCTTCGGGGAAGCTATAACTTAGTCCCACTTTTCTGGCAGAAGTTGAATTCCGCGACGAAAGAATTGTCTACTTTTTGAGCTAATCCACTCAACAACCTAATTTTTGACTTCTTGGAAATGATGGAAGAGTGTATCTTCCAAGTCGTGGTGCATCGATCAAAATAAATGATAACACTGGTCAACAAAATTACATTTTTTTTCTGTTACACGAACCAGACCAGGTGATTCTTATAGATTTATGTGCGCTAAAAACGAATCTGACTCTCAAATTTGCGTATAACGTCAGGATGTTGAAGTACTTGAGGTTAAATATACGAAAACGGGCGATTTTGGCCATATTCACGGGTCTATTACAATGAAACTAAAAAATTTTTCTTAATTGCACTTACAGCATTTGAAAGTGTCGTTTTTGAGCTTTTCAATACATTACTTGATTGTTCCTAAACGATTTTACAAAGCCAAAGGACTACGCACAGAGTAAATGGAAATCGGCAATCGGTCAAATTGTCTGAAAATGAAATATGTTATAGTTTATGGTGTGCTGAATAAAAGTTCTCATAGGTCCAAGACCCAATAATGGCCAGTTTTGGCACTAAACGGCACTGAATGTTAGCGAATTTGATAGCGTACACACGCAGCGGCTACAGCCTCTGAGCGTAATTATTTGAAGCCGTTATCATTTGAAGTCTTTGAAAATCAATAAAAATACAAGATAAGAGGTTTCTCTATGTCGCATATCATAAAGCGGTCGTGAATTCGGGAAGATGTGCGAAAATAATCTAAGCCGTATCTCCGACCACGTGGCGAAGCACATTATACGAGGTCCCTCGAAAATCATAAAATGTGGTTTTTTATTACATAATTGATGCAATATCGCCTTATCTTGTATTTTTATTGATTTTCAAGGACTTCAAATGATAACGGCTTCAAATAATTACGCTTAGAGGCTGTGGCCGCTGCATGTGTAGGTACGCTATCAAATTCGCTGACATTCAGTTCCGTTTAGTGCCAAAACTGGCCATTATTGGGTCTTGGACCCATGAGAACTTTTATTCAGCACACCATAAACTATAACATATTTCATTTTCAGATAATTTGACCGATTGCCGATTTCCATTTACTCTGTGCGTGGTCCTTTCAGTACGACAAGTCGATCATGTAGGTCCACCGCGCCACGCGCCTAAATGTATCAGGCGCGTGGTGCGGTAGACCTAAACGATCGACTTGTCGTACTGAAATTTGGCTTTGTAAAATCGTTTAGAAACAATCAAGTAATGTATTGAAACGTTCAAAAATGACACTTTCAAATTCTGTAAGTGCAATTAAGAAAAATGTTGTAATTTCATTGTAATAGACCCGTGAATATGGCCAAAATCGCCCGTTTTCGTATATTTAACCTCAAGTATTTCAAAATCCTGACGTGATACGCAAATTTGAGAGTCAGACTCGTTTTTAGCGCACATAAATATATAAGAATCACCTGGTCTGGTTCGTGGGACAAAATCACTGTTGACCAGTGTAATCACTCGGGGCCACACTGGGTGCGGGAGAACATCCCATTCGAGCTCTATCAATGTTTCTTTTACGGCTCAAGCAACATGAGGCCAAGCGTTGTCGTGAAGAAGAATCACTTTTCGGCGATTTGGTGTAATTGATGGCCGTTTTTGCATCGAATTATCATTCAAACGCTAAAATTGTTCTTGATAACGTTCGGCGGTAATTATTTCATTTGGTTTCAATAGCTCATGATAAACAACACCTCCACCTCACCCCATCAAATTGAAAGCATTGTTTCGTGACCGTGGATGTTTCGTTTTGGTATCGACGTTGATAGTTGGCCAGGATCAACCCATGATTTTTTGCGTTTCGGGTTGTTGAAATAGATCCATTTCTCATCATCGGTTACGATACGCCATAAGATACTTTTCTTTTTATGCTTTGCGAGCAACGAAATCGAGATGTTCAGACGACTAACAATGGCATTTTCGGTCAATTCAATCAACTTTCGAGAAATCCCATTATTAGATTATTTACCAAACACAACATCCTTAAATATCCGACACTAGCGGAATTCCCTTTATACCATGAAAATAATTAGCTGTAATGAAATCTGCGTACTTCTCCAAAATTGTAGACATATCGTAGCTATCTACATATATGCGATATTTTCTATTTTTCTCCTTCAATATCTATCTATATATATATAAATGAATGTTTGTTTGTCTGTCTGTCTGTCTGTCTGTCTGTCTGTCTGTATGTCTCGTATGCCTTCCTAAACCGTTCATCCGATTGCGATGAAATTTTGGGAAATGGTTGGACGCATGCCTGCGATGGTTTCTGAGTTAGTAAATCTTATACAGGGTGTTCAAAAAGTCCCGGTACGGCCGATTATCTCAGCGGGAAAACATTTTAGAGAAAAATGTTTAATACAAAACTTTAAGAATTTTCCCTTGGCTACCCAGTGGTCGTATTGGATTTGACCTTGACCGTGACCTTTAAGGTAATATCAAATGTCTTCCTAAACCGTTCATCCGATTGCGATGAAACTTTGGGGAATGGTTGGACGCATGCCCGCGAAGGTTTCTTATTGTTAGTAAATCTTATAAAAGGTGTTCAAAAAGTACCGGTACTGATGATTATTATGCCTCCTAAACCGTACATCCGATTGCGATGAAAAGTTGGGGAATGGTTGGACGCATGTCCGCGAAGGTTTCTGAGTTAGTAAATCTTATAAAAGGTGTTCAAAAAGTACTGGTACTGATGATTATTATGCCTTCCTAAACCGTTCATCCGATTGCGATGAAACTTTGGGGAATGGTTGGACGCATGCCCGCGAAGAGGTTTCTGAATTAGTAAATCTTATAAAAGGTGTTCAAAAAGTACCGGTACTGATGATTATTATGCCTTCCTAAACCGTTCATCCGATTGCGATGAAAATTTGGGGAACAGTTGGACGCATATCCGCGAAGGTTTCTGAGTTAGTAAATCTTATACAGGGTGTTCAAAAAGTCGAACTATACTTGACCTAAATTTGACCTCCGCTGACAATAAAGGTAACATGAAAAAAATGGTCAAGGACACATTTGAACGTGAAACAAAATTAATTTGACCTCGATATAACCTTGAAAGTCATGGTCAAGGTCAAATCCAATATGACCATTGCGTAGCCCGGAAAAAATACTAAAAGTTTTGTATTAAAAATGTATTTAAACAATGGTGGACGGACAAAATCAATCCACAATCTACCCGTGCGAAGCCGGGACGGGCTGCTAGTTTGTAATAAAAATCAATACATTATTATTCGTCATATGTATTGTAATATTTATGCACCAGTCTAAATCTGTTGGACGTTATTTTATTGACTTTTCAAAGTCATCGAAAAATCTATTTATACTTATAATTAGATCATCGCCTTTTCGCTAACTATTTTCCTCGTTAAGCTCGTGACGAAATCGCGAGTACGTGTTCGATGCACCGCAGCTACAGCCGCGTTTTCATGCTCACGATGGCGAAGTTTGTCGTTGCAATTCCGGACACGTAAATTGCCACTCTAATTTGTTTTGCGGTTTTAACGACATTATTATTAGTTAAGTGAATTGTCGATGTTTCAGTTCACGCGAACGGAATGGTACAGCATATGATGTGATAGAGGAGTGGGACAAAATGGGAATCGTAAAAACTATGGCAAAACGACTGACGATTTGATGTTTTATTTCTGAAAAATTGAGGAGACGAAATAAATCAAATCATTTTATTCCATTTTCCCTACGCTATGTATATCTATTATCCTATTAATAACAACATTTCTCGAAAAGTAACGGGATCATGCCGACGCAGAGACATTAAAATATTTCTCTATGGACTCACCCTGCGTGTAGTTCATGTCCTCCTCTCATGTACCCCAGTATTTACTCCTGTACGGAGTCACGCGTTAGCAAGGTTATATTCTGAAATCAAGAAGAAACAGCAATCGTCAGTTTTCGTTGTATTCCGTATTTTGCATCGAGTGAGTAGTGATTTAAAAAATGAAACACCGCGGTTTCAGAATTCATCGATATCTCGCAATTTGAAAAGAGAAAGCATACAAATGCCATTTCGAGAATATTTGAACCTAGCAAATCGAACTGCAGATAGTCTCGGAATGGAACAGCGGAGTGCAAGCGTGCAAGAGTCAAAAACTGCGATCAGCCGGAGGACGCGCGAACGCATACCGACCGGAGGGTGGGCGTTTAACGGTCGAAGCGATTTCACGGGCAATAACGGGAACGTATAAAATAAAGAGCGGATCTCTCCACACACATACATACACACACACACACACACCAACCTTTCCTGCCCCTCCTGGTAGTAGTACATAGCGGCGGTGGTTCTACCGGGTAAATTAGTTCCGGAAACTATTTCGAAGCTACATTAACGTCCGGCGTGCAATCTGCAATCAACGTAACGCACGAATTCTCAGCGTACGACGGCGGAGCAGCTGCTTCTTAATAGCGATCGGAATGTCGTCTAATTAAACCGAAATATTGATTTAGGGAGAACGATGCGAGTATTGCTTCTACCTTCGCCCTGACACATCGCTTAGGTTGGTATTCGTCCTTCGCCCCTATTTCTCGTCCGTGAACGAATCACACCCGCACGTAAATTCGAGTCCGCAGGTTCGATCGGACATTTTCGCAATTTTTGTCTCCGATAAATTCACGTGGAAGCAACGTATAGTTATCGACAATACCAGAGTGTTCGAGACCGCATCGATTTCTTACACTACGCGTCCTTGCAGAACGACTCGGCGAGGAGTCGAGGTTCCACCCTCGTAACCGACGCGATATACGGGGAGGACTTATTGGCTCGCTAAGCCAATACCACCGCAAACGGCGTGTCCATCTGGCGAGCTAATTAGCAACTTGCGATACGAAATGGACCCGCGGCTCTAATAACCGTCCGTATCGCGTTTTATTCGATATCTGGAACTATGGCAGTTGCACCGCGTAACCGGTATAATTACGTAACTGATTTATACGACCGATATAGTAACGGGGGGTTGGTAATCGGCTGAAATTCCACCCCCTCCGAAGCGCGGCAGGGTGATACCAAGTGCTGCGCGGTTCATACACGCGGTAAGAGGAGACAAATGGATCGTTTAACGCGCTAATCGACGACGAGTTTTAGAGGTACCACCCCCAACTTATTCTATATTTCCCCACTGAATCTAACTCGTGTAGCCTCTAAAAGTTTATTCCATAATTCTCGGATTAGCGTCTCGTTTCGTTCCTCTAGATGGCGAGAGACTGATAAGAATCCACACCGTTCATTCTCGATAAGAAGACGCAAAGTTTTCTCTCTAAGATAGTTTTATCATGTTAGGGCCGTATTTGATGAGTTTATAAGAAGGGCCCGACTAAATTATTATGGTTAAACAAAATATTTTTTATTCATAACTGATAACATGTGAATCAATCTAAAAAAAGTTAAACATTTGTAGCATTATTCTTCCGTTTTTTAGTTCAGAGGATGTATGGCAGTTATACTTTATTATTGGCGAGATTCTCAAGATTTACAATTGGCCGGTAAGGCCCTTTTATTTTTTAATATTAAATTTTCTAAACATTTCAGAAATATATTAAACAGTTTTTGCCATAAATATGCAGTGTATGAGTCATGGAAATATGAAAATAAGGCCCCTTCTTTCCTGTATCTGCGCATATGCATCAATGTTTAAAAGAACTGATTTTCAATTCAATCGACTTCTCGCAAAAATCGTCGATAACCTGTCTCTAAATTTGTCAACAAATCAATACTAGTTTGGTAAACATTATATTAACCCTTCTGAGGTCGTGCCTCAGATCTCAGATAGAAATTTCTACCGCAAATTTGGTCGCACAGTGAGGACGGCCCCGGATTTTCCGCCTCACGCTTCACTATTATATTTTTTTCAACTTTTCTAATGAATGCAGAGCTATAATATTATAATCATCGTATTCACGACACTTCAATGAAGGAATGCGTAGCCGGTGATCGTTCAAATCGAGGTAGTTAAGCAATTATGACGATTTTAAAAAAAAGTGCGGAGCCACGTTCATCACACGACCTCAGAAGGGTTAGAAATAGTATCTTATGTCATAAGGCGGAAATCCGAGGTTTTTTCAGACTGTGTTTAATTAGGTCGTAACACGAGGCATGGTTTGGGGATGAGGCTCGCCTTCGGCCTTCGGCGAGCCTCATCCCCTCACCATGCCTCGTACTACGACCTAATTAAACACAGTCTTAAAAATCCGAGGATTTCAGCCGAATGACATATACTATTTTTCCTCACAAATGCCCATTTCTCAAAACAAAACAAACAGAAGTATACACGGCTCATTTCACGTTGCGTTTATCAGTTTGGAAAAAGAACCCACTTCGGACTAAACAATCTTTTGACAGCCTGCGGACTCTCGGTCGGTGTCACGCGGGAAAACGCAATCTTACGGTCTAAAAATAGGCTCTAAAAGGCCTCGAAATGGGCATGAGTGAGGAAAAAAATTTGGTCTGCAATTTTTCGTCTGGTTTAAACCTACTGCCGCGTAGTCGCGCGTCGGGAAAAGTGGAAGCGACGAAGACTCTCGCGAAAGAGAATAGTCCGCGACGGGACAATTACAACGGAAAGCGGATGACGAGGTCGGCCGCAGATAAAGTTTTCCCGGCAAACATTACTTACGGAGATGCCGGCGTATAAGGGTGGGATCGCTCTCCTGCGATTGGAGAGGGAAGGAAATGGCCGGGCGAGCGCCCGAAATAATCGGATAATGTGGACCGAGCGAGACGACGAGGTGGTCTCTCGAAAAGACCATGGGGATAAGGGAGGGGGAGGGCGGAAGGCACTCAAAGATACAATTCGATACGCTTAAGATAAATTGATACGGATAGATTATGAACGAAGTATATTCCGTATAGGAAAGACGCGGGGTGAAATCCGCCGAGCGTTTGGAAATAACGACCGCGTGCGCCATTACGGGGTGCGCGTTTCGGGGTCCGGAAAAATGAGATGTATTCGCGGCGCGATGACGCGCGGTGAGATCGAATATCTCGACCGTCGTCCCCGCGTCGCGAAGCTGCAGACGCCGTTTCTCTGTCCTCGGCGGATTTCGTTAAGCTCCGCGTGTCTCGCTGTCCCCTCGCCGAGCACGAGTGGAGGAATATACTCGTATCTCGCGGGACAAATAGAATCGGTGATGTTCGGGGGCAGTTTATTCGCGATATTTATGCGAAGGCGCTCGCCAACCGGAGAGTGGACTGACCAACGGCGAGCGTAAGAACGTTGGTATGCGCGGCAAGGAGTCGGCGGCGGAGGGCAAAAATTGAATTATCATAAAGGAATCGCGAGTCCGAATATTATTCCGGCTCTACAGAATGCCTACGAATAGATGAGGCACGTCGATAGGTCTTCCAATACCGCCGCGCGATACGAGACCTGCATCGGGAATTTAAAGAATCGAAAATCCATAAAACGTATGCCTTTGGAAGAGCTCGAAGTACACGGAAGAAGCTCGCGCTCTACCTCGCGTGAGCCCCGAGCGGGGACGTTCGCGGAGCGGGCGAATTGTCGGGCGAGAGATGAAAAACGATAAATCGTCGTTTGAATTTTCCGCGCGCCTCCGACGCCGCGATTGAAAAGCTACACGTATATCGGTGTACGTTCCGTTATAAACCAGATGCAGCCCCTGTGTGGATCAATCGCGCGAAAAGGAGATAAATCTTCCACATTCGTTTCAGATTTTCACGGAAATGCGATGTATTTATATAAAAAGAAAAAGAGTGGATGAAATTGTTCAGAAAAAAATCGGAAGTTCTGTATTTCATAAGTGAGCTGTTTCTATCTATATATATATAAATGAATGTTTGTCTGCTGTCTGTCTGTCTGTCTGTCTGTCTGTCTGTCTGTCTGTCTGTCTGTCTGTCTGTCTGTATGTCTCGTATGCCTTCCTAAACCGTTCATCCGATTGCGATGAAATTTTGAGAAATGGTTGGACGCATGCCTGCGATGGTTTCTGAGTTAGTAAATCTTATACAGGGTGTTCAAAAAGTCCCGGTACGGCCGATTATCTCAGCGGGAAAGCATTTTAGAGAAAAATATTTAATACAAAACTTTAAGGATTTTCCCTTGGCTACCCAGTGGTCGTATTGGATTTGACCTTGACCGTGACCTTTAACGTAATATCAAATGCCTTCCTAAACCGTTCATCCGATTGTGATGAAACTTTGGGGAATGGTTGGACGCATGCCCGCGAAGGTTTCTTATTGTTAGTAAATCTTATAAAAGGTGTTCAAAAAGTACCGGTACTGATGATTATTATGCCTTCCTACACCGTTCATCCCATTGCAATGAAAAGTTGGGGAATGGTTGGACGCATGTCCGCGAAGGTTTCTGAGTTCGAAAATCTTATAAAAGGTGTTCAAAATGTTCTGGTACTGATGATTATTATGCCATCCTAAACCGTTCATCCGATTGCGATGAAAAGTTGGGGAATGGTTGGACGCATATCCGCGAAGGTTTGAGTTAGTAAATCTTATACAGGGTGTTCAAAAAGTACCGGTACGGATGATTATTATGCCTTCCTAAACCGTTCATCCGATTGCGATGAAAATTTGGGGAACAGTTGGACGCATATCCGCGAAGGTTTGAGTTAGTAAATCTTATACAGGGTGTTCAAAAAGTACAGGTACGGATGATTATTTACCTTCCTAATCCGTTCATCCGATTGCGATGAAAAGTTGGGAAATGGTTGGACGCATGCCCGCGAAGGTTTCTGAGTTAGTAAATCTTATACAGGGTGTTCAAAAAGTACCGGTACGGATGATTATTATGCCTTCCTAAACCGTTCATCCGATTGCGATGAAAATTTGGGGAACAGTTGGACGCATATCCGCGAAGGTTTCTGAGTTAGTAAATCTTATACAGGGTGTTCAAAAAGTCGAACTATACTTGACCTAAATTTGACCTCCGCTGAAAATAAAGGTAACATGGAAAAAATGGTCAAGGACACATTTGAACGTGAAAAAAACTTAATTTGACCTTGATATAACCTTGAAGGTCATGGTCAAGGTCAAATCCAATATGACCATTGCGTAGCCCGGGAAAAATACTAAAAGTTTTGTATTAAAAAGGTATTTAAACAATGGTGGACGGACAAAATCAATCCACAATCTACCCGTGCGAAGCCGGGACGGGCTGCTAGTTAGAAATAAAAATAGCCATATAATCCTTTTCGAAAGTTAAGCTTTTTTAATTATTGTCCAATGTGTGCGGGAATTTCGAAAACCGAGGGACCACTTTGTCTAGATATTCCGTGACTATCATTGAATTTCGAAACCAACGGCTCGACGCCTATTCGCGTCTCTATACCTACGTGGCACGTACACATACGCGCCTTGCGTTACAACCGCTCGTATTATAGGTAATTTTAACGCTGGCCAAGGCGGATAATGTAAACCCAATACCCGGCATCCTTTATGCAAGCAAATAGGTATAGGATGCTCGCCGGCCAACAACATCAAATCCTCCATATAATCATTATATACACATTTCGAGATAATGCTCCGTTGACGATCGCTCGCTGATCTAACGGTCCCGTACACGAGCGCATTAACGTTGAGCACCGCTGTTACGGTCGACCGGATCAGCGTGTATCGTCTATCATTATATCGATTACGAGCGCAAGCCGGAAATCAACGTCACGCGTCTCTGGGAATTCGAGGAAAATTGCACGGACATGCATATTTGTCCGGTGATTTGGATTTTTAATTTTTCTCTTGAAACAACGTTCTTGTCCCCCTGAAATCGCGCGAGTCGTAAACTCTCGAGCTCCCACGATGCAGTCGTATAACTTGTATATAATTTAATTTCTGCACGGCGCGCACTCGCGCCGCGTTACATCGTCGACTAGTCTGTTTTGTGTCCTTTTACGAGCTGCGCGTGTGACTTCCACTGGGAGCCGTGAGTCACCGCCCTCGCGAAAAGCTGAATCGTTAACGAGCGGGCGTGCGATCGGTATCGCGCATCTAGGCAAATATTACACACGCGTTCTCGGTGCTCATACGTATACAGGACACGTCAGACCTCGCGGCGATAGGCGCAGTGGGGTGAGTCGCCGGAAACGCGGGAGGGTGCGACTGCACGCCGAATTTATACGGGGCCATTTTAAAATTACGACATATGCGAAAGTAATTAGGTTCTCGTAGTAGTTGCCAGTGTCATCGAAGCTGGCACTAGTTTTTTTACTGCAATACTAGAGAATTATGAGCATGGGATCGTTGATCGTTCATTTTTAATTAAACTAATAATCTAAATATCAAACGGCAATTTATCATTAATCTGATTTACGAAACTGGAGATTAACAAAGCCATCCGCTGACCGATTTTCGCAGACTCGGTTTCATATGTTACTCGGAACAGGAAACAGCACCAAATAGAGTAAACTAACACGAATATGATATTAAGTTTCCTATATGATACTCTATTTTACGAGTGTAAAGCATTTCGCATTGGCTTTTACGATAAAAGGCGTATTTAAACTATAGGTAATATTTAGGGATCCTGTCCTAGTTGGCGAAGCCGCCATGTTTTACATATACGAGGGCAGAGTGAAAAGTCCGATACTTTTAAATTAAGCACTTTCTTTTTTATGAATAGTTCATTTATTTTTCAACATAGTCGTCTTTCCGCTCAATACACTCTGTCCAACGATATTCCCATTTTTTTAAACCCTCCAAAAAATAATTGTTTTCTAAGTGTAAAGTAGCCAAATCCGGTGAATAAGATGGATAAGGCAGTAATTCGAACTTCAAATCGACCAATTTCGCTGTTGCAACGACAGGCGAATGGGTAGGTGCATTGCCGTGGTGGAACAGAACTTCTTTTTTCGCTAAATGGCATCTACTAGAAAAGTATCGGACTTTTCACTCTATGTGGATAGCGTTTCACGGCTTGTGAAGGACAGACATTTACTATCGCTGCGTGTTCGCTAACCGGAGAAAAAACCTGTGTTCCGCATAGGGATCACACTGCTCTTCGACCTACTACTAACTACTACGACTACTAACATAAGTTCAAGGTTGCAGCCGAGCAATAAGCCACCACATTAAACGGAACCAAACAAATGAACAACAGGTGGTGTTAGTTAGTCATAATTTAGATCTATTCTCATTTCCAAATAAAAATTATTTCATTGATAAACTATGGTTTTTCCGGTAAAGGAGACCATTCAACATTTACTGTAACTATCAGTCACAAAATAAACTAAGATACAAGATTCCAATGAATGCAGTACAGTACGTTACGTGACGTGACGCAAGGAACGCAGTATAGTATTTCCGAACAGCTAAGAGACCACGTTTTAGAAAAAATAGTCACTGGTAGAAAAAAAAAACCAACTAGAACGTGTAGAGTATGCTCTTCAAAAGGAAAATGCAGCGAAACAAGATATACTTGCAAAATATGTTATGTACCATTATACGTAGGTGATTGTTATATACCGCTTATCATACCAAAAAGAAATAGGTATTAAATAAAATTCATTTATATATTAAACTACAAAAAAGTTTATTTACATTTGTTTCACTTCCACATCTAATTCCGAAATAATAACTGGTGACCCCGGGTCGAGTTTTTAGTCCTGGGAAGTCCTGGGAAGTCCTTGTAACTCCTATTCATATTGAAAGCCTGAGTTGTCCTCTAAAGTCCTAGTTATGGTCCTAAGCAGAGCTTCCCAGGTTTAAAAAGGACTAATGTAAGACCTAGGAAGGCCTAGTTTGACCTGCGCAGGTCGACTTTTTCGGCCTGGGAAGTCCTGGGAAGTCCTAGTACAAGGACTTCCTAGGACTTCCCAGGTCGAAAAACTCGACCCGGGTATATATATATATATATATAACCCCTACTCTAAATTTTCCGTGCGATAATTGTTGATTTTTATATTATATATAGAACAAAATCTTTTTCAAAAATGGTCTGAGTGAGTGAGTTCGTCATTTCGACCCGGAGTCGGCCTGTGGACTCGTCAGTAAAACTAGGCTGATTCCTGCCTTAGAAGCTCTGTGGTCCTCTTAGGTATTATAGTATTCTACCGCTGTTTTACTACCGAGAGCCGAGAGGGTCGGCGCCATCTGGCGTCAGGCCGCCACAGCGTGACGGGTCGCCACAGAGCTTTTAGGTTTGTTCTTGCAAGAGTCAGAGACTGTCTAAAACGGTTAGGAGCATGTGCATTACGATTCTACGAACGTATAGAATCGTAATGCGCATGCTCCTGACCGTTTTAGACAGTCTCTGGCTATTGCAAGAACAAACCTATAGATGAGCGAGGAGACATAGCACGTGTTAGGACTTTACAGGTCTTCTTACACTTCACCAGGTCTACTCAGTTTTAACCCTTTCGCTTCGGCAGTTCAGTCCGCCGAAGCGCCGAAATGTGCACAGTGCGCGTGGTTTTTATATATACGTTTTCAGAGTCTTAAATGTCAACTGTGCTTCAAACAATCATTGCTCTAATATGACACATATAGCTCACATTTTTAATATGAAAAACCTTATACAAAACTATATTAGTTATTCTAAAAACACTAGACCAACTACAGTTAACATATTTTTAGATATTTACATATTTATAAGACTTTACGATTAAACGTTTAATCTATTATGTGAATAAAATTAACAAAAAATATTTTGTCGATAACGAATAATTTATTACTGACTACAGATGGTACTTGTATACACATCATATGGATGCCGGATGTATCCATAATTGGATAATTCTTTCTATTTTATAATATAAATAAAATATTATTGTTATCAAGTACATTGATTCTCTATCTGTCACGTACAATTTTCTCTTGAGTACTAGATGTTCGCTCAAAACTAAAAAATTAATTAAAACAACAGTAATAAAATAAAAATCTTTTTGATCAATGAAACTTGGAAGACAATACAAGTTTCAGTACGGACGTTATTTTCCACCTTTTTAATTATATCATATTATCACAGGACTAAACTTCTAAATATAATAAAAAATTTATTCCAAATGTTTTTTATTCACTGTTAATCTACTAAACCGTTATGTGGATAAATATGTAAATCAAACGGATATGGTGAAGAAGCGGAACATACGAATAGTTAATTTAACTTCATTCAAGACAAATAAGAATAAATAAGAACATGAGCGAATAAAGCAGAACACATCAGACTTTGGAAGGCTACTTCAGGACGTATTTATAGATGCAGGACAATTTAGGACAACTTAGGTCTTACTAGGCTACTTTAGGTTTTGCCAGGCCGTACCAGGCCTTCCCAGGACTTCCCAGGTCAGATACTCGACCTGGGCAGGATTTTCTAGGACTTCCCAGAACTAAAAACTCGACCCGGGACATGAGATAAACTCTGAGAAAAATTGCCGGTCAACAATGTGTTAACAAAAATAAGACCAGGTGTAACAACCTGGAGGTTTTCTTTATTGGAAAAATTATGGTTTATGAGCGAAACATTCTTTATCTGGAAATTGAGAATGGATTTAAGATCTAGGAAAAAACATGGCTTTCCTCTTTAGTGAATCTAATTCATACTAGATATAATACTTAAAAGATTTTGAGTTATGGAATGATGTTCAATACAACTAGATACAATGATGTTCGACGTACAGTTGGAAAGTTTGTTAAGAAATCGGTCAACCTACTTTTTTATACTAACATTAACGAATTTTTTGTATAACTAACATTCTTTGTGTTAATTTTAACAAAAAAAAAACAAGATTTTCAGTTGTGTAGCAGAGCATAAAAAGAAAAAGTGTAATTCTCGTAAAAAGGAGGTCCACCGTGAAAATGATTTTTATGAATTTTTTTCAGAATCTTTTCCAATATCAATATTTTCTCAACGACACAATACAATATAGGTCAAGCATAATTTAGTATAATGCACTGAAGAGCAAAGTTTAGTAGATTCAACTAAACATTTATTTGTGTATGTCTAACTAAATATTTTATTGGCTCAAGTAATATTTATTTGTCTCAATAAAATGTTTTATTGGCTCATGTTAATATAATACTCTGAGAAAAATATTTTATCAGGACAAATAAATATTACTTCAGCTAATAAAATATTTAGTTGGTAATATACTAATAAATGTTTAGTTGATTCTACTAAATTTTTCTCTCAGTGTGGTAGAAATTTCGATTCTCAAAAAAGGATGGAGGCTAACTTCACACAGATGTGAAAGCCGAGCATAAAATGGAAAGAATTAAGCTAGGGAGAGAGGTAGAAGGACGAAGGAGAAGAAGAGAAAAAACAGAACAAGTGAATTGAGAAGGAAAGCACAAAGGTGAGAAAGGTGCCGACACTCGACACCCATACTCAGTTATGTACAATTCTTCTTGCGCTACACATGTACTTCGCGATATTTCAAGTGGGGTACGGCGTAAAGCGAAACATAAAGCCGCAGCTGGACGAAATTGCATCGCCCCGTCACACGTGCGTCCCCTTCCACGTTCTTCTTTCCCTATTCCTTTTTCGTATACTAGCAATGCGAAGAGAAATTCGGAATACGCTATTCGGAACTCCCGAGAAACGAAATATTTCGTACGTCGATACTTCTAATCCCACACATTTGGTACAATACCTCATTTTAAAGTTTGTATAGTCTATATGTTCAGAAAAAGTTAATTTATAATAATATTAATCGATTGAGGTACACTTCATGGTTTAACGAGGCGAATCCGCTGAAAATGTCGATTGATTTTTCTTCCGTAGTTGATTATATTCTTTTACATTAATTTAAACCTCAACTGTGGGCATATTTGACGTTCCTACACATTATAACTGAGTATGTGGCATTTCTGAGACACCAAGTGGCGCGCGCGCTTGAGAGTATATAATCTGTAATAGCTCACGAATGAAATATGAAAGATATAAAATATATAATAAAGAACAATTTTATAAAGAATGCTATCTTCTGGTAATGTTATATGATCTTTCATTTTCTTATATATATATATTGTATCTACTTACGGAAGTGCAGCGTTTGGAATACTCCAAATTTCTATTTCAAAATCAATTATTACGTATTAAAGAATAGTTATTTAAAGAATGCGGGGAGTTTCAATGTACAAAATGTAATAGTTTTAAAACATCGTAATTTGGACTTACCTTGACGTCTCGAAAGTGCCACTGATCCGGTTAACGGTTAACTAACAATTGAATAACTCGAATAAAGAGTTTCTCGGATTGTTTCCTAGAATTAGATGTTCGTCAATCTTATGCGCGGTGTCAATCGATTTCACCTCGTGACTTTTTTTCAATATACCCCCGTATCTGATATAAAATGTTAATAGGCTCTACGAGATTCGGGGAAATGATTAGGGTTTTCCTTGAAAGTTATTTTATTATCTCATCCTATTAGGGGTGTAAGCCTACCGAAAAGCGCTTGATTAAGAATGCACCCTCCTGTCTTTCTTTCTCACTCTCACTCCCTCCAGTATAGCGTCTGCGACCGCAACGATGACATTAATACCGACCGCCGCGATGACACCCCAAACTCTCCCGGCTTATATTTAATTCAACGTCCTCGAGAATTTCGTTCGAGCGATATTCGATCTTTATAGAAGCCGCGCGACGCGCTCTCGCATTCATTATAACGAATACGAGTACGATGTGATCGTGTCGCTCGGCCGGGCCGAAAAGTTTCGATTGAATGCATCTCGTCGTAATTGTCGGTTTTAGTATACGCCAAGCAATAACGCCATTCATTTTCGGCGAAATACATGGGCAAAAGTCGGGAGGGAAACTTCAAAGGGTGATCCCGCTTGGAAATCCATATCATTCGCTCTTCGTTCTTCTTTTTAAGGGAGATTCGAAAGGTCCACGAAAGCGTTCCTTCCTTTTGTTGTCGACCCGATATAGATTGCAGTTCCCACTTCGCGCGCCCCTCTGCTGTCTTCAACGAGATTGTAGAATGTAAGTGGTGAACGTTAACCGGAATACTAATCCCGGATCACTATTTACACAGGTTCTTAATTTTCCAGCATTATAAATCCAGGGTAATAGCCTCGAGAGGCTCCGTGTGCCGAAGCAGAGGAACGATCGGGACCCGCCGCCACTTGCTTGGAATACTAATGGCGCCATGGAATAAGAGTTGGCCCGGCGCACAGCGCTGAAATAACATTCGGCCGAGGTGGCCGCTAGGCGAATTACTTATACGGAGCTCCCTCTCGCTTTCAATCCGCGTTTCTCGACTCCTCTTCGTCGATGTCATGGAATTAAAAATGGCGACAGGGGCGCGTCTTCCGGGAATGTCGCTCATTTATTTAATTTAATAGGATTCATATTGAAAATAAAAAACAAATAGAAGATAAGATGAAGTGAAAAAAGTTCAAGAAATATTGTTATATCATTTGGAATTTGAAAATGTTATACAGAAAAATAGAAAATTGCAATTTTTTTGAAATTTTACTGAACGGGAAGAAGAGTTTATTACTGAGTATGTAATGAAAATGTAATACCCGATAATAAAATATTTATTACGTATAGGGACAAATAAATATTTGTTACTGAGTACAAAATCAATAATTAAGAGTATTTAATAAGTGTAAATAACTCTGAAGTTATTATAGATTAATAAATAAATTTATTATGGGGTATTAAATTGTTTGGCATTCAAAAAAATTAGATTGCTCTCTCTGAGTCAAATGTAACCCTATGTGTTTTTTTCATCCCAAGCCGGTCATCTATCCATCGAAATACTGACCTCGCTGATTGCTGTTTAACTTCGTTGATACGTGCGTCTGTGTAACACATGCTACTTTTTTTTCATACATGATAGAGCTCACGATTTCCATAATAATCTGAAATATAATCGAAGATCTTATAATATAATAAATTGTAGAGAAATCATAGAATATTAACGTTCCTATCTCTCCGTAACCGAAACTGCTAGCACAATGAGAATTACACGTATCTATTATAAAGCTACACATGTACATACATTTTCGTTGCGCTACGAGTAGCATTTTCGGCTTCGGAGAGATAAACTCAGAAATGATAGATATCATCAGTCTGAGAGACCAATGCGCAGGTATAGGAAGGTTAACCGATAGGTTAAAAAAGTTCTTCACGGATTCGCATTGTTTTCTTCCTTTCATTAAGGAACGTCCTCGTAACGCTAGGGCGCAATATCGCGAACTTGGCCGATTTTTTAAGCGGTTGTCTATGGGTTTCATTCAAAATATAATATGTAACGGAGATAACCCAGAAGGAATGCTCTTTTGAGGTTAATGTGCTACTGGCAATATCGAAAAAACTGCCCGAATGAAATGTCACATTTACAAAACGGATTCATAAAAGCTAAATTTTTATTTCTTGTTATTTTTACTAAACATGGAATGTTCGTGAAGTGCTTAGTAAACGATTTTCTTACACTGAGAACAAAAATTTAGTTGAACCAATTAAATATTTTTAGTTGAATGCAAATTATTTACTCCAATCAATTATATGTTTAAATCAATTATTTCGGTCTTTATATATTAGGAAGAAATAATTCATTAATTCGAAAAATTGATTTCATTGCATGATAGGTATTTTGTAAACCGAACTAAGTATGTAGTTAGTTCAAGTAAAAATTAATTGTTTTAATTACATGGCTAGTTGAAATAGTAAGAAACGGTTTAATTGAAAACATAAGTGTACTCAATGAAATATTCAATGAACTAAATGTTCTGATATTATAGAAAGAATTAAATATTTAATTATCTTAAAATGAAGATTACAGTTATATGATGTGCTTGTTTCAATGGTGGTATTTTTGTAAAACAATTAATTACTTAATAACTACAAAGCACTGTAAACGCACTTTTTCAACCATTTTTGTGGTCACTGTAATGAAACAATTACTTTAAACAATGCTAAAATTTCATTATATAAAATGATAATGCCATTGAAAAAATATATGTGAAGGCAGTCAAATATATATCTTTATTTGAATGAACTATGTGGTTTAGTTGAAGCCAAGTATTAAATCGAATAACGTGACGTAACTGTTGCAATTATAAATATCATCAAATAAAAAATCGAATTACATTGAATCAATGAAAATTTATGTGGATTATTGCATCACTTTCGTGGCGGCATTTTATTGCTTCAAAGATTTAACAAATTATTTCAAATAACTACAGTTTTTTGAAGTAATTAAATTTCTTCTTATTTGAAGTAACCACAGGTTTTTGAAACAAAAGTTACAAAAATTACAAGAACTGTCGATTCAGTTACTTCGTCCAAACGATTTGTTGTTTAAAACATATAGGGTGAATAAAAAAATCGATTCTATTAAATTTTCAATTATTACAACTACACGTTGCATTGATTTGAAGTACGAAATGAGTTTAACTCTTTGCAGCGTTCTGTCGGATAAACAAATCGGTTTTGTCTTGCGCTTTTGGTGCTAAATTCTTTAATGAAATGTTCCGAAAAGGTACTGAAAGTGCCAACCTCGAAAAAAAAAAACTCTAAGCGTGGCATGCAAAAAAAGGAGGCTGGGGTGTAGTCTACATTCTACGTGAGCAACGAAGGGTTAAATATTCAATCGTTGCAACTACATGTTGCATCGACGCAATTAGTAATTTGTGATTGCGGTAATGAAATACCGCAAGATATGTTAGTTACATTTATAAAGTAAAATTGGATCCAATTAACGACGGCATTCTACATAACAAACAAAATTGCAATGCAACTATGCACTTCAGTAAGAAAACTGATGGGTTGTTTAATTGAATTAAACGTTCAATTGAAACAAACTATTTGTGCTCTATTCAAGCATGGATGTGTTTGACTTTATCAATCACTATGACAGACAAGAGGGTGAATTATTTGTATAAAATAAAATTTGAGACATCCAAACAAATATTTATTTTCTTTAACAATCCATGTAATTGCAATGATCTCTCTATGCGAATAATTCTTGGTGCAATTAATTAAAAAATGCATTTTCTTATTTAAAAAATACTGTAATTAATTCAATGTTAATTCTTAATTGTGTCAAATAAAATTTGATAATAGTAATTACCTGCATCCCCATTGAAACAATTACATCATTTTATTGTTGTGAATAAACAATTACTTGCGACCTCACCAATAATTTATGTGGTGAATTCAATTAAATATTTATTAATTCAAATATTTTCTCATTGTATGGTAACGAAATATTTATTATTTCGTAATAACTAAAGGCTTCATAAACGAATCTTAATAAACTGTTTCCTCATATATTATTATTTTTAACGATAATTATTACAACCTTGGCTATCCTATCGCTGCACATACAACAACATTGCAGATTTAGTGTAAGTCGACGTCCATAACGGCGCACCGCGCATCGTACCGCACTTCGCTCAGCCCTTAAAGGTATGTTCATAACGGCGCACCGCACATCGCACCGCCCATAGCGAGGTAAATAGGCACATGTGTGTAAACCATGCCACGTGTGAAGCGAAGGGCTATGCGCCGTTGTGATCGAGTCCATTTATTTACACGCGCCTATTTACCACGCTTGGGAAAGGCTATGGGCGGTGCAATACATACCTTTAAAGGCTGTGCGAAGTGCGGTGAGATGCGTGGTGCGCCGTTATGGACGTCGACTAAGCTGCAAGCACTTGTCGCGAGACTCTATGCAGTTTCCTAATAAAAGTTGTTATTGCCACTGCAAATTTTAATATCGTGTAATATTTTAATTGCTAGGGGTCGACGATATTTTCCTTTCTCGTGTACCTAGTACTCGAAACTCCCGACGTCATTAGGCGAGACCGCGGTAATGATGCCACTTAAAGGGGCTACAAGCGCCGCATGAGAGTAAGTGGAAGAGAAAAAAGCAGCGGAAATTTTCCGGCGTATTTTCTTCCTAATAAAATTTGTAATTTAAATAGGTAGACTTGTAAGATTAAATATTTATGCGATGGTTATATCAAAATATTCGAAATGAGCGGGCTCAAAGCTAGTGCAATAAAATTAATGATTTAAAATCGTAGTAGGTTGAAAGTTTCGATGGAGTTTGAAAGCCGGTGATTTTCGACTTTTCTTGAAAAGCGTATCGATGATACTAATGATAGGCCTAGCTAAATTTATTTAAAAATATTATTCGAGCTCAAAAATTTTCTTAATTTCGTTGTCGATTATTTCCCGTAAATTATTTGAGAGCAGGTGCTGATATCAAGTCACCTTGTCAAATTGAAGCAATTCGGGGAACAATAAGTTATTCCTTCGTTCCCTCGCAAAAGTACACTGTAATAATTTTTTTAGGAAATTTTCCCGAAAATAATCAGGAAGTTTAGAACCCGAAATAATCGGGAATTTTCCCAACCAGTACATAGGGAAAATTGCCAAACGCATTCGGAAAAATTCCTAGCAAATTAGTGAATTTTTCCAGCTGCATTCGTAAGGAAAATTGTCAGACGCATTCGGGAATATTCCTAACGAATTAAGGAATTTTTCCAACTTCGTCATGTGTATGAAAAGCATAATAAATAAGTTTTTCACATATTTATTGCCCTTTGTGCTTGTGGATTCTACTCTTGTCGTATTACCATGTCTGTGGGTCAACTTTGGGCTTATTCTATGAATAAAACTTTTTCTGGTTAGGTCGGGGTACGATCGCGAGACTCTGAACGCGAAGCTGGCGTCTTTCTTGGTGAGGTACTGTAACATAAGTTTTGCTACAAAACGGGGGTTTAAGCTACATATCTGTTTATTTTATCAATATGCTTCAACAAATATTCTCCCTCAGTATACCGCTTTAAAATTTCAATAATGTATTGAGTTAAAAATGACATGGTATTTCTGAAAATTAATATTTTTTACAATTGAAGAGTGTAACTTCTAATTGAGGAGCACAGTTCCAAAACTCATTTAGTCCATTCGCAGTTTGTCTTATAATCGCTAAACTATTAGCAATTATAGGACAAACTGCGAATGGACTAAACGAGTTTTGGAACTGTGCTCCTCAATTAGTCTATGTGCCATATTTGCAAAAATATATATTTTGCTTGAATGCAAACCACAATGCATCTGAAAAGGGTCTATGTGCAAAAGCATACATAGAGGCTTAAAACTCAAAAATTTGCAAGACATGCTCGACTTATTCCTTTAAAGAATCTGCCTGCTTTTGTTGATTTTCCCGACTTTAACTTTTTGGCATTTAGACTAATTAGAAGTTACACTCTTCAATTATAAAATTGATAACATTTCGGGATTTTGTTTGATCAAGAGTGAACTGAGAATTCACAAATAGGACTAAACGATAATAAATAATATTCTGCCTATATAACCTTTAAGTTTATAATAGTAAAAATAACTTATTTCTCAGTAGTAGATTTTAACATTTATTATAAGAGTAGGCTCAACTATTTCAAATTAGTAAAATAGTTTACCATTGAATTGTGAAAATTAACATATTGTGGACAAATATTACTATAATTTTTATTACTGTTCACGTTATATTTTTTCTTATCTGAATTTAGAAAATTGACGAAAAATTATAATTTTATCCTATAGGATAAAATCCTGAAAGGTTTCAGTATTTGCAAAATTATTAACACTTTCAGTACTTAATATTCCCGAACATTATGGTTCTTTCCCAAAGAAAGGTAGAATTTTTTCCGATATATTAAGGAAAATTCTCAAAAGTATTTGGCAATTTCAGAATTTTCTACACTTTCGGTAATATTCCAGAGCAGTACGGTATTTTTCCCTGATAAGTAGGGAATTTTACCGAAATATTAGGGAAAAGTGATTTCCCACATCAGTTCGGAAAAATTTCGTGCAAAAAGTTTGCGAAAATTCTCGAAATTTTTTATAGTGTACCTACGCTGAAGTATTCGCACGGTATTACCTGCTCGATATTACCCTATCTGGCTTCTCTCGCGGGATTGAGTTTCATGTGTCCCCACATGCGGCTATGATGTGTAATAGTAACTTAGTTTAAGCACGTAACTAAATTACGTGGAAGTAATATCGTGCATAAATGCCAATGTCGTGTCGAAGACTGTTGATGGTCGAAGATTACGTTTATATATATTAGGTGTACAACTTTGCTTCCGTCGTTTTCCTATAGATGGCTTACGAAAAAAACGTCGGAAAAAGAGAGTTGTACACCTAATAGCTTTACTATAAGAGGACGTCTTTATTCTTCTCGATATTCTGTCAGTTATACCTATATTCGTCGAAGCATACTTTTGATTTCGCTGTATTTATTTTACTCATTATCATCAAATTTTCAAACCGCAATTAAATAAATTGCTGTAAAAATTGCAAATTATTCACGAAAGAGGAAATTTCGAACAGTCGAAAAGTAGTTTCAGTCAGAAAATTGCAGCTTCCTTTGTTTATATAAAAATCAAATTCTAACTTCGATATTTTTATTTAAAAATTTAATTATTCCATGACGCGACAACATTATACTCACTGCAATCCATCTCTCGGCATTCAGGAAAAAAAATCGTCGAATCTCCCCTCACACATTCATTTCACTCCCTCGCGATCGACATTTCCAGCGAAGTGTTTCGATGAAACAGCCGAACAGTCGCCCATGTGCGAACCCCTTTCTGTCTTTGAAAAGAAAAGCGAGAAATCACCACCGCGCGCATTTCGAATCACGCTAAAATAGGCTTTCGGTCGCGCTTTCAAAGGAAAGATTTCTTCGCTTGTGCCCTGAATTATTTCGCGCGTTACTCGCGGGCACACACGCGTGAGTTGCTGTCGCCGAGAGATGGATGATGCGCGCTTTCGGATCCCTTCCCCTCCGGCGCTCTCGCACTCTTGCGTGACTCTCTCCCCATGAGGGATGCCGTTTGAATAATTACCCCCACGGTGCAGTGAACCCCGTCTGGCTACGTGAAATCCGGTCACTGAATTTGCCAGATCGCCTTCGCATTTTGATCTGACCTTACAGGTGCTCAAACCGTACCTCCAATTAAATACCGTATGTCACCGTTCAAGCCTGCCATGACCTCGTATTAATCAAACGGAAAAGGAAATGAAAACTGCCTCTTTTAAGTTCAAATATACGACAGAGTAAAAGTGGAGGATAGATGCCCACCCCCTTTTATTTCAAATATGCTGGCACGATTTAGGCAATGGGGTATTTCTATTACATCAGTTTACATATTCATGACCATAGACATAACAAAATTATCCATCAACTATCTTAATTAACTGTTTATAACAGTTTCAAGTGGAGAGCATAACTCATTTTTTATTTCAGGTGAAACTACCTTTGCTATAATGTCCGTAAGATATGTGAAAGTCATTTTTAAGGATCGGTAGAGTTAACTAATAAAGAACGATAACTGCTAAGTATCAGATTTTAATTTTGCATATCAGAATAATTACACAGGTTTACAAAAAAAAAGTCCGGACTATTTGACCGGACCATGGTATTCCGAGGTATTTTTGCGTCCTGAATCCAATCCCGAGGTCATCTGAGCCCCATCACGTCAGGAAAACGAGATTTCAAGGTCATTTAGAGGTTAAAATGACCATTTTTTGGAACTGGACCCGGGATAATTTCTCAAGCGACTTGTTGAGTTGGAGGGTAGCTGTTTAGGTCTTGAATACCTTCCAAACATTGGAATGGAGTCTTAAATATCGACCGGGACTATCACAGAACCACCCCAGTGGATAAAATGTTGCCATGATCATTGTATCTCGCGGATTACGATCTCCCTGTCAAGGCATCCAATTCCGGCGATCCGTTCACTGTGACATATTGACAGTGGACCCAGCACTGACCCTAATGGCCTTAGAACCTTGGAGTCATGCTCTGGGTGCTGCTCAGGGCAGTCCCATTTCCTTATTTATTTATTTCGAAATCTCGTTTTTCTGACGTGATGTGGCTCAGATGACCTCGGGATCGGATTCAGGACGCAAGAATACCTCGGAATACCATGGTCCGGTCAAATAGTCCGGGCTTTTTTTTTGTAAACCTGTGTTATTGAGGTAAGAGTTGGAGGGGCAACTATCTCACCGTTAGTATTTACATAGTATGTATATCAAATATTATCTGGATAATATCCAGGCGTTCATCAAGTCACAGCACGTTCGGCGTCCGCAACATCTTTATCTATCATCTCACCATAGTCATAAACCATAACTAAAGAACATATATATTTAAAATAAAGAAAGAAAAATTAGAATAATCAGGTTCCCAAACGTAAGGGGCTCGAATCCAATCTGAATTATTATTTTTTTTTTCATTTGCCTCTTAGGGCACTCACTATTTTTTCTCATCGGGGTCTGATTATAAATGAAGCCAAAAATGATCAGGCCCTTATTAGAACCCAAAATAGTTATTTTCGTTATGAGGGCGTGAAGCGCCGTTTCTAACGAGTGTGAAGTAACTCGCTTCGCTCGTGCGGCAACCACACGAGTTAAAAACGGCGCGAACGCCCGAATGATGAATTCTATTATTTGTCACTAAGCGCGGTCTCTCACGGGTCGGTGTGGTTTCGGCGCAATAAGTATACGGTAAACGTCGTACCGATTCTTTACTAGCCAGCCTCGCTTACGGCCTCGGTATGCTGGCGGCGCGACGCTTGCCGGCGCATTTCATTTCGTGCTATTCCGCGGCAGAAAGTAGTAGGAAACATGTCTACGTCTAGTGATTCGAATGATGAAGATATTATTGCAATTTATAATTATTTAAGAAATCAAAGAAAAAAGATATTTTGGGTCCATTCATACATTGAACGCAATTATGGTAGTAGACTATTTATAGCAGCAGGAGAATTGAGTGAAAGTGATAAGTTTAAGGCAATGTATAGAATGTCAAAAAATTCTTTTCTAAAACTAGTCAGACTCGTTAAGCCATTGATAAGCAGATAAAATACAAATATATGAGGGAGTGTAGACCGTCCTTGGTACATCCCAACGGGAGGTTCGACCGGGAAAGCCCGACTGCCTAGATGCTTACAGCCTGCAAATGTCGAGACGCGACTGATTGGTGATGTTGCACGCAACATACCGAGTACAAACCGCTCCGCGCCGATGCCACGCCGACCCGTGTGCGATCATCGATACAAAATGTATAACAACCAGTCGGTATGCTGCACAGATACCGAGCGCGGTTTATGCTCGAAGAATACCGACCCGCGTGAGAGATCGCGCTAAGTGTCAAATACGAGGTTGACAGTATTCGGGGCGGGGTGTTCGGAGCGAGTGGTTGGCGGGTGGGTTGACAGGGGGGTTGGGGGGCGGAGCCCCCCCCCCATATTACAAAAAAGTATTTTTTAAAGTATAGAGAAATAAATAAACAAACAACAAACTTTAACACACTCACTGTCGCTCTAATTTAGATACATTTTGCCCCATGCCAGCTTCAAGTTAATAATTCTAACATTAACAAAATATATAAAAATCGTTAAAATTCCGCTTACAAGCGACAGCGGCAGTGAATGGGTTGTTAGGTTAGGTTGGCTTTGCGTCAGCTGCGTAGAGTTGTGCTGCGAATGCGTGGCGTTGGCCACACTGACTGTCAACTTCAAGTAATAATCGCAGTGATATCATCTCCAGTGTGCCACTTTCATTTCACGCACTGCGCAGGTTATTTTACGCACTGCGCAACCTTTCACACATTAGGGCGTGAAACGTCATTTCACATGCGTCGAGGACGCCCGTAAAACCGAGTATTTGGCACTGAGTGACAAAAAGAATTTCTCCACAGGGCTAAATCAAGGCAATTTATATTGGCCCAAGTAAGGACGGCCTATTAATATGGGCACTTTTCTGAAAAGTGTGTCACCCCTTTAATGGTTTAGGACAGGCATCCTAACTAGGGCCAAGATATTACCAGGGAAAATAATCTTGGCCCTAATTAACGCCCAGAAAAAATTTCCACGCGGGTATCCATCCTTCAAATGCCGAAAATAGAATTTCGAATTTCTTTGGATATCTTAACTTGTTTTATCCAAATTATACTTTTCTATTACAAAAATTGTTACGTTATAGTAAATGTAGACCATATGTATTAACATTCTAACAACAACGAATATTCTTATACCTGGGTAATTTGTTTTCCTGAGGGGGCATCTATCTCACTTTTACCCTATACGATACAGTCGCTCCGTTTGCGGATACCGTATGTCCCACTCTGTACGGGCCAGTTTGAAAGTTACCTTCAGGGAGGCTTGGTCGGTAATCGAAACATTTAATACCGGTAGAAGTCGAGTCGGTAGTTAGAGTTGGTGTCAATTCGGGAGATCGAAGCGTCTAACCTCGAAATTATGAATTTGTGAATAATGGTGAGTAATTTCCATTATTCACAAATTCATAATTTCGAAGTTAGACGCTTCGATCACCCGAATTGACACCAACTCTAACTACCGACTCGACTTCTACCGGTATTAAATGACTCAAGTACCGACCAAGTCTCCCCGAAGGTAACTTCAAACTGGCCCGTACAGAGTGGGACATACGGTATACCAAGGATCTACAAAAAAGACAATGCGATATTTTTGAGGGAACGGCGCGAAAAGCTCAACAAGATTCACAAGCAATCGTTAACTTGGAATGGTCGAACTTGAAATTCAAAATAAAATCATTAGTCGTCTATCAAACCGAGTCGTATTTCGAGGGGTTGAGCAAATCGAATGTCAAAGTGTCGCGCAGTCTCGAAAATGCGTGTTTCACGTAGCCGCGAGAATGATTCCTGCGAATTGGATTCCCGGTAACGTCAATTAGTACGACAGTCACGCAGACCGGGCGCGTCGGAGGCTCAAAATATAAAGGGTTTAGAATTGGACTCTACCTGGCGAGTTTTTTTCAATCAGCGTTATCGCGCAGTTGGTAAGCCCGTCATGGCGAGAAGGGTGCTTCGCGAAGCGAGGTACGAAAGGTCTGAATAAAGCACACGCAGTGCTACTCGGGGGTTTTGACGATTTGGGGGTATGGGATGGCATTTGGTCGCGGCGGTGCGAGGGGACGGGGAGAGAGAGACCGGCGCGACTGGCGAGACTCCGCAGTCTCGGCACGTCGCCGATGAATGGTCTGACGAGACTCTCAGAGACTTTGCGAGACAATCGCTTGGGAAATCTGAGGCTCCGCGATCTATCCTCTCTTTCTCTCTTGATCAACTCCTTTTCCTCTTTGACCAACAAGTCGTTTTCCTCGCTCTTGCTTTCTTTTATCATTCCTGTCGCTCTCTGTCTCTCTTTCTCCATCGCGACAGCTCCCCCATGCCGTCCTCTAGTTCCGCTTAATTATTGTATAAGGGTAGTTCACGATTAACCCCTTTCGCGCTCCCTCTAGGATCGTGGGTGACGCCGAGCTGGCCCCCCTGTCTTTATAGATTTACGGGTATTACGGGGGACTATTAAATATTGGCAGGAAGAATTCAAATCAGCATCAATACGAGAGTTCTACAAGTGCCCGTCATTGCTTCATGTTGACGGCGCATTTTTGTAAACGGCCATTTCTCGCTTTAACGTCGCATATTCAACGCGATGCCAATCTGCAGCGAGCGCGAGTGGTACTTTCCGTTCGCGTTCTTTTTCTCCGATCTTGTCGCAAAGCAATTTGTATTTTCCGAGCGTTACACCTAGTTCCGTCGGCAGGTGTATCTCCGGATGTACGTTGGTACCTCATATTACTTCTCTCACTGCAAAGAAACGCTACTCTGCAATTTCCATGCGTTGCCTTTCTAATGACAAATTTCGCCTAGTCGAATGACGAGTGCTGCTCTCGAATTCTCATTGATCAGGGGAATCGTATCTATCTGCGCATAAAGAATTAATTCTCTTTCCTTGTTTTATATGAGTCATAATAAGATATCTATACGAATGAGTGGCGTGAGAAAATTCCTTGAAAAAGAATTTAAAAAAGATATAGGAGCAAATTCTCTTGGATATGGAGCAGTTTTGAATGCTGTAGAATGTAATGCTTTAAGTTTTCTTTTCAAATTAAAGAAGATTCTTAAAGATGGCTCTTCTGAATGGCGAGAATTATTTCACGTTTTGAAGCAGTAAAATACACATCATGTACTTTTACTGCTTCATCTACACTTTTTTATGGCGAAGCCATCAAATTAAAGATGTCGTAAAATCATGTACCTACAGAGAGAAAATACCCAAACAAAATGAAAGCAAAATGTAGCAACCATACTGAATATGACACACATTGCAAGACAATATTATACAACATACATCGTTGCATGTGAATATCAATATCAACACCTCACGAACTCAAAAATCATGAAATATTTATTACATCTACATACGTTCTCTCTATTTTGATTGCTATTGCCGACAGATTGTTCTGCTAAACTATCGCCTGCTGAGTTCTCTCCATCATATAGTTACAATAGGAATACTATTTATATTTCTTATTCACTTTTTCATAATAAACAATACAAAATTTACGATTTTACGCATCAAAAATAAACAATGCGGTGATGATCTGCATACTACGTCAACGGATTCAGACGTTAGGCTGGCTAACATTCTGTATTATGCTATACATATCTACATATACCTCATGTGGCGTTACACTGCGTAAGACTCTGTAGTGCAAGTATATCGGATGGTATTAATTTCAGAACTATTTGGTATGACACATTCAGATTTTTTTCTTCTACGATATATTTATACCAAGCTAAACACATGACGTAAATTTTACAGCAACTTTACGAAAATCTAAATCACGACGTGCAGCAACTGTACGTATTTTATGCCATAATCTAAATGTGATATACCAATTACAATTTAAACTTGTAACGAATAATTTCTATTAATTTGACGTACGTGTAAAAAGTAAAAAAATGTAAAGCAGCTTTAATTTGACGCGTGTTATATGAAGCGGGAATATCTGCCTGGGACGACAATCAGTCTTTTTTTATCTAGCAATGGAATTCAAAATTCACATAGGTACATCCAAAACTACAAGACGCGTTTAATACTCAGTATCAGTTTTGTCTCTCCTCGTAGGCTTTCGCGCCGCGAGACCCGCATAACGAGGAATGTAATTAACGTTTCTCACGTTTCCTTGCTATCTTTCTCCGTGATCGCGGCATTTACTGGTCCATAAAGGTGAACGTGTGCTCCCCAACACGGCGATCTTAATGGGACAAAGGAGAGTCGAGGAGACGATCTCGTTTAACGTCTTCATCGATACAAAGAGGGGGAGAGGAAGCGGTGGAACGGAGAAGGAAAAGAGTATTTACGCGGTAGAGAGAGAGCGACCCTCAAGGTAACCGGAGACTGCGGTTTGACCGGTTGCGAGTACCGCCACGGAATCCCGAGGCATCCGGTCCTCCGTCCGGGTTATCTCCTCGTGGGTGCTCTCGTCGGAACTCTCGCCCCCGACAACGCTGACCCTTGCGGAAATTTCCCTCCCAGAGAGAATATCGAGAGCGAACCGCATAATTTTATATCGTCTACTGGTATCGTATTATAATTTATGGCAACGTTTGATAAATTCGTATACTCGTACGGAGGATTTATGTTCTGTCCAATTTTTCTCAAGAGGTGTAAAATCAAATTTCGTTACTTATTTATCAGTTTAGCGTGAATTACAGAACTGCCCGTATAAGTATCAATCGTATCCAGTTTATAACAGCCATTACGTAAAACGAGGCCAAGTTATCGTCTTCGCGAAAATTGCCATGCCATATGCATTGAACGGAAGTGAGCGATATTTTGCCTCGTTCGCATCCAACATGCGCGCAGAAATCGGGATAACAGTTTTCGTGAGTACGCGGCCTTCGATGTGCCGCAGCCACGGAGGAAATGGGAGGCCAGAAGTAAGTGGCGAGAGAGGTAAGAGTCGTGCATTTTACCGCAATGCGAGACGCAGTAAGACCCCGTGCGCCGCGTCTACTCTAAATGTATGCTTCGCTGCGAGCACTTTTAACACCTACCAACCGGTCTCTCGCTCTTTCGACATCCCCACTGCTCTCCTCGCTCTCTACAGCGCACCGTGCATTTCCCTCTTCCTAGCTCTCCTTCCTTCCCGCCCCGCGGGCGATTCATGACGAGGACACGGTGTAGGTGCGGGGTGTGACAGCTCTCTAGTGTCGATCGTAAATGTTTTGTAGCCTTCGTTTTTTCCAGCGTTTGAAGGAACTGCTTTAACGGCGGCACCGCGCGGAGCGGCGGGGCAGATATCTACGGTGCCGTAAACGCGCGAGCGAATGGGCGGGAGGAGGGAAAGGAGTCACGGAGGCCGTCCCGTAATCAATTCATGATTTATTTCACGGCGACGATAGGCCGTTGATGAGAGGCTGTCGACCCTTCGATTTATGGTAGCGACCTGGGTGTTCCCGCTTTATATCGACTCGAGCGCGACGCGACGCTATATGAAAAGACGATCACTGCGTCGCGCGCGGGCACGATCCGAACTGACTAACGGCTGCGCGTAATCTCCCCTTTTCGTCGCTGCTGGCGGCGCGTGACGAGTGTATCGCTATAGGCGGACAGAGGGACAATGAGAATGCATACGCGAGACGACGGCGCATAAAACCAGTCCGCATTCATACATCGATTCGATTACCTCGTCGTAAACACTCGCGTAGGTACCTGCGTGGTGTCGATATCCGAGAGTGCGACACGTCATAAAATCACTGGAGCTCGCGGAGAACACTCGTCGTCTTCCCACGACCAAAGGGGCAGAGAGGAGAGAGGGATTGAACGGCGCGCGCGGATTCGCCGTGCGAGATGCGAAAGGGGAAGTGCAAAGTGTCGCGGAGAGAGGTGGGGAAGTTTCTCGCAGAGTTTCCGCGAAGTGCCTATATCGATACAAGAGCGTCGCTCCCGATCACGTGGGGGTGGTTCGGCGCGGAAAGGGCGCGGTCGCCATGCGAATCTGCGGCAGGATAAATATATTCTTCCGTCGCGTTCTCCGGGAAACTACGGCTATGACGCGATTCTATGCAAATCTTTCGCGGTATACAGCTGCCACTCGCGGAAGAGAAAGGAGAACGTCTGTTTCTCGCGGCCCATGGTGTATAGGTATAGTCGTCTGGTATGTGTTTATTTACAGGCGCTTCTCTGTAGCTTTAGAGTAGAATCCCTCCATCCCGATAAGAGGTTCACTTCCATGTGGCGTTTGTACGGCCTTTGTAAGCTCATTGGTACGGGTCAAATAAAAAGCGGGATAAATAATTAATCCGAAATGTTTCTCGAATTCTCTCTCTCTCGAGGCAATGCGCTGTAGTGAAACTTCCGTCCTCGTATGTCGGTCGTTAATCGTATAATTGGTATCGCGTCTAGTGGTAGTAAATTTCTGTCGTATTCTCTCGGTTATCGTAGGAATTTTAAGTTTTAGATCGAGGGCGTACATAAAAGTCAGAGTTTCTGTGAGACTGAAGATTTCAGAGGTTCGAAACTGTCGGTCCGGTCCGAGATTCGATGCCCGATTCACATTTGATATTCCTCCTCGTGCGCACATCACACGAAAATGTCACTCCGCAAAAGTAAAACGAGTCGTAATTTTCAGGAGAATTATCTCAGATCAAAAAAGAATTTTGCCAGAAAGACTACTACGCGATATAGTAATCATGACCGTACGCTACACTTTGTGAGAGAAATAATTGCTGATATCAAAAAAATATTTCTCGAACTAAGAACGTATGATCTTAAGAAATTTTAAGAATACAGATTTTTGGTCGAAGAATATATATTTTTGACTCAAGAACACTTTCGTTGGGACAGGAAATTCTTTCTGCGCGAAAAAAACAGTTACTCGAGAATATTAAATATTTTCTTGCATGAAGAAAACCATAGCTTCATCCTCAAATTACACAATATATAGTGGAGATCCAAGAATTTGGGCACCCAAAAATTTGGGCATCCCCTACTTTTGTGCCCTCTCTCCGGTTTCTCTGTCGGTATTCAAATGAGGGGCACAATAGTTGGGACGGCCCACTGCAGCATACACACTTCTATTTCGAAGATGTCCGCGTACACTGAAAGTATACATGCAATATATATCCCCATCATTTATAAGTCACGCCTACGAGTGCGGGCTTAGAAATTTAGGCAGTCCCGGCAGTGCCCAAATCCTTGAATCCCCACTGTATTATATTTTTGATGGAAAAAACATTTTTTCAGCATTAGCAATTATTTCTCTCAGTGTACGTTGGATTCTCGACGCGAGACACCAACCAAATACGTACGTAAACGCACAGATCATCATTACATTTTAAACACATAACCAATCGCGACGTTGCAACTTGAATCACATAAGTCGAAATCCTTAAAAATTTCAATTCGCGAAGATCGAGAGCGAAGTCAACGTTTCCGCGGGATTGAAACTTTCACAGATTCCGAAGTTTCAAGACGCGCACGATTGGATGCTCGATTTACGCCTCTCCCCTACCGCGCATCCATTCCGGAGCGTGTTGCATAAGTAAAGCGATCCAGGTTGCGTTAGTCGAAGTGGGTGTCTCCTGTTACTTTGGCATCACCCACCGTGCAAAACACTCTCTTTCGCCTCGCTTACATTTGAGAGCAGTGCAGGCAACCCCCTGCTCCCGTCTCTTCTGCTTTGCCGTGCGAAGCAACCCCCCTTCGCGAGCTTCCTCTCCGGGTACAATTACCAATAGCCCTTGACAAAGAAACCGAGCGCTTGCACGACCGAGATTTCGCAATGGCTGAACGAGTTATCTTCCCACGCCGATCTTTCGCTTCTTCAGAAGATGAGAAGAACGAGGCGAGAGAGAGAGGGGGGGGGGGAGAAGGAGAGGAGAGAAAGATAGGGAGAGAAGGAGAGGGAGAGAAGAGTTTATTGTGTTCTAGGGTAAGTCCTCTAAGAGCTCACAAAGAAAGATATAAGAAATACAGTAAAAGTAAATGAAGAAGGTAAATAAATAGACTAACGCAAATAAGTAGGTGAATAAATTAAGAAAAGCAAAATAAGATAAACAGATACAGCAAGTAAGCAGATAACGCAAGTGTGTTGAGTAAAATAAAGTAAAGTAAGCCAAACTAATTCGAGAAATGAAAACGAGAAGGAACGAAGAAAGATGTAACATCATAGAATAGAACTAACTAGACCTCGCACAAGAACTAATGGAAAAGCCTTTTTTTAAAAGCGGGGACTGACGTTGACTCCCTATATCAGCCGGGAGCGAGTTCCAAAGAGTAGAAGCGGTATCAGCAAAGGATTTTTGAACAACCGTGATGCGACACGCGGGGACATATACCTAGGTTAGACCCAGGCTCCCGCGTATCACGGAGCCGAATCGCAGATCTAGCTTGGAATATATCCGCCAAGTATGAAGGCTTACCAGAGGAACGTACAGAGAAAAACAGAGAGCCGGTAAAATACATGCGCCCCGCCTTCTGAAATCCAACCAATGAAGGCTACGAAGATAAGGCGTGATGTGTTCATCTCGACGAACACCAAAAATATTAGGGTATTGCATTAATATCTGCCGTTTCTTTCTTGTTTCAAAAACATTATGTCGTAATAAAATGTGTGAATACCTCAATCGAAGTATTTGCCTTCGGAGAGAAGGACAGTGTCCTACTGAACAGAACCCCAAGATTCCTCACCACCTGATAGCAGGGGACAGCAACACTACCAACCGTAACCTGAGGCAGCACGTCGAAGTCAATAGAATTTATGCATCTACTCTGACCGAAAATGATGACCTTGGTCTTCGAGGCATTAAGCTTGAGAGAGTTATCAGAGGTCCGAGCGAGCATCAAGAAAGTATCACAGCTGACAAGTTTAATAGCCTCACCAAGCTCGGCCGGATGGCAATGGAAGTACATTTGTAGATCATCGGCATAGAGTATATGCTGACAGTGTCGGAGGATCTGCGGAAGGTTGTGCAAGTAGATGGAAAAGAGCAGCGGTCCAAAACGGAAATCAGACTGGCAGGGGTCTAACAGATTATTGTCTGTCATGTATTGAACCACTTGCTCATAGATGATTTTTCTGTGAGCACCTTAGATAAAGCGGGCAAAATAGATATAGACCTGTAGAGTCTGCCACTTGGGCAAGTAACTTAACCTTGTGGATAGGCCGACTGAGGACCACTCAGACGGGAAAACCGAGCTACTGATGGAGTCGTTAAAAACATTCAAGAGAGAGAGATAGCAGGGAATATAATGTCCATAGATCTGAGCAACACGTTAAGCCCTAATCCGCCTGCACCTATGGCAGGTGATTTAAATTGCCGAAGGGCGCGGGAAAGACATTCAGGAGTAATGGGGGAGTGAGGGAGAGGTAGGGAGAGGGAGAGGTGGGAAGAGAAAGAGAAGGAGAACAAATAAAAAGAAAATCTAAGGGGAGAGAGAGAAAATGGTTTTCTCCTTGCGTTAAAGTCGCGGTCCAAATAGATTTCCTCTCTTTTCAAGACGAGACCGCGCCCACGATCCATTAAGAATCGGGTTAAGATTCTATTCCACGGTGGAAGGAGAACAATGCCGTGATGCACCGCGACCGGAGACCGAGCGCGCATCGGGGCTTGTGCTGTAACTACTTAACGTCTTGCCTTAGCGGATTTTTACTCCACGAGAGCCAGACTCGACGGGAGATCGATCTCGTCCGAAATATTATAGTTTCGTTCGTGCGACTGTCTAGCGAATTCATTGTGGTACCGTGTATTTAAGTACGACACACCGTTTGCTCCCTCGCACATGCGTGCTTTCCCCGCGGCGGAGGAATTTGCATTCTTGACCGCAGCGTGCGAATGGGGGAAAGGGACGAGCTGGCGCACTGTATGCCACGGTGGGTGAACGAGAAGGAGAAGGACGCGGAGAGAACAAGGAGACGCGGCTAAAGTGGCACCATCGAGCTAATTTACTCTCGTTAGCGCAACTGCATACACGTCCTCGTTATGAGCTGCAGCGTAGTGTTAATTGCATTCGTATACGCTGTCCGAACAAGGGGATAATGCGTTTGGGTATGCGAGGCACCTGACGTTTGAGCGCGGAGGGATCGACCTCGGACTCCCGCAATTTGCACTTCTCTCCGCTCACGTTACTCTATCTGTCTCTCGGCTCGCTCGTACGCGTCTCCTTCGCTCGTGTCGAATTTCCGCGGAGCGTTTTGCTGCTTCGTCGATTGGCTCATGGGAATGGAAGGGCTTCCGTTTGAACGGTAGGTTCGAAATGAACAAAGATCTCTCGCGCCAGTGATTACTTTCGTTCGTGAACTTCGCGGTCGGTGAGTTTCGCATGCCGCGCGGTATATAGTATTTACGCGAAACCCCTTTTACGAATATTCTAATTTATTTACGCGACCCGACCGACCGATGCTCTCTCTCTCTCTCTCTCTCTTGGTACATCCAAGAGAGAGAGAGAGATTGTGTGTGTGTGGGGGGGAGGGGGGGTATGGACATCTATATATACGCGCTCGTCGCGCATGGGCACGGGAGTGTCACTTTTTGCGGTCGGCTTGGCAGATAGAAACGATCATTCATCAAGGAAAGCGGTGGGGGTGTATCGTGGCCCATCTCGTCCATATGCCGCGCGTGAAACGACGGTGCTTTTTGCGTCGGCCGCTTTTTTTTTCTCGTTGTGGCAAGAGAGACGGAGCGATAGCGCTAACCGGAAGGAGACCGCGGAAGGGGGAGGAGAAAGGAAGGGGTGAATATCAAAAGCAGGTCGCCGACAATTACCGAGGTTAGAGTGTAACTCCGCGTAGGTGGGATACCTAAGCGCGCCGAGATACGAGCACTTGACAAATAAGCACAATTACAATGGGCGGTCTCGCCCTCCATCGCGACAGTGAGGGATGACACCGCGCTCGTTACAAAACACAGGTCCCACGGAGGTTACGATAAGGTGGAGGTTTCGCGGGTTGCCGGAACGTTATATATAATATATCCGAGTAATCGCGGTTCCAACGTATACGCTTGTCCGCCTCCTTGCACTTTCTCTCTCTCTCTCTCTCTCTCTCTCTCTCTCTCTCTCTCTCTCTCTCTCTCTCTCTCTCTCTCTCTCTCCCTCTCTCTCTCTCTCTCTCTCTCTCTTTCGATATCGTCGCAGGGGAGCACAATCGTCGAGTAATTTCTTTTCCAAACTCAGCTTCTCTATTTGTTATGATACTTATTCACCCCCGTTTCCTTTCGTAATGGTCTGCTTCATTTCACTATTCATTTTTAGTTCCATATATTATCCCGGTGCTGCAAGCCGAAATAGTACCGTATGTCCGCGATCATTCGAACCATAGGAAAATTGCGAGTTTTGCATGAGCACCCCTTTGGGTCTCCTTGTCCAATAGAATCACCGGAGAAGCGTGAATGCGCATGCGTAGTCTTCCGCGAGTGTGGCGTCGTCAGCAAGTTTAGATCGGTTATCGAAATAATCGATAAAAATTAGCGAAGATCGAATTCTTTAAGACCCCCTTCCAAGCTTGGTTCAACGTTACTGTAATGGAAAATAGGTATTTTATATTTTTCACTACAAACAATATGGGTAAAAATATTCGAATAAAAAGTGACTTAGAACTGCAGCGGTATCTAGAGGTACTTTATTACCTTCGTATACGGACCAGAATCGACCGTTTGCTCAGGCTTGACATATAAGAGAATCGCAGCGAAAAATTGTCCAGACGCGCACAGTAAGAAAGTTAATGCAGTCTTGTTATCCGCGGAAAGTTTTTCTCCGCGGCATATAAATACACGTGGAGCAGGGCGGCATGGTCCGGCACCTTCGATGCTTCCATTCAAAAAACGCTGGAATCTCGCGTCGCCGGGGGAGAGAAAAGCACGACGCGGGGGATTTAGTTGTATTTTATTCAGCTACTTTATTCCAGGACTTGTCACAGTTTTACATTTCCATCGGCTGGTAGCATCTGGTGCGCTGCTGGGTATACGTCTATATACGTAACACCGTGGCACCATCACCAGATTCTCCTCCCTTCCTCGACCTCTCCTCCCGCTCTCTAACACCCGTTTCCCTTCCTTATGTTTCTTCTCGAATTCCTCCTTCTTCCGGTACGGTGACTTCGTCGGTATTGTCTTTACGCAGCTTTGTCGTTACTCAGCCGCCTCGATTAATTCGCGCGATTCGTCTCTGCATCTCCCGCGCATCTCGTAAAACGCCTGTCTCTCGCGTGGGTAGAGATGGGAGATGTAATGCAAGTGCAGGATCGCATTCCCAGTAGTAACACCCTTGTTTCTCTATTCGTTCGTGTATATTAGTTGAATCATTTTGAGATAGAAAACTAATTGGCTCTGCTCTTATTCCTTAATGCATTTATTTTATTGCAGCTGACGCATCACTGTGTAGTACATTAATTTATTTCCACATTCGTATGAATATATTCTTCATTTATATATTTTCCGTAGTAATGTTCAACGGCTTTTTTTTCGAAGGATTCCGAGCACTTAATTCCTTTCTTTTCTCTCTTTTTCCATTTATATCCATATACCCTCCTTTTTACTTTCTCTCTCTCTCTCTCTCTCTCTCTCTCTCTCTCTCTTTCAAGTCGTCTTGTCCGCATACTGACGTAGCAGCGTAAACTACGAAAGACACGAAAACGCGAAGGGAAGGGGGAAGGAGAAAGGCGGTATAGGTACTTCCCCATATATCATCGGTATCAGCTCGACACCTCATCACTCTCGTTTTCGAGCGAAACCCGCCGCGCGTTGCATCCTGGTCGATTTCGTCTTTCATCCCCTCCACGACATCCCCGTCCGTCGGAATATTGTACGGCATAGGGGGATCCAGGACATGGGTTGGAGGGGGGGGGGGGGGGGGAGAGGGATCGACCACTTTATTCGTTTGCCGTTATATCCAGGGGACTTTTTATGCGCGAGCTTTAGTATCCCTGGCCGGTGTCCATTTAGTGACCGTCGTTCCAACGAAACTTTCCGGACAACGACGATGACCACGGCGCTTACGGCCACACATTAAGATCTTCTCGGGCCGATATGCAGAGTCGTAGCCAGACCGGGGGGATACCCACGTCCTCCCTACGCTCTCGACCCGATCAAAATATTGATTCGACGCTAAGACTGCACGCCGAGTCGAACTATTTAAGCTCGCCCTCGTCGATCGCCGAGAAATATTTCGTTTTAAAATTCTCATGGCGAAGGAAATCCTTCCCGAAGGAAAGTCGCTTCCTGAGACACTGTAGCCGCTAAATGGATTCTGCCACATTACCGCGTCAGCCCGAATACAGCTCAATCCGTCGGAATGCGTCGCTTTTTGTTACAGCCTGCAAATGGCGCGAAGAATGGGAAAGTTCCGACAATAGAGACACTCGAACCGCGCGCGTCTGGATTTATGCGCGCACACTCGCGAGCACCGCTCTTGTATCTGGCGTATAAGTGTGTGTGAGCGCGGTGCGAGACAAAAAGGTAAAAACAAAGAGAACCGCAGACCGCATGCGTGCTCGACGGTGGCGCCACATGCTGGAGTTAGCACAGCTCGTGCAGGCACACGTGCGTGCTGGCATTGTGCATCACGCAAGGTGAGCAAGCGTATTGAGAGGCAGTAGTAGTAAAGCTGTCTCGATTGTTACAAGTACAGTTTCTTATTATTGCCCTTTATTTACTCACGCGCATATTATAGGTAAGGGTAGTGCAAGGGTTTAGCCCATCTCTATTACAATTAGCGGTGATAATGAGGGGCCAACTTCGGTTGACCATATTACTTGCATTTACCTTACACGCGGTATTACAGTGTATATCTGCGGAAGCTTGGCATAGGCGATATGCAGTAGTACTTATACTCTGAACTTTACGCTACTGGTTGTCGACCCGAGGCTGCATTACGATTGGTTCCAATGACTTTTAGTGCCCGACAATAGCTTCTAAAGAAAGTTCCCAAGACCTGATTACCGGGCAGACGTAAACACGTGGTCACGCGGGAAATGTCTAACATTAGATGGGGTTATTGCGTTCCGAAATTAGCGTATTGGTTACCGTCACAAAAATGAGACACGTAATAATAGTCGCTAAAAAGCATAATGTTTTAATTGTAAGGATAAATATCGAAACCCAATAATTTTGTATTATTTCAACAATTTGAGTGCTACGATGGTCGACCTCTCTTCTGAATATCCGGACCCCCGCCATACTTTTACGACTGCTAGAGGGATAGAGCTCAGGGATTTTCTACAGAAAAGATTGCCGGGTACTTGTACCTAAGTCGTTAGAACTAATTACCACAGCATCCTGTATTCGACAACCGTACGGTTTAGAGTGTACTGCGGCATATCGCTTATGTCAAGCTTCCTCGAATACACACTGTATATTTGCCTTTCAAAAATGCCTACGGGATTGAAGGGGAAGTATAGCTCCAAGTATAGTTCGAATGGAATTTTGATGTTGGTAAGGTATTCGCTGATGAAGCATTGACTACGACGGTCACGGAAAAAACTTTTCAGATTAGCATATGCGTCCTTATTATAGCATGTAATAATGGTATTAAGGGTACCTATACGTTCCTTACTTTTTCGTATGGCAACTGTTGCCACACGTATGTATAGTAAGGTAGTGCAACTTTTCCCAAAAAGTCTTTTCTACTATCTAGTATGAAACTGATTAACTGCACAAAAGAAAAAAAAATAGTGGGTTTGACTAAATTGGCGGTTACGGGTGGGAGAACGCCGATCAAGTTACTTGAATTTAATAACTTGGTTGTAATGATTAAAAGTTGTTTGACGAATACAAGTTGCAGTAAGTCTCGCAAATTATTAGTTTAAGTAACTAGGTAAATCGGCATTCCCTCGCCCATGACCGCTAATTTAGTCAAATATACTACCTACTCTTTTTTCTCAGCGTGCAAACTTTTCCCCGTATATTAATTTACACAATATTAATTAGTAGAAGCTATATTAACCCGTTGAGGATCATCTTCTTATATGGTGTAGTGCCCTGAAATAGCGGTAAATTCGTAAAAACAGGCCAGAAATCAGAATATTTCGAAAAATTACGAACCCGCATTCGTATAATTTACTTTCCGCAATACCTGTTTACCTTACAAAATTAGTACGCATTCCCGTATCCGATATATCACCGAGGCGCAGTCAATCAAAACGCATCCAGTTATTATCGTTCACAAAAAATGGAAAGTAAAGTATCGTTGCGCGCAAACGAACGATCGCGCGTGTCCGTAACAGGTTTGTCGTATAAATTTATGTGACGCGGGAATACGCGGAATCACGCTTTATCGGTGATATCGCTCGTGATGTGAGAATTGTGTAACGCACTGTGGTTCGCTGCCATCCATCGCGCGACTGACGTGCCGCCGGGCCGAAAAGTGGCACCGATGTGCTAGGGCGTGCGACGGGCGAATCGAGGTAATGTGGACGAGCGAACGTAAATGAGTTACGTCAAGCCAGATCAGACTAATTATAATATTTACCGCACGAACAGACTTGTTCCGGATGGCATGGTACGCATGGTCGCCTGGGTATATCTACACGATTGCGCTGAACACACAGCGGTCGCGTTTAATATTTCAATGTTGCATCAAGCGACATTCTCCGCATTGTCAATTCCCACAAGCTATGTAGCGGGATATGGATATGTACGGTAGCGCTGAATGTCGACGTCATCTTGGAATCTCATCGGAGCAATCCGCGTGAGGAATTATATGTCGTTGAAGGTGACACCGTAGAATCGTCGCCTCACGTTAAAGCGATGAAGTAAGGGAAGTTTAAAAGCATTTATTTCTCAGCAAACACAGAAGTGAAACAGAATCAAAACAGAATGGATCACTGAATTAAAAGATTCAAATCCGTTTCAGCATCTGCTTCGAAATCACTGCGTATCAGTTAAGGTATAAGTCCAACCTTGTTAAAAACAAAAGAACTAAATCTGATTCGTAATCACGGATTCGCTACAATGTGAATGCAATGTGGTATTGCAGCCTGGATGGTTAAATAGAATCGACTCAATTTCATATTCTGCGTTATAAAGAAAATATTAAGCAACTATTGAAGTTTAGATTTCAATAGCTATTCAATAGTTTTTTGAATCTGAATGTTTTTTTTTTCCATGAGTTTGATTAGTAGGAAATATTTTAATGGTGCAAGGAAAATTATAACCACCTATACATAGCATGTTGAATAAGTTTTTATGCTATGCATAACTCTAAGAACCACAAAATAATACAATAGTTATACATAAAGTCGAAATGCTCAAGAACATGTTGATTATCCATTATTTCTTTCATCTGCTGCTTCTCCATTACTATTTAGATGGTTGATATATATTTGGTTAGAAGATCGAAATATACCTATTGCCAGCCATATTTTTCAAAAATAGTCCCCACAAGCCAATGATAAATTATGATGTATTTTGACTTAGAAAATACAATAATTCATGTAGATTTAATTTTCGGCAATAAAACTTTCGAAAAAATTGAGAAAAATTAAGTTAATGAAAACTGCAATTGTCGATTTTTTTTTGACCACAGGCATCGATTTGCAAAAAATGTCCGAAACATCATTATACTATAGTTCTCCTGATCTATGTTGGTCTCTTCCCATAGCAAAATACAGTCAAATTTGAATCAACAGTCTGGGAGGCATCCTTACCTGCGTTGGTCCTATAGGACCAACGCGGCCGGTTTAGGTACATTACTTGTAGTACAGTAAAGTTGGCGTTTGAAAAAAAAAATTCCGAACAAGCTGATTTCTTCAAGGTTTGTCAGCGACTGTCTCCTAAGTGTAAAATTAGCAAAATCGGAAACTTTCCCCTTGGACTTTTGAGGAATAGGGGCTGTTTTTCGAAAATTATGTTATAACAAAATTATTAGACTGAAATTGTACAGAAGAACATTCTCTATTACTTTGTCTTATGAAAGTTGTTTATAAATTTATTATTTCCGGACTTAGCGGCCGTTTATTGAACGGAACCCTTGGGGGTGGTTTTTGAAAAGTTTGTTTTTCAGCAAATTGTCCCTTATAAAAGTTGTTCATAATAAATTTACAAACAACTTTTCCTTATGAACTTTTTTTGCAATTTGATTATTTTTGGAGGTAGCGCCCAGTACACGAAGAAATGGGGTTCAATAAACGGCCGCTAAGTCCGGAAATAATACATTTATAAACAACTTTCATAAGACAAAGTAATATAGAATGTTCAATTTCAGTCTAATAATTTTGTTAGAGCATAATTTTCAAAAAACAGCCCCTATTCCTCAAAAGTTCAAGGGGAAAGTTTCCGATTTTGCTAATTTTACACTTAGGAGACAGTCGCTGACAAACCCTGAAAAAATCAGCTTGTCCGGATTTTTTTTTCACGCTATGTACGGCGATACAACTTTACTGGACTATTGTTGGTCCCATGGGACCAACATGGCAGTCAACGTGTTAATTCGCATGATTAGTGCCCTCTTGTTCCGATTTTAATTCGAGTATTTTCGGGCGAAATGTTATGAAAGTAAAGAAAGCGTAACAGTTCCAGAGAAAGTAATATTAAACCGTTTCATTACAAAAAAGACGCATAGGTGCGATTTTCTTGTGACAGATTCTCATAAAATGAAACATTTTCGTATCAGTTTGGATACATTTATTGCCAAACCTCGGTTGCATTTCTGCGACGAAACGAAAGGAAACCGATTCCAACAATGTTTACTAGGCAGTGCCGTGACTGAGGTACGTTCTCGTGACCACAACGAAAAACCGCGGAATCGAAACAACGAACGTTGAACGTTTGCAATACTCTTCGCAGAAACACTTCTTTAAATTTCAGAAGGCACTCTCCTAATCTCGCGAGGCATGAGCCGACGGAGGCACGAGCAACACTCGCTCTCCCTCTCCTCTCCTCTCGACAATCTTGAACCAACTTCATACAACCGATAGATGGCAGCGGCATATCCAGGACGCCGAGGCATTGTGGCGGATGCGAGAATGAATGGAGATTGCGGGATAGGGTACAATTTGTCAAATGCTGACACTAAGCCGCTAACTTTGCCGTGTAGCGTCATAGCTCATCTGACGAAGCCCCGTTGAGTTCCGACCGCCTTCTCGCCGTCGCCATTCGAGGTTGTACCTTCACCTCGACTCCTCTCTCTCTCTCTCTTGCGAGGTTAAAAATGACAAAGTCCTTGACGCTCGTTGCGTGCAGCAAATATATCCGCATTGCGAAACGAGTGCACTTCCTCGACCGCGCGTCAACGCTGATAGACCTTCGAGTAAAACCGAAAACGCGACACGATTTTCCACTACGGCCCGGGAAAACTTCGAAGGAAAACCTCGAAAGCGGAAAGAGATAACCCCGCGACGTTCTGCGGTATTGGAAAGGAATTTCGTGCCGGATGGTAGCCGGGGATGACTCGGGCGAAGGCGGTTGCGCCGCGGTAGTGGCGAGATATCGATAGGATTGGAGGGGCAGTTGGTAACTATCTGCGGTTATCGGAGGGTACACAGCCGGAACTCGTCCTGGAGTGTGGGAGTCGTGACGTTCCGACTATTTGATAAGTGATTAGGGGAGGCTGAGTAGGTACAGCGAGGGTCACGCGGGAAGGAGTGAAGGGTGGTGCGCTGAGCGAAATCGACTACATTACGTTCGAGTATGTACGGACTTATTCGAAGGTCGACCGGACCTTCGCGTCCGATTGGACGGGTCTGGTATGCAGCACGATGGCAGAAGTGTCGACGTTCCCGAGGCGCAGGGGTCCTTGGCGACTGACGCGACTCCCCTTCTCCTACGCCTCCGTTCCCGCAAGCGGACGCCAACGCGGGTGCCACCACCGACGACACGGTCGCAGTTCGTCGGCGCGCAGGCTGCGATCTCGACCCTCTCCTTCCCCTTCATCTTCCTCGACCGACCCACCTCGCTAACTCACTCGCATCCCTTTTCTCATGCTCTCGCGCGCGCACGCGCCCGCTCTCTCTCTCTCTCTCTCTCTCTCTCTCTCTCTCTCCGCCGAGAGTGCCAAATTACCAACAATGGCGCGAACCGGCGGGGAGGAGGCACCGCTTCCTGTCCAATCTAAACAACCGGAGCATGAAGTTACCAACTTTCGCGACGCCTCGTCACTGCAGCTGCATAGGGACGTGGAAGGGGGCGTCCCGACGATATCATCCGTGCAGAAACGAATTAATAACGCCGACGACGTCCTTCGGCGGAGATTTTAAACGTTGCCGATCTCGGCGCGTTTCCGAGTTTCGTCGAATTACGGTTACAGAATAATGGAGAGAGAAAGAGAGATAGCGGAAGGAATAACGCGTCCTCCTCACCATCAAAATCTATAATCCCTTCGATAGATTCTCAGAGATCTCGTTGGGCGATCGTTTGAATTCTTCAATTGCCTCGTTATTATCGTAGTCGAAAAGTTCGCTCGTCGAAAAGTCGTTTTATACACGGAGAAAATATTCCATTTGAAATTACGATACCAGCATCTTATGACCGGACCATACCGACAATATGAAACATTCTACATAACTTCTCTGAATAACTGCTGCAGACATATTTTTGTTTTAGATGTTACCACGCAATTTTACGATGCTAGCATCTGCGAGAAAAATATTATAGGGTGACTTCATCGGTTTTCGACCAGATTACATTAGTTTGGTTTTCAACAATGCGCAAGTCCAACATATACGCAGCTGTTTAAACTAAAACATTTACATATCGAATCTACAGGAACTATAGAATTGGCCTAAATATTAAAAATGTATCTCTAAGGTGAAGTGGGGTAAGTGTGTACAAGGGGCAAGTGTGTAACAAGCTCTGAAAATCTCAACATAGCATCAAATCGGCGCGACTTCCATTAGTTTTTGTTAAGTTGCGGAAATGTTTGTTCGTTTTTATTTGTACAACCGTACATGGTTCGTGCAATAAACTATATAACTGAAAAATTATAATTCCATCTTATATGCCACATAGTCAAGTCTAACCGCACATGGTTCGTGCAATAAGCTATACGAGTATAACTGAACAATTATAATTCCATCTTATATGCCACATAGTCAGGTCTAACACACATATCCCACATCCTCCTAACGGCAAGCACATAAAAAATATGAGCTGCATGTACACACTTACTCTAAAGTTCCGGGGAAGTGTGTAGTACGAACATCATAGTATTTAAAAAATTGTAAATATTAAACTATTAGTTTTGATAGGAAACCATTAAAGCTTTTTAATCAGGAAGGCCCCAAGAGTGTACAGCACCAAAGAGAGTTCAATAAATTCAGTTTTTAGTTTTTACGACCATCCAAACTCAAACATGCCGATTTTTACTACTCACTTACCCCACTTCACCTTAAATCTTACTGAAAATTAAAAAAAAAGCATTGTAAAAGACTCGTATAGAGCCAATTGAAACTAATACCACCGGAATCACATTCAGAGAAACTGATATCGAAGTTTCACTTCTTCCGCGTGTGGCGGCCACACGTTTTGTGTTTTTTCTTATTTTCATCCAAGGAACCCATCCTTGAAGTTTGTCGCAATATTAAAGAATCACCCAGTATATTTACTTACTTGGTCTAACAAAATATTTTTTCCGCCATAATCAAGTATACACTTATTAATTGGAAATAAACTCTTTTTTTCTCAGTATACGAAGTAACTTTCATCGAACGAACGAAGTATTCACTAAACTGACAAATTTCTAGAAAATCATAAACGGAATCAAGGAATTTTACTTCCAAATTTGACAGTGATAAAACATTAATCGCTGTTTCTCAGAATTTCACATAAATTACAAATTCTATTATAGTGCACATTATAGGGCACGCAGTTCGGGTGGTACGTTTCGGCAAACGAGGACTGCTTATGTATTCGCAGTCCTGCACCTTTCCCGGAAGGTTAATTACCGAACGAATTGTAATGAACCACTTCTCGCAGATACCGCTATATTTCGAATGCATTCGAAATGCATTCAGCTTTGTAAAGGAGAGAAATGACGATTTCAATAGATAACCGAATATTTCGGCAAAGGTTCATTCCGATTAGTCCAGTAATTAACCCTTTCATGAAAGGTGCGGGACTGCGAACTCATTAGCAGCCTGGATTCGCCGAAATGTACGGTTTCGCTGATGGCGAGATGAACTCTAGTTTGACGAAGTATTTATGATCGCGATGCTATTGGGTTGGAAAATAAGTTCGTAGCGTTTTCTCTAATTTTCTTTCATTTTACAACGATTTGTTTGTTGTCCCGCAAAGTGTTTATGTTCATTCGAAAGAGCTCTTTCTGCTCTACAAAACTGTTATAATTGTTTATTTGAATAACAATTTTTTATTATTTTTCAGGCTTAGAAATGGAATATCCAGGAGGAAAAAATCAGAATTTTCGACATCTTTTTTATCAAAGACTCGCCTATAACACCTTCTCCGTATACGGCAGTTTTCTGACCTCGATGAAAAGCAAAGAAAAGGAGATGTCGAAACTGCTGATTTTTGCCCCCTGGATATTCCATTTCTATAAGCCAGAAAAATAATAAAAAATTTAATTATTCGAAATAAAAATTATAACAGTTTTGCAGAGCAGAACGAGCTCTTTCGAGTACATATAAACATATTGCCAAACAACAAAATAGATTGTTGTAAAATAAAAGAAAACATAATTGTGCGACGGAACAGTCTCGGCGAAGCGAGTATCGGCCATTTGAGCATGCCGGTCGCGGGAGTATATATAGCATCACCGGCGAAAGTCGCGTCGCGTGGTGTGTGTACACTCGTCGAGTATCGGATACCTGCGTAGCGTTGTGTGCGAAGGGCCTAAGTGGAATGGGGCAGGGTCGAGATCGGTGTATGAGTGAGGCACGTACGGTAGCGCTGGAGTATGTGGGTTTCGTTACGGACCTCGTGTCGGGTGCGCGATTTTAGTACCCTCAGCATAAAAGTTTCACTTCAATAAGTATATTATCAAAAATGTTGTTCTTCCTCATTCTCGACCACCCATTTCCTACGATTAGTTTTAAACCGCAAGGGGATGCCACCTCTTATAAGTGTAGTTGAATGGTGGATTTATGCAGTGGTGTAATCAAAAATATTAAAAATGCGCTGATATTCTTATTTTCAAATCGGGTCAAAAACAGGGTGCGGTCGGCTAACCGGCGAAGTCACCCTATGTTCATAGCAGTTATTGAGAGAAGTTATGTAGAATGTTTCATATCGTCAGTACGGTCTGGCCAAAACATTCTGGCATCGTAATTTCAAATGGAATTTTTTCTCCGTGTACTCTTCGAAGACCCTCATGAGAGCGATTTCGAGTAATCGCGTATCTTCGTCGTCTCGCAGACGTAGGAATTAGCGGAGAAGACAACGAGACCGCCGTTGCACACGATAGATGACTGTTGACAAGGTTATTATTATTGGAGGTTAGAGTCCCAGGGGTTGCTCGCAGCCATTCTCCGAGAGAACAATGACAATTAGTCTTATCTCGAGCCGGCAAGATTGCACGATGAAGGAAAGAGAGAGGTAGAGAGAAAGGGAGAGAGTGAGAGAGAAGTGAAGGGGGATAAATGCGAGGATAGAGTAAACTGTGTAGGGAGGAGGACGAGAGATGTAGTACTGTGAAAGGGGGTCTTCTCACGGTTCGGCTTCTTCGGATTTCCTCTCATGGTATATTCTGTATTACACTATTTAATATCCGGCCCCTTTGTTAAGACGTGAAACCGAATCTCCGAAGCGATTCCGATCGCTGATATTGCAGAGAGTCCGTATCCGAATCCCCGGGACGTCGTCTGCCGAAGATTTCTCGACCAGTCCGCTCGTCCTACGACCACGTCGGTCGAGCTGCACGTAGCTCGGGTTTGAATATCGTGTCATGAAAAAGAAAAAATAACGGTCTGGGGACAGACTTATGTGACCGTCACAAAGTGCTCGTAGTGCAAACTACAACAATCGATTGTTCTCAAGTCTATACGTTTATTTTGCTGCATGAGAATAAAAAAAAATAACTATTCCTAAATAAATGATTAAATTGACATTATAATGTGATTCAAATTGATCACTGCATTATTATAGCAATATATTTACGAAAAATTATGCTTATATTGAATATGCACTTTGCATTTTATTTGTACTATTTTTACATCATTTAATGTTACAAATATGGTTGTTTACTAAGTACTCAAAGTATATATCCTTGATATATTTGAAAACCCGTATGAGCCTAATTTGCTGTATAATTTACGTATATTAAGATCTGGGGATCTTCGGGGTTGAACTTGTTATTTTAAACACCCATAGATATCCAACGATTCCCAAAGTCCTCTGATTACGCTCCTTCAAGAATGTTCTCCACCAATGACGTCACCTTTCTCCGAGCCAGAAACTTCGAACTGTATTGTATTTTTGATAATAAAAAATGAAAGGATGGAAATACCTAGGCCTCCATTCTCGCGAAATTCTTTTCGCACGACGGAGCAGAGGAAATGCGAGAGGATTCTCTCGATCGAGCTCTCGGATCGTCTCGTATTTTCCGGGATTATCGTTCAACGAGGAGAATGTGCATACCTATCTCTAACCGGCGAGGAACGGTGACCGTATTGAAGACTGCAGGAAATCGTGAACCACTCCCGATCGTTTCTCGGTATAAAAAGTAGAGCTCGCGCGTAAATCATTCCGCGTCGTCGTCGCAGACATTCAGTCGCGTTACGAGCACCTCCGCTTCAAATAAAAGGCAAGTGCGTACGCTCTGGCAAAGAGAAAGGAGACGGGGAAAGAGTTAAGGGAGGGAGCGGCTCGGTGCATTACACCGCGAAGACGGCTTTAGGTAGGAACAATCTAGCCCGAGCGCGTCGCGTACCACGCGAAAAGCACTCGGCGAGCTACCTTTCTTCGATGCACGATGCGTTGCTTGATTCGCGAGAGGCTCGAGTGCGGCCACCCGCCTTAATTGCCGCATTTTTGCAAAGGAGAAATGTGTTCGAAAAGGGAACGCTCGTCCCGTCTCGTCTCGAGTCGAGTGGAGCCAAGCCTGCTTCAGTCGGTTTTCGAGAGTCGCTCCTATATGTACGTATATCTGGCTCGATTACGATAATTGCGGTGGAATTTTTCGACTGTATTTTTCTGTTTTTCATTACAAATTATGGCAGTAAAAGAATTGTTTTAATTTTTAACGCAGTATCAATTTAATAAATAAATTGTCGATTAATAAATCCAAGCAACACGACTAAGGGGATGGTAAGGCTCGTACGACGCGCCCTTATGCGACTATATTTTTGCTGCGGGATATTTCCGAGATTAATGATACTTAAACTATAGATCAAGAGCTATTGGCTAAAGAGCATTCCAAATTATACCAAAAATTATATAATTGTTAATGCTTTATTAAATACGTACGCAAACATGGAAAAATTAATTAGTTATAGCGGTAGATTATCATTGCTGATATTCGTTCACGTTGTATTTATTTAACACGTTCACTGCCATCTTGGTCTATATGTGACCAAGAATTTTACATTTGCATATAATTTAGTAAAGTATATTTGCATATAATTTAGTAAAGAGAGAATAGGAATTTTGAAAAAATTCTTATGTGAGTCGTTACTACACTTATAAACGTCTGTCTGCGCACTGTCGGCAGTCAACGTGTTAACCCATTCGCTGCGGATGAACTTTCTTCTGTGCGGAAGGGATATTTTGTTAAAGCATTTAAATATTGGGGATGACGCCTTACGGCGTCATCCGCACATAGTGGGGGAGTACGTTGACGCCATTAGGCGTCATTCGCAGCGAAAGTGTTCATTGTAAGGCATACGCTAGAAACAAAACAATACAATTGTAAATCGTAGGGGCGTATATGCCCCACGCGGCGTGTGCGGAGGGTCTTCATAAAAACGGTCTGGCAGGGAACGTGTTAATAAAGCATTAAGAATTATAAAGCATTGTCTTTGGGTATAATTTGTGGTGCGCTTTAGCTAATAGCACTTCGTTTGTAGTTTAAATATCATTAATCTCGGAAACATCCTACAGCAAAAACTTGACCACATGAGAGCGCGTCGTACGAGCCTTGCGATGCCCTTAATACATAAACCTATATAAGTACGTACGTCGAATGAAGTCTGGTGAAAATGACGCGAAGATCGTCGAATGCTCAATTTACAAGTAGTAAAATTGATGGACGCTTCCGTTCTAAAATCCATAAAATGAAAGATTGATATCTCAAAAGGACGAGGGAAAAGAACAGCGCAAAAATTGAGAATTCGAAAGGAAAGTACCGATGCGGAGATGAATAACGCTAGGGGCTTTGTATCAACATATTGTATTCCTGCAACACGAGTACATACGTACTGGGGAGTGTGGCGGATGTGCAGCTTGAGAGATCCTCCCTTGAAAGCACAGCACTTTAAAATCATTCGACGCTTCTCTCGCATGTGCCTACAGTTGCTACTTTTCTACGTCTTCTAGGTATACCTAGCCACACACGCATATAGGTACACATACACCAATGCGATTCGTTCCCGTGACTGCACGGGGAAAGCGTGGCGACGATGCTGATGAGGAGATATTCCGACGCAGACTGTTGAATTGGTAAACGGATTCATGACATCCGTATACACGTTTCGGTAAATGCATACCTACGATCCTGTTTCCATGCGCGTGCGCATATAGAATGTCTTTGGTATTCACGGGAAAGTCCATTGGACGGGTTAAGTTCACGCACCAGAATCCACGTATGCGCGCGCGCGGCTATTTATTTACTTGCGTCTACGACAGACCTTCGATGCTTGGCTGCAGAATGATTTCAGTTATTTCCGATTATCGTTCGCTTGACTGCTGGACTGAAGTGTGTCGTAAAACGTTGCTGCTCCACGTACGTGTGAAACTCTCTCGCCAGACTCCAGCATAGCGTTACCCGTTGTTCGTTAAGTATGCGAAACACGTTAACCCTTTCGGTCACTGTGTCGTCAATTGACTGATTGCGTTTTGCCACATAAACACGATTGAGTCAACTGATGGCATCCCATTTGAAGTGCGTTAGTCACATTTAGCGAAAGATCAATTTTTCATGTGAAGGGTTATAGCATCTCTCTCCAGTGATCCAAAACCACTAATCGAATATTTTTTCACCCGATCAAAAAAATTCGTGACTGAAAGGGTTAAAAGGTGTATTCCTCGGAGGATCATATTAGGTACATATACAAGGCCAAATGCTTGGCGATGTCGGCTAGGTAGGGTGTATAAGAGTCTTCGCGAAGGATATCCTTTAACTGATACGAAGCTTGGTGGGTAACTACGATATGAGTAGCTATATACGTATAATCATACAAGCTGAGTCGCCTAAGATTCAAAATTGTTATGTGGACAAAAGTGACCAATTGGGGGCTACCCTATCGTTTTACCCATTGTATGGGTACACCTCTCTTTACGAGGTGCGTTCGATCGTCGAATACGGCTGAGGGTGACTGAGAACCGTTGCATCCTCCCATCAAGAAAGATGTGCCCATGTAGGGAGGGAACAATGAAATAGCTCACTACTGGTCGCTTTAGGCTACACACCAATTTTGGATTTTACAGATGACTTACTCTTACGATAGGGGAACTTAAAAACGCTACAGAAGTGTTGAAAGAAAGAATCTAAATATAAAGAACATTGAAATGTCTAAACATGTAATGTAAACAACGACGGGGAACAAAAGCTATGAATCATCACACCATTCATCAGATGGCAGATGCATTTCTTATTTTTATAATGACCTTCCTTGTTATCCTCGGCTATACATATCATAGACGCTGTGCAGATAGTCGCAAATAAACTGGCGTGGATGTCTGATCGGCACCTCCTCGGTACCTGTGACTAAATTCCCGTAAGTGTCGAAAACTTCGATGCGACTTGTGCGGACGAAGAAGAAAATGAAGCATTGTCAAAATAATTTACGAAGGCATCAGTTTGGAAAGAATGAGTTTTAATAACTTGATTACGGTAAAAATTAGCTCCTTATTTAATTTTAAATTTGGTAGGATTGTGAGAAAAGGGAAGGACTGACGTCAGTGGCGAACCACCATCGAATTAGTCGACGGAAACTAAGTACGTCCTAACAATTCATTTAGTGTACGTGCATTGTCACTCCTAACACTATAAGCTTCTCAACGCGACGATAGGAGAGAGAGGGGGTAGGGCGTATATCTCATGCGGATGATGATGAGGGCGGCAGTGTCCTCCAAGTCGCCACTAGCTTCCTATTGCCTCCTCGTAGGAGTGTCTCTTGGGGCACCTCAAGTTGAAAGTCGGGTTTCAAGGTGATTGGTCTCTCCATCTCGTAGTCGGAGGAAAGCGGCACAGTCCAAGACAGGTCGCTCAGAAAGGTCGAGACGCCGATCTTTGGTCTAAGCGATGCTCCCGACTTCTTCACTCTGGTGTACTCGTTCACCATCTGCTAACTCTGCGCCGTTTTCCTTGCTAGTTCCCCGCCCCTCTCTCGTCATCTTATTTTACTATCTTGTTACAGGATACGTAAATTGTTCTATTCTTTTTGATTACCAAAGTAAATATAACTGAGCTACTGAATTGAAGAACAATTTAGGTGAACTTTTAGTTGATTTTTAAAGAAAACCTGGCTGTATACGAGCACTAACCAGAAGCGAACAAAGAATTTACTTTTTCACTTGTTCTGGGTTTTCACTAATAATTGATTGATATTAAATGTATCTAACTAAAAAAAATATATATATATATACAGGGTCCGGCAATGAGATTGAACGGATTTGTAGTAGACTACTGTGGCAAATCCGTTCAATCCCATTGCCGGACCCTGTACAATCATTAATCCAGATACATTAAATATCTTGCAATCGATCAAAATTCAATGTATATACTTACTCAATTAGCCTTCCGAATCATCGTAAATTGCAGTAGTAATGCTAACAGCGGTAACGATGATGGTAGACAGGGTGACGAAGATAATGAATAGAGACTTCATGGCGTTGGTTAAACAATGAGTTCTATGTCCATAGAAATTATTATTAGACTGATAAGAAACATTCTAATAGCACTGCTGAAGTCCTATTACTATATGGGGCAAGTTACACCCGCTAGAAGTTACTGACTTGAGTCGTACAACTAGTACTATAATATGTACATGGGAATCATTGCTAGGCTCATATGGACCACTCCAACAGTACTGCCTAGGTTCTATTACCATATGGCATAGACTGCACTCATTGGAAGTTGTTGACGTGAGCAATATAACGAGGGTTATGTACATAAGAATCATTACTAGACTTAGGTGTAACAATTTTATTTGTTGCACAGAACTACTACTGTGCTACAGAAAAAAGATTACATTCGATGCGTAGAAATTACCACAATTATAGAAACCTAACCAGTCATATTTAGACAGAAATCATTCCCATGCTTGGTAATAACAATAACGTATTATGTTTCGAAATATTTCTACATCATACATAAGAACGATTAAATCTGACAAGCGGTAACTATTATATTAAAAAGTTCAAAACCATTATTATACACTGTAATCTTTAGTACCCGTTATTTTTAACCAAGTAATGATTACAAATCAGAATCATTACTCAAATTCATCTGCAATATTTTTTAAGCACTTAGTAATCCTTACTCTATAGTGTAATAATATATTTTTTGGCACTCAGTGTCAAATACTCGGTTTCATGGGCGTCCTCGACGCATGTGAAATCATCTTTCACACACCAATTCGTGAAAAGTTGCGCAGTGCGTGAAATAACCTGCGCAGTGCGTGAAATCGTCAACCTCGTATTTGACACTTATTGTTAGTGACAAAAAATAGAATTTGTTATTCGGTTGTTTCGCGCCGTTTTAACGAGTGTGATTGCCGTACTCGCTTCGCTCGTGCGGCAAACTTCACACTCGTTAAAAACAGCGCTTCACGCCCTCATAACGAAAATAACTATATACTTTCGACGTAATGCTTGGAATTTTCAAATTTAGTAGAATAGACTAGTAATAGTAATCAATAAATATTTAAAATTTCTCTCCGTGTAGCTTTGCAATCTCTCGTCGCGATTTCAATTCTATACTATACCACACCGGTAACCGAAACGAAATTTTCCAAAGTCGACTTTCGTAGCGATGCAAAGCCGCGGAGAGGGAGAGAAGGAGGAATATCGATCACAAACGTTTTATCACACGGAGAGTCTAATTTAGCGAAAGCGCTTCTTCTTCCACCGCCTCCAGTCGCGGAACTCTCGACCTTCCGCCGATTGTCGCGCGCAAGAAAGAAGTTACGAGATAGCGTTGATTCGTTTTTTACTACAGAGATTGCCGCTGAAAACCGCGGGGAAGTCGAATTGCTCGCGAGATAAGACGCGCGTCTTTGACTCGGCGTTCAGCGTTTTTTCTTCGCCCCTCGCGAGGGAGGCTTCGCGTCCGTTTCTTCGTCGAAAAAGAGAGATGTAGATAGGGGCGGAAGAGGGGGGGGGGAAATAGAGAAAGGGGAATCACTCGAGAAGGGCGGAAAGCGAGCGTGAACGCAACAAAAGCCGAGAGTCCTTGCGGATAAATTGTCGGCGAGGATGTTGTGTCGCGCGTTCCCGTCGCTTCGAGCAAATAATTCGGCGAGCGCGAGCATGAATTAAATGCCGCGCTTAAAGTTGCCAGGTATATCCACCTGCGGTATCGTTATTGTCGACGCCGGTGAATTAACCCGGAAACTAGGAAACTCTACGAAGAACATCACCGCTCTCGTCAACTGGATATTACGCATTACTCGAGCCGCCTTAACTGCATTAACTGCGGAGCTGTAAATTCTCGTAAACGTGACGCGACTAATGTAACGTAACCAAGCGAATGATCGTATCACGACGTGGCTCAACTACCCTCTATTTAACAATTAGAGAAATGATTTAATTGTATATGAACCTTTGAGAACATCTATACGCATCGAGCAGAAATGCATCCGTTCAAATGAGCAATTCGATTTAATTAAATAAAAGTGCACTTAGCTACTTTCCGGTATGAACGAACGACTTCGATGAGGGTCTGTGAGAAAAATATATTCGGTAATACATGCATTTCAATTTCACAGAAATAAATTGTATCGTATACGTTCGTATTTAATTAAGTCATTTCTCCCTATAAACGAACGTCGATGAAAAGCACTATAAAAAGCTTCCGGTTAATTGGACAGCTTCTCGAGTAAACATATTAACAGCATTACGCCAAGTAGTTTAACGGTGCCCCTTTTAACGGTGCAGGCTGCACCGTCGAAGAAAGGTACCTACGTCTTGTAATTCGTAACGACTAACGAGATGCTCTCGAGAATCGATGCGGCGGTGATGGTTCTCTCGTCAAACGATGTTCCTTTCTAGCTAACCCCCCTATAATCGCGTCGAAATATAATAACGTATCATTAGATTCTAATGTGTTTGCCGCTCCACTCAGCCGGCTCGTCGAACTCGATACAACCTAATTAGCGCTCGTGCGAGCACGCCTAACCTATTATTTTCACCCGATAGTACAGGCGAATGTAATTATATATTCATCCCGCGTTTGATGCGGCTTTAGCGGCTATATGGAGGCACCTAACCTGCTCCGGTGCTCGGAAATTTTTCATCGTGATTACGTGAAAACTGTCGCGTGCGGAATTTCGTTAGGGATTTGAGTGCAAACGGGGATGCGCTAATTTAACAAAAATCGGTGTAGGTATACAGAAGGGTGACACATTTGCGAACGGCTCATTTCCCTCTGAATGGATTTTTTTTCGCAGATATGGGGACTCTCAACGGAGGTCCTCTTACTGCAAAATGATTGTTCACATTTGTCGTAATTCATTTGTAGTTATGCGATAATCAAGTTTTCTTCTTGACGAAAGGTATCGAACGTATAAGTATTTTTATTTGAGCGAAGAGATCTTTTTAGGAGCGTACCAATTTGAAAGGAGGGCGGGTATATTTATTCACAAATTTGACGTTGAAAAATTCCCAGACGTGGTAGTCCTTTTCTTTTTGACAGACATTTCTTATAATACCCTTTCAATTTAACGGAGGTTTTGCTGCTTCGTAAAATGTTAATTATTTTGACCTTACTCAATTCAGGTGAAAATCCAACGACAGAAAGGATCCTCGAGTGCCGACTTCTGGGGTAGGATGCTGTCAACCGCGACGCGTAAATAATTAATGTCGCGCGTCAATTTTTTGCGGCGTCTTGCTCCGAGTATTACCGCCACCCCCGCTGAGCTGTGTTATAAAGCATCACCTGGTACGGGCTTACACCGGAGCAAAGTTAATCGAACTGCACCTGTCGCAGCAGTGTCGCCCGTCAGTCTTTTTGAATTAACCCTCGTCGCGTGTAGATATGTAAATTACATAGTCGACGCGAGACATTGATTATTTTTTGTATATATACTGTACGGATAAAAAACGGCCTCGAAATTTAGAATGAAGATAACAAATTCTGTTATCGTACAATGAAAGATTAGGTGCATCAAGTACTTTTTAGGTATTGATTTCGTCCAAAAATATTAGGGTAGGTAAGTCATACAAATATCGGGGTCGGCATTGATCTGTATTTTTCTGAAGGTACCAACAGGGGTTCACAGTTTGCTATACGAAATCGAAAATCCGCGCGATATGCCACAAACTGCTTACAAGCCCTTATAATGACAGGGTGAAACCTAGATTTGGACGATAATTTCTCTGTGCGAGGAAGTCGACGATTTGATACGCGACCTCTCGGGCGAAATTCGAATGGATGGAGCAAATGTTTTTAGGAGTTCTAATTCACGGGTTCTATAGGAGAGCATCGGAAAGACAACGGCCTGGCTATACGTCTTAATGAGACAGAGCGGCCACAAATCTCTGGTTAACGAGTGCTCGTGAAACGGGTATCCCTCGGGAAAGGCTCGAAATGGGGGGCGTGTTCGGCAGGTGGTGTAGTAGCTATAAACGAGGTGTGAACCTGCCAGGTGTAGTCCGAAGAGAACCTATGCGGAAACTTCGACTTTGAAGTAATGGCATTTTCAATAAATAGTGGGACTTCGTTAATTGTCGTTGTTCTCGGTTATATTATGTACTTCGAAAATTATCGGTTTCACTTTAATGGGTCATCGTTCGGTACATACCCTCGTATAGAGAATATCTGTTGTGTATAATATTTACACACACATTCAGCAAGTAGATCGTATCATATAAAAGCTTGACATGCATTCGATTTGGAAAGAGTAAGCAGCTACCTAATTTTCTCCTGAAGTTTGAGAGAATCCGATAAAATCCTCGACAATTTAACAGCAAATTTATTACGCAGTAAACTCGTCTCCCAATATTCTTACAACACTTTGTCAGTCACAGGCACGAGGCCTGATTTCGATCTCCGTGTGAAAATAATGCCGAGGGGTAGGTCGAGCATTTCGTATGCATAGACCTTTTCAACTTATTCGGGCCGCCGGTCGTTATGAGAATAATTGTTCGGTCACACTTACCAATTATCTGGGCGGCGTTTGAATAACATTTCGTTCGAATTGTTTTCTTCTAGAGCGCGCGTTCCGAATGGGGTTGCTCGTTACTGTGGAATTTCCTGACGAGTCGCCCGTTTAAACTGGCTGCGTAAAATCGAATTAAGCTCTCACCTTCGCCCTCGTTTCGTCGTTGACGTCGATGAACGAGGCGTGCACCAGTTACCTACTCGGAAAGCGAAAATATTATTAACTCGAATGTGTGTGTCAATATGGACACCCCGCTTTCCACTTTCTATCTATTTTTCATTTCTTTCTTCTTATTAAATATGAACAGCGTATGACGAATGTGACACTTATAATTAGAGGAGAAGGTCCGAATATGGGCTCTGTACTTAATATGGGTCCCTGGTTTATTTACCTAACAAATAACGCTATTTATCTGAAGGTGAGTAAATTTAAGCTAGCATGGCCGCCACACAAACATCGCCCGTTTGTGTCTTCATTCCACATGGTGTTTGTCCAAGGTGCGGGTTTGTTTGTTTCCTGTTTACCGAAAATTTTATAATGTAAGTTTAATTAGCTTGATTTTCATATTTTCTGATATTAGATAATAACATCTTTTGCTGAATCTAATAGAAGGAAACGTTAAAAATAAATTCTTGCACATGTTCTCATCATATAAAAAATAGTGTCTATGCTAAAACCTAATTTTTAAATTCGTTGTATATGTGTGGAATATAGGCCCCTGTGTTTATTGAATATGGACAATGTTCCGGGACATTTCTGTAGAAGAACGCCTATGTGTATGATTTTTGCCACTACTTTGCAATATTTCTATCATTTTTCACTTTGGAATATGTTTACCTATACGTTCTTATTCTAAAAACTACATGTAGCTAAACGTTTTTAAACAGTATCTAAAAATAATAATAGTCAATTTATTACGAAAAAACAAAATAGGGGCTCATATTCGGACTTTCTCCTCTAATATGAAACGTGAAAAATCGTAAGCACTACTGTGTTACAATATCAATTCGTTCAAGTTTACGAACATTTCTTGAAGTAAAAAATATTATTAATTCCTAATAAGAAGAAGAACGTTGTATTGTGTATCATCTTCATATCAGAGTGGCCAGTGAACCAATGTTTTCAAGTTCAACGGTTTTTCCAGGTTTTCCAAATTATAAAGTATTAGGTGTACAACTTTGCTTCCGCCGTTTTCGTATAAGTAGGCTTACGACAAAAACGGCGGAAGCAAAGTTGTACACATAATACTATTTTTCAAAGTTTTATAAAGATTAATTATCACATTTTGCTAAAAAAAAATAGAGCGAATGCTTAAAAACAAATATTGAAGGCAATAACTCCTTGATGTAGTTGTACAGTAGAAAGTACAATTTTATTCTGCTTCCAGTGTTCATATCGAATTAACTTTCAACATCTTTAAAGCAGTTACTTACAAAATAATAATTTCAAACTTTGTAATGAAATCTCGGTGAGAAGCTTCGAACTATAAGCCCGCTCAAAGGAACTCATCTTAATACATCATAGCCTTCGTTTGCTTTTGTTCTTCGGTCTGGACGCGCTTAAAAAATTCCAGGCTTTCGGAGCAAAACCTAAGATTATTCTAGGATTTTTCAAAGTTCTTAACAATTTAAGGGTTTTTCCAGGTTTTCAAGGATTCAGGGAACACGTTCAACCAATCATTATATAGTGACTTGATAAAAAATTCTAATTTTATAACGTATCCACTCTTCCAACTCGATTTCCAAACTTTTAGAAAATAACACAATCGATCAGGTAAAATCATCACGAATGAAATTTAGGTCTTTTCGGCTTAACCGACGAAATATCGTACAACGCGTCGCGTTGGGATTTAACGCGGATTGCGTGATCGGACGTACGTGCCCCGGAGGGAAAGCTATATAATTTATATTAAACGTATCGGCGACCGATCACCGATTACAAATACACATACGAAGTTTCCAACATATGCTTTCTGGTTGCGAACCATGCTCATACAAGCGCGTCTACACACACATGTGTGTATACCTGCGCGCAACGGCAACGTGATTGAACTCAAACGGTCGTTGATTGATTCGCCCCGCGTGTAGGAGACGATATTTATGAGCTGTCGTGTTTTTGCAGATTATATTTTCTTCCCGGGAAGGAGAGCTATCGGCCCTCCTATGCACGTAAACACATCGGCGGCGGTGGTGTGAACGTGTCGTATTCGTACGCACCTGTGCACTGGTGTTCGTGCCCCGCCGACTAGAGGGCGGGCTTCGAGTGGTTTTTGTTGCTTGACGGGTGATGTATGAAGACTACCGTATTGCTTTATGCTCTACATAAATTTAGCCTTTTCCCGGGTTAACGCGTTAATTTCGTTCGCGTCTCGCCTGAAGCGAGCGCGCGTTGTACCTATATACATGCGAAAGGAGCTCGAATCACGCGGAAAGAAAATTGCGTTATACGATAAGCGAACGACGTGATTTTCAAAATTTAGTTAAAACGATCACATCTTCTCGGTTTTATTTTCGAAAGGACGACGAAGGGTTGAATGATTCGGAGAGAGGAGCAGCGGTGCGTGAAAAGGGTCGTATGGCCCCACGCGCGTGGGCGAAAGACGAAGGAAAAAAATGAGGGGTAGGGGGGCGTTGTGAATGATCTAATTCGGTGATGAATTACGGACCTGTAATTCTGACGAGGCGTCGCGTCGGCCTTGCGGGGCGAGAACCTGTCGCGACAGCTGCCCCTTGAGGGCGGCCTCGTTGGGTCCCCGGTTACACGGGTATTAGCGTGTAATGGGCCCAATCTCGCCTCGACAGAGCATCACGCTCGGCCGAGCAGCCCTTTAAGGTGGTTTTCGAAGTGGCTCTAAATTGGGGATTATCGAGAGGTATTTTGATCGAGTAGCAGAAGAGCGAAGCCAGTCCTGGTCATTCCGTCGGGATATGGGATCGTCGATCCACTTGACTTGAAGGACTCGTTGGAATACGTATGATCAATGATTTTCACCGACGAGTCTTTTATAAATACTGCAGGAGAAGAATAGGACATTGATTCGTGTGGAAGTTAAGAAGAAAACTTGAATCATATTGCGCTACCCTTGCATCTTATCGCAATATTATTGATGAGTGGTGGTTACACTATCGATATCCTATTATTTAGAAGGTACAAGTGGCGCACAACCGAAATATTATAGTAATAAATACTACTTCCAATACCATTACAGCCTGAAGAATGTAAGAAAGCGTCGTCGAATTTGGACTGACCTACACGAAGAAGAAAAAGGATTAGTAAAAATTTGTGGGAAAACCCATGCATTTTTACAGTTATCCCATCAACAGGGCTCCTCGTGGTGAAATTTTGGTTTTTAATAAACAACAGCGTACTTTTAACAGTTTGTAATAGTCTAGACATCAGTTTATAAGGTAAAATTTAGCAGTCTCCCGTTAATATAATATGTATGTCAGGTGTTTACGGGTTTATATACTGTTACGAACTGTAAAAATTACGCTGTGTCTATGAAAAAATTTAATGCTTCACCTCGAGGAGCCCTTTTATTGGGGTTTACTATTAAATAAAAATTACTAATCCTTTTTCTCCGCATGGGTTTGATCACCTTTGAGTCTAGGACGGTAAAGATATTTTGCGTTGTTTGTATGGTTAGCAAGGTACATCACATATTCAGACTTGAACTTGGATGACACACCTTTTCCATTAATTCTGATGGCGATATTTGTAGCTGGTTAGTAAATACAGGGGTGGTCCAACCTAGGCGCCGCGCCGGTCTGAATTCGGCTGCTCTCCCCTACATATTCATATTTGTTAGACTCTTTCTATCACTGCAGAGTCACATACGATTCAGTTTCTCCTACAAAGATTTGTAGAATTTCAAAACTTTTTTGTAAAATTACGAAGAGTACGTTTTAATTCGTTTTACTACGCGAAATTTGTAAAATTGCGAGACATTTGTATAGTAAAAGTATCGCAAATTCACAATTATTTTCTACAGTGTACACGTCTTCACATTTCCCTTTCAGAACCAGAATCGCCGCTGCCCATCAAAGCGCGCGTTCTCTCTACACCACCGACTACCCCGAATTCGAGTTTTGTTAAAAAGATTTACAACACTCTCGCGCGTCTCGAATCTCCGCGATGCCGGGTTGTGGGGTTGAAGGGAAGCGGGAGAGTTGGATATTGCTCGACCCTGTCCTCGAAGTTTCCGTAAAAATTATCCCCTTAGGAGAAGTTGGGGTAAGAGCCGTGGCGGGGAGAATGGCGGACGGAAGGACGGAAGGAAGGAAGGGAAGTGTGGGTGGGTGGGTAGGTTGGCTCGAATGTTTTTCACGAGATGTTCTCGCCAGTGCCGAGTTCTTTCTTTCGGCGCTATACGTTTAATGGCGATTCTCTTTGTTGCGATAACCGCAATCGTAGCCACCTTGTCGGATAACGAGGAGGTGGTGGCGGCGGCGGCAGCCTGAAGGAGGCTCGGAACTGGGGAATCGAGGATCGAGTGAATGGGCGGAGGGCGCTGAATACCGTCATCGCGTTGCGCTGCATCGAGCATCTGCCACTGCAGTATATTATCCGTAAACAGCGCGGCTAGCCGAAACCGCTCATTGTGCCGCGGCCTCTCGGCTATCTGATCAGTAAGATTTAACGAGGACCGGATAAGATTCATGAGGTAGATTGGAAAGAAGTTCTCGGTGTGAATAATGAGGAGCGCGGGCGTGGTATCTGCCATCGTGGCCGTTCGATATAAGATTAAACTTTCATCGGCTCGGGGAGGGCCGAGAGAATTACCTACCTATCGGAAGGAATGTCGCTATAGAAGATGTCGATATCGATGGTGCGAGCTAGAAAAAACGCGTTTGAATATGCCGTTTTCATCGTAGGTGTATAGCTGTCCTATCTCGTAAATATCTCGTACCTATAGTTGTTTAGTGAGTTTCTCTGGACGAAAATGTACTGTAGACGATAACAAAAATTCAACGCTGCTTTATCGAGGTCATCGGCATTATTTGTTTTACTGGTGTTAATGCTGTATTTTTTCCATTGGCATGTAATATTTTCCGATTTTAGGAAGCACTCTACATCGAATGTCTACAGCACCTATATTTGAACAGGTAATATTTGTGTATGCAAAATCTATTTGAAGACGACTATTTAGACCTATATGAAGTTTCGATCCGGACACCCCAGGAAACTTTCCGGAGTAGATGATGATATCGCAACGTGATATTATTCGACGCTGTCATCGCATCCCCTATCGAATATAGGTAATTCGGTAGGATGAAATTGATGAGAAGTAGAAAGAGCAGTCGGCGACTAGGATATATAGCCATGGAATACGATTCCGCGGATGTCTCATAAAACGATATTGTTTTCCGTCTGGGTCAGAACCACCTGAATATTTATGTCCCTAACGGCGCAACGTACCTATCCAGCTACTACCATAGGAATTTGATGGCGGACGGATGCTCCGGAGAAACAACCCGGCCCGGTCGGCTCGTAATTTCATTTCGCGTCGTATAATACGACGCCGCCACCGTGGTTCTTTCCCGGGCCGTCGACGACGAAAGGAGGAGGAGAATGCCGACGATAAGGATGAGAAGAAACTGGGAACGAGCGAACGGATGATAAATAGGAGGGGATAGGCAGCTCCTTCCCTCGGAATGCATGGCGGGGAGCGCCACCTTTAATTACATTAGTGTCAGCGGCACGCGTTCCCTTTTATTTTGTAATCGTACACCCCGACGACTGCCGCGGCTCGCGACGAGACTCTCGTTAGGATAGGCCCGATGTAGGAATCCCCGGGTCACCGCTTTTATCCACTTATATTTATTTTCCGGGGCGACGCGCGAGGCGAAGAAACCGTCCCTAAAGTGGGCAAGGTGTGTCGATGGAGAACGGCGCGTCGAATGTGTCGACTTTGGCGCGCCGCGCGGACGGGGCCAATTGGCACGACAAAGCGGATATATAATTTCGAATCGTCTACGAACTCCGCCTACGGAGCGGCAACTTTCGAAGGTGGTGTGTAGGCAAGTCCGAAGGAAGGAAAGCTCGCGTGCACCGAGGTCGACTCGACTCTCAATTGGTCCGTGAACGCATAATCTCTACCACCGGATCTTTCTCCCATCGATCTTCCGCAACGTTTTGCTTTTCCGCAACCTCCTCCTTCTCGTCCGGCGATCGAGTGATTATACGGGACACATGACTTCTCGGCGCGTCACGGTCGAAAAGTCGGCAACGATCGAGGGAAGGAAGAAAGAGAGAAGGAAGAAATCCATCGGAATCGCCTTTATCGAACCCCTGACCGGTGGCGATCGCGACGATTCGAGTTCCGCCGCATAGTCCGGTGGAAAAACTCTCCTCCGCGGTTGTTCGATCGTGCGATCGTCGCGACTGGGATCGTTATCGAGCGCGAAGGCATGTAGCCCTTTCCGTTTGGAATGTTATCTCGAGAAACAATGGCGCCATGGAAGCCGTTGCTCATTCGCGGTGGACGGGAGAGACGTTGTATCACCGCGGGGAGCGTAGAAATGTCGATCGTCGCGATAAGGAGTATTAGGAGGAACGGATTTCGATCCAGCGATTACGTCGAATCCCATCGCGGACGTTCGCGTAACCGGCGGCGCCCTCTGGTCAGCGCCGTATACCAGCAGCGGGATGCGCCGCTCTCGCGTCACGTGCAGATATTATTGCATCGTGGGGCGGATTACCTACACCGGTGCACGGCAATTCGATATACGCGCATTCGCGATAGGAACCAGTTCATCCCAGAGAAACCTTCTCCGGTTTCGTCGTAACCACAGAGTAGTTATACTATCCGGTTATAGTAAGAAGCGCGGGGGAATTGTACGAGGAAGAACAAAGTGGACCGATGCTTCAACACGCACGGGTTCTTTGACTCGTGAGTTCGGTTTTAACAGAAAAAAAGTATTAATTTGTAACCCGTATGCATATTGAGTAACAAACGAAAAAGAAGCGATTCGAAAAAATAATTATCACAGCAAAGTTATAACTGCGCTTCTTTCTCTACAAGATAGTGACGCGTCATTGAGAAAATATCGTTTCCCGGCTTTGATAAGGCGGACAATGAAAAATAAAAAAATACGGGGTAAATAATTTTATTCAAATCTTTCGACTCCGCGATAAAAAAGATTAATGTTAAAATCGAATTGTAATGATCACATCTTCATTGTATTTTAAACAACGTCTTGTGTGTGTGTGTGTGTGGAGATACGGAGGAGCAAACCGAAGGTCATCTTTATCCTATATGCCACGAGCTACATTAAAACGATGCCAAAGGTCACTTTAAGCGAATCTAATCAGTTACCAAGAGTAGCAAAGTAGCTCATCAATAACCCGTAGGACGGTTAAATCCCACAAGTGGCCATTAACAGATAAATGCAGCGATTAGGTGGCTATATGGAATCATTGATGATAACGCTGCTAGCCGCCGGTTCATATCTTCTTTAGATTGATTTACTTCTTGCCTATCGCGGAGCTTCTTCACACCTCCCTCTTCGGCTTTTCTTTTTTCGGCGTGAGTATTACTGCGCTGTTTTATTACCTATCAGTGCCGAGAAATTTGTGCCATTGTGTTTGCGGGCTACACTTTCGGCGCCTTTTATATTCAATTTCTAATACGTATACATATCTCGACAGCCTTAGTGTCCAGTTCGAATCTGTATCTTACTGCACTTTATGTACACCTACACGGAGAAAAAAAAGTGAAAAATTCCCCTTTTTTATGGGTAACGCACCATTGTGACAATCAACCAGAAATTACCGTAAGATAGGTAAGAAGTTATGAAAGGGCTGGAAAATTATTCTTCTGAAAAAAGGGAATTTTCGGTGAATTTTCAAATTCCCAGCAAAATAAAATAAAAACTACGCAGCAGTATAGTAGTACACAGAGAAAAAAAATTCTTTGGATCAAAGAAATCGAATTCTTTGGTTTTCAATTCTTCCACTTAAAGAACGCGTCTTTAAGTCAGTGATATTAGTATTTATTTGAAAAGACTGCAGTTTTCACTTGAAAGAAATGACTTTATCGAATTTTTTTCTTTCCCCGAAAGAAATATTCTTTCAAATCAACAAGAAACGTCTTTCCGTCAATAACTCCGACGTCTTTAATGCTAACGCAGTTTTTCTTTAACTGAAAGAAGTATAGTATAGTCATTGTGAATTACGTATTTCTTTGAAACAAATTGTTTCTTTAAATCAACATATGAATTGTTAGAACCAAAGAACGCAGAATAATCGTTGTAATAATTTGCTTCATTTCACTTGAAGAACGCGTCTTTAAGTCAATGATTTTACTATTTATCTGGAACACTACATTTTTTACGTGAAAGAAATGACTTCATCGAATATTTGTCTTTCCCCGAAAGAAATATTCTTTCAAATCAACAGAAAACGTCTTTCCGTTAATAATTCTGACGTCTTTAATGGTAATGCAGTTTTTCTTTAACTGAAAGAAGTATAGTATAGTTATTATGAATTACGTATTTCTTTGAAACAAATTGTTTCTTTAAACCAACACATGAATTGTTAGAACCAAAGAACGCAGAATAATCGTTCTAATAATTTGCTTCATTCCACTCGAAGAACGCATTTCTCAAGTCAATGATTTTACTATTTATCTGAAAAAGCTGCATTTTTCACTTGAAAGAAATGACTTCATTGAATATTTGTCTTTCCCCGAAAGAAATATTCTTTCAAATCAACAAGAAACGTCTTTCCGTCAATAACTCCGACGTCTTTAATGCTAACGCAGTTTTTCTTTAACTGAAAGAAGTATAGTATAGTCATTGTGAATTACGTATTTCCTTAAAACAGATTGTTTCTTTAAATCAACACATGAATTGTTAGAATCAAAGAACGCAGAATAATCGTTGTAATAATTTGCTTCATTCCACTTGAAGAACGCGTCTTTCAAGTCAATGATTTTACTATTTATGTGCAAAGACTGCATTTTTCACTTGAAAAAAATGACTTCATTGAATATTTGTCTTTCCCCGAAAGAAATATTCTTTCAAATCAACAGAGAACGGCTTTCCGTTAATAATTCTGACGTCTTTAATGGTAATGCAGTTTTTCTTTAACTGAAAGAAGTATAGTATAGTTATTATGAATTACGTATTTCTTTGAAACAAATTGTTTCTTTAAACCAACACATGAATTGTTAGAACCAAAGAACGCAGAATAATCGTTCTAATAATTTGCTTCATTCCACTCGAAGAACGCATTTCTCAAGTCAATGATTTTACTATTTATCTGAAAAAGCTGCATTTTTCACTTGAAAGAAATGACTTCATTGAATATTTGTCTTTCCCCGAAAGAAATATTCTTTCAAATCAACAAGAAACGTCTTTCCGTCAATAACTCTGACGTCTTCAATGCTAACGCAGTTTTTCTTTAACTGAAAGAAGTATAGTATAGTCATTACGAATTACGTATTTCTTTGAAATAAATCGTTTCTCTAAATCAACAGATGAATTAACACGTAACATTGAGGGAAAGTGAACACGAACCTAACTACCTAGGTACTGATCGCTACTGGCAGAGCGTGAGATCAAAACGTGAAAACTCGAACTCTCTATGATCAATACTTATAAAATTCCTTCAGCGAGTGTAAGAGGCTTGTGTGACTGAAGGAATGACTAGAAATTAAATCTAAGCTAAAAATGGGTATAAAGGACCCAGAATAATTGCAAGTCAGAGGGACAGAGTCAAGTCAGGACACCGCGCGTCACCGAGGGTAAAATCGGTCGCTGTCGGTAAAGATAAAATCGCTGTGCTAATATCCCGTTTGCCCGCTATGTGGCGAATATTCTCGGATGCAAATTTATGTTTTACTATTTATAAGAGCAACGTTGAAAAGTGTAATAGTTGTCGTTTTATGGATCAATTGGGGCTTTGATCAGCTGGTTTTTGGAAGTGGGTGAGGTGTCGCGAACTCGCTCCAGCCTTGCCGCTGGTTGGCTTGGTACTACAGTGCTTCCAGGACCGGCCCATTAGTCTCTTGTAAATATTAGTTTTTTTCGCACAGCAGTCACAAACCATTGGCAAGCGGCGCTTTTAACAATCTGCGCATGCATTTATCAGTTGCGTTTTACTTCCAGTGAAATATCTAGCTCTCTCTTCAAAATACGGCGTTCATCTGATCGGAGACAATTTTACTTGGACCAAAGGAATATTATATTTTCAACTTGAAGAAATATTTCTTTACTTTAAATTATTATGTCTTTGACTAGATGACCTATTTCTTGCCGCGAAAGACGCGAGTAATTGTCTTCAATACAACTTTTTTCGAGGTAAATATAGATATCTCAGTTAGTAAGAAATACTCTGTTACGCCGAAGACATATTTCTTTGACTAGATGACCTATTTCTTGCCGCGAAAGACGCGAGTAATTGTCTTGAATACAACTTTTTTCGAGGCAAATATAGATATCTCAGTTAGGAAGAAATATTCTGTTACGCCGAAGACATATTTCTTTGACTACATGACCTATTTCTTGCCGCGAAAGACGCGAGTAATTGTCTTGAATACAACTTTTTTCGAGGCAAATATAGATATCTCAGTTAGGAAGAAATATTCTGTTACGCCGAAGACATATTTCTTTGACTAGATGACCTATTTCTTGCCGCGAAAGACGCGAGTAATTGTCTTGAATACAACTTTTTTCAAGGCAAATATAGATATCTCAGTTAGGAAGAAATATTCTGTTCCGCCGAAGACATATTTCTTTAACTAGATGACCTATTTCTTGCCGCAAAAGGCGCCAGTAATTGTCTTGAATACAACTTTTTTCGAGGCAAATATAGATATCTCAGTTAGTAAGAAATATTCTGTTATGCCGAAGACATATTTCTTTGACTAGATGACCTATTTCTTGCCGCGAAAGACGCAAGTAATTGTCTTGAATACAACTTTTTTCGAGGCAAATATAGATATCTCAGTTAGTAAGAAATATTCTGTTACGCCGAAGACATATTTCTTCGACTAGATGACCTATTTCTTGCCGCAAAAGACGCGAGTAATTGTCTTGAATACAACTTTTTTCGAGGCAAATATAGATATCTCAGTTAGTAAGAAATATTCTGTTACGCCGAAGACATATTTCTTTGTTTCAAAAACGCACTTCTTTTGCCAAATAACATCACAGTTCAAATCGAAGGTACAAGGATTCAAAATAAATAAATGCTCCTTCATTTGTACAACTGTTTCTGTCGGACCAAAGAAATATATCTTCCATTGAAATATTTGCTTTCGATGAAAGATTTCTTTGGACTAAAAAAATATAGTTTCGGAGCTATACAAAGAAATATTTCTTTCAACCCGAATAAAATGTCTTTGATCCAAAGAATTTTTTTTCTCAGTGTAGCTCTACTGTTTATGGTGAACATATATGTATACTTCTGCACTGAATCGTTCTCTTTTTACTGGAGAAAATCTTCACCGTCAAGTGCTAATGTTACATTCGGTCTTATAGACCAATCAGGATCAAGTATTCCGATGTCCGTAATCCCACCACAACGGAATCAACAAGATTTGTCGCTAAGGGATTAAACAAGATACTAAAAAGAAGACGTTGCTAAGAGATGTAAACACGGGGAGAGGAGTATGGGAAATTATTTTTTATAACACGTGCATCGAAAGTGGTGCTTTTCATGCCAGTTTTACGGGACGAAAATAGCAAATTGTGCACGCTAGGATAGAAAAGTTGAGCTCGCGCATGCGCAGTTTATACTCGCTTCACTTTCGTCCCTTGGGTGAATTTTCATTCACTTTCGTCCCTGAAAACTAGCATGAAAAGCACCACTTGCATTCACTTGTTATAAAAAATATCGTGTGCAACACGGACCAAAGTTGGCGCCGACGAGTGTGATTGCAGCCCTCGCTTCGCTCGGGCAGCAAACTTCACACTCGTCGGCAATCGCCAACTTTCAGCCCTTGTTGCACAATATACTATTTCGTGTGAGAAAATTCATTTCGTCGACGAGATCTCCTGCCCGACCAGAAATTTGGCTTGACATGCCGGTTGTCACATCAGGCCCTGATCAGGCATACGCCCGGCATGCCGGATCCGGTTTGCCTTAGCTGCGCCGGACCCGGCCCTGATCAGGCATACGCCCGGCATGCCGGATCCGGTTTGCCTTAGCTACGCCGGACCCGGCCCTGATCAGGCATACGCCCGGCATGCCGGATCCGGTTTGCCTTAGCTCCGCCGGACCCGGCCCTGATCAGGCATACGCCCGGCATGCCGGATCCGGTTTGCCTTAGCTCCGCCGGACCCGGCCCTGATCAGGCATACGCCCGGCATGCCGGATCCGGTTTGCCTTAGCTGCGCCGGACCCGGCCCTGATCAGGCATACGCCCGGCATGCCGGATCCGGTTTGCCTTAGCTCCGCCGGACCCGGCCCTGATCAGGCATACGCCCGGCATGCCGGATCCGGTTTGCCTTAGCTGCGCCGGACCCGGCCCTGATCAAGCATGTAACGCGTTGTCACATCAGGGCCGAGTCCGGCAACCGGCTCCGGGCCGGATCCGGGCCCGATTAGAAATTTCGATACTTGTCACGTCAGGACCGGGTAAGGCAGCCTGACCCGGCCCTGATCAAGTATGTAACGCGTTGTCACATCAGGGCCGGGTCCGGCTTGCCGTAGCTGCCTGACGCCAGATGGCGCCGACCCTCTCGGCTCTCGGTAGTAAAACGGCGGTACAGTACTATATACCTAAGAGGATCACAGAGCGTCTAAGGCAGGAGTCGGCCTAGCCTTACTGACGAGTTCACAGGCCGACTCCGGGTCGAAATGACGAACTCACTCGTCTGCCACAGCGATTTTTGAAAGCGATTTTGTTTATATATAAAAATAAACAATTATCGTATGGGAAATTTAGACCCGACCCGACCCGACCAGAAATGTCGATACTTGTCACGTCAGGACCGAATAAGGCAACTTTATCCGGCCCTGGTCAAGCATGTAACGCGTTGTCACATCAGGGCCGAATCCGGTAACCGGATCCGGGCCCGACCAGAAATTTCGATACTTGTCACGTCAGGACCGGGTAAGGCAGCCTGACCCGGCCCTGATCAAGCATGTAACGCGTTGTCACATCAGGGCCGAGTCCGGCAACCGGCTCCGGGCCGGATCCGGGCCCGATTAGAAATTTCGATACTTGTCACGTCAGGACCGGGTAAGGCAGCCTGACCCGGCCCTGATCAAGTATGTAACACGTTGTCACATCAGGGCCGAATCCGGTTACCGGATCCGGGCCGGATCCGGCAACCGGACCCGGCCCTGATGTGACAATGCGTTACATACCTGACCAGGGCCGGGTAAGGTTGCCTGATAAGGGCCTGACTTCCAAGATCCGGCTGCCTGACCCGGCCCTGATGTGACAAGTATTGAAATTTCTGGTCGGATGGAGGGGATTTTCGAATCGTTAACGAAAGTGATCGACGAAACTTAACATCTGTTAACGAATTACTTTCCGTCCACGAAAAACATTTCTCACACGTCGAGAATAGCCCCCCTGACCAATTTGAATCCTTATTAATATTCTTTTTATTGAGAAATAAATAAATTTATGATTTGTCGTTTTTAGCAAGAAAAATTTACATTTACATGGGTTAAATTTTACTAGTTTATTCATCAAAAATTACTTTTCGATTTTGATGAAAAAAATCTCATTCTAAAAGATGAAAATTCTACAGTTTGTCAATTCGATGCACAGTTAGTCAGAAAAATGATACTTTTTCCTCATCTTCTAGGTTAGAAGTTCTGTTTTTTTTTCTCTCCATAACGTCAATGATTTTGATCGACCTGCTTTGGGCTACGGTACTTTCGTCGAGTCGATCGTAGCTAAACAGTACAAAAAAAGATTCGCTCATGCAGTTTAGCTACGGCCGACTCGATGATAGTACTGTCATCTAAAGCGGGTCGATCAGAGTCATTGACGCTAGGTGTATATTGGATTTTATACAGTGAGCAAAAAAAGTATCTGTACGCTATCATTTTTTTTCATAAAACTTTATCAATGAAACGGTAAATGAAATAATAAATACAGTCTGTGTAGATCAACTAAAACTCCCGTTCAGGTATGTTAGCTTTTTTGAAACGATCTAATGATAACTGAATTATATAAATTTTCATTTTTTCTTAAGACAAATAATTTTCTCTCGGCCATTTCAGAAAATATTTGAAATGTTCATCTTGTGGAACATTATAAAAAAGTTATGTCATTTAGAAAAGTCAAAAATCGAGCTATTTTATAGGAAATTATATAAATCAACTCAAATTTTGATTTTCTAGATGCTAAAACTTTTTATGCTTCATTGAATTCTTTCAAAAATGCTAATACATGTGAATTGGAATTTGTATTGATACGTGCAGATTTCTCATTTATTCTTCTGTTAATAGTTATATGAGAAATGTGTAATTTAGTACCCCTACGTACAAATACTTTTTTTTACCTACTGTATACATATAGATTGTAAAGGAGTCGTGTTTATTTATGCTCCGAAGATGCGAATTATTTTATAACTTCCCTTTCTTGTAATGCATACGATAAAGCTACTGATAAAATTTCGTATCCTACGGTCGCGTTCTCGATTCTTATTGAAGAACGTCGAGTATGCACAAAGTATAAATCCGAGTAACACGGAAAAGCGAAGTCCCCGAAATTCCCCAGTATGCATAAACTAGGAATGGATGCAGCAATTTCTTGTCACCTCTATCAACACTCGACGAATAATTAATTAAGTAATATTACTTATGTTCCTCCTTTTACGGTGGTGCGAGAGATTCTCACCGCAGCATCTCCGGCGCCTTGTGTAACCACTTTACCTCCCGCGCGTCTCGATCCCCCGGAGAGTCCTCCGTCACCCCTTGCCGCTGTCTCTTTCCATTTCTACCTACATACATCCCTACAATATAGATGTTCGCATTCGCTCGCGCGCAACCCGCTTTAAAGTGGTTGCCGGCATAACTTTCCCGCGCGCGCCGCCTTATGAAGTTTTCGATTTATTAAAGCGCAAACAGCCGCGCGCCGGAGAAGCTCGGTGAAGCTCGACGCGCCCGGGGGTGCGGGGTTCAACTGCCGCTTCGGCGAACCGCGCGCTCCTCGCTCAGGCGCACTCCCGTGAGTTATACTCGCGGAGAAAGAACGATACCGGGACTCGTTATACGCGCGACGATAATGCGCGTAATATGTAAATGTCGTAGACGGTAAACGGGCACGAAGCTGTAAACAATCTAACGAGAGACAGGGCTTAAAGAGACACCTTTGACGCTAAGCCGAAGCCGACGGCCGCCTGATTGTAACTGACACCGTAACGCAGGATTCGAGGGATCGTCCGTTCACTTTGGTTCGGTTGCACGAGATCGACGTATGTATGTATGCGTGCTTGGTTAGAGTGATGGCGCACACGGCGAGAGAGAAATATGCTTTTAAAGTTCCTTTGGTAAGAATCGGAAGGAGATATAGTGGAAGGTCGCCTTTTTCTAACGAGAGTCACTCGCACGCGACGCTCGTGCATAGAATTTTTGAAAGTATATGCTTATTTTCACAGTGATCACTATTACCACCGGAAAGGAAAGAGAGATGAGGTGAAAGCGAGGTTAATATTATAAGTGATGCGCGATACTTATGTTTACCAATTTAGGGATGAATTTATCCTTGTATTTCCGTGTAAATTGAGTCAGCTAGGGTAAAACGAGATGAGTTGGTGCAGGAATATGGCCTCTCGTCGCCACGCAAAACAATGGAAACGAGGGGCCAATTTCCTGGGTCAACTAACCCCATTTTACCCTACATTTCATTTCTTTTCTTCTTCTCGTTCCAGTCTACAAACGTACACAGCGCGAGCAACTCGGCATCGACATCTATCTCGTTATTCGATTTCTATAACAGACGCGCGTCATCCGAATAGAAGGAATTCACTTGACCCGTACCTTTCTTTCCTGCATCGTCATCAACGTCAGCCACGATAATGAGGATACCGCGTACGTCCAACAAGATGAGCATCACTCTGCCTCCTCTCGCCGCTTCGTCTATTCGTCTCGTGTCTCTTCGCTCTTGCGCCATAGGTATAACGTGCCAACTTACAAACGTGCTTAGTCGACAGCATCCTCGGAGTACCGTGTATCTACCCCGTGCGCCAAGTAACGAAGCTCGGCGTAATTCCGACGACTCGTCGTCTCTATCTCGTTGCCCTTTCCCATTTTCTTCTTCCACGTCGACACGACGATGAACTCGTCCTCCGTTCTCTCTCTCTCTCTCGCTCTCTCCCTCTTTCCCTCGACATTTCGCACGCCTTTCATCGTGCACAAGAACGAGTATGAGAGTGCAGTGACTCTCGAATAATATGTAAAGGATATTTGTATACGAATCCCTGATTTATGTCAAACAGAAATAAGCCCTGTCGCGATTTTAGGAATGTTCGACCCTCAAGAATTATGCTATACGGAAGAATTGCTGAATTTGGATCGGCACCTATACACTGAAAAAAAAGGCAAGGGTAAAATTAACCTATGTTGCTGGGTAAAAATTGTTCTAGTTAAAGGAACCATTTTTATAATATATCTTACTATGGATTTAGTAACCACAACTACTATTAAATAGAATAGTTCTGCAACTAATAGTTGTGTGTACTATTGAGATTAGTACGATAATTACAGTAATGAGAACCAGTTTTAATAGTAAACTATTTTACTAATCTGAAACAGTTTAAACCACTTTTAATTAGAGTTGAAATCCACTATTGAAATAAGTTGTTTTTACTATGAATTTAGAGGTTACGTAGATTGAAAGAAAAGATGAGAATAAAATTAACTAGCTTGCTGGGTAAAAATGGTTGTAGTTATAGGAACTATTTTTTAATAGTGCCTATATATTGCTACTCATTTAGTATTCGTAACTACTGTTAAGAGTAGTTGGATATATTATTGAGTATAGTGCAATAATTACAGTAATAATAATTCATTTAATAGTAAATTATAAACAAGTAATTGTAAACATTTAGTACACATTACTATAAATAAGTGATATACTAATTACTATATGAAATCAGTAAACTCAAATAAGAAATTTACCATTGCGAAATATAATAGTTTCCAAATATCGTAATTTTTACTATTACAGTTTACCATTAATCTGGGTTACGACCCCCAGCCACCCATCGAAATAGTAAACTTTACTATTTTTTTCTCCCAGCGTAGATTTGGCCACGCCTTTATCTAGAACAGTAGAGATATTTTCCATTGTTCGCGCGCGCGCGCGCGCGGTTAGTTGCATCGTATGCCTAGACTTCGAGATGACCATTAACTGTAGTCAGTAAGCAATAATAGTTTTCACTACTGGACAGTTGAAGAACTCGTCGATAGATCGAAGCTTTGCTAATAATTCTGGTGTAAATAATCACATGTCTTATTGTATATTTAAAAAGTACATTTACGTAGCTATAAAATGACATGATCGTCTTAAAGATTCGTGCTGTCATCGAAGTTTGGCAACACGTGTTCAGTAATTCGGTTGAGTTTCTTAGATTGGACTATATTCTGTAGCCTAGATTCGACGCAGATTCAACCAAGCAACGGTATATTACTCGTAATAAAAAACAGAATTAAATTCTCTATTCATTGTTTCACCATTTCGTTGAATAAACTGTTATCAATAGTTGAAATGATTGTTTGTTCAATATTTACATTTTCTATAAAACTACTTTCAAGTCATGATATTTTTATGTTTTCCCTTTAATTTATGAAAAGAGATATTTATTTGGTCTTTCTTGTACCTTTTTTTCCCAATCAAGCCAGCGGCCCAATATAGGAATCCACCGGTCCATTCTAGGCAACCAGTTTCCTTGACAAGACCGAAAGCATACTTTTAGCTTTCATGCTTTGTTGAGTTTGTAAAATTTGTGTCGAGAAATTTAATTGCATTAATTTGAAGCATACACAGTGCTTATTATTTCCACATGTTGTTATTTTTCTAAGATATTCCACTTTCGACATTTATTGAAAAATACCTCAAGTGGTCCAAATCAGGCGACCCACCCCTACATGTGTAACGATGATACCTGGTGAGAGCTCGACTAACAGACGGTCGTGACGAATTCCGAAGCGATTTCTCAGTACGAATCGACAAGATCGAGGGGACTTGAAAGAATTATCGTTCCTCTGCATAATGAGAAGCTCGTAACGACAATCGCGAGTGTAATCTGGCGTACCTACGTGATGAGCGCACGTCGCCCGCTGTATACTTAGGAGCGGCCGATTGCGTGGGAGCACTTTATCGTCCAAAAAGCGATTATCTATACTCGAGCGGCCCTTTACAACCGTGCCGAGGTCGTTGCGTCTTTTATTAGCCTTATCGCGAGACGTACGATGCACCGATGGTTCGCACGCGCGCGAAGAATCGATTAGATACCTCTATATACGCGAGGTTTGCCGGAGACGTCGAGATTCTTCTCAGTATCAAAGTGAAACGTCGTCTCGCCGGTCGCTCCTCCATACAGTCGTCAGTTTTCGTCGCAATGAAATATCGACGGCCCTTTTCGCGCGCTGTCATCGTCACCCGACGTCTCCGAAGTTCGAGGAGTTTCAAAGCGGGTTAGCGCGGAGCTGCATTAACGTATTAATATCGCATACACGACATCAATATGCATGTAATCCGGCGGAGCATCGAATTCGGCGGGGCTTCTCTCCGTCCGGCTTAGCGAGGGTATCATAATACTTGTAAGCCTCCGACGCATTAAGCGGATCATATCATTCGTGTCCAAGGGCCGTAAGACGTTTCGTTTCAACCGAAACGCGGAGGTCGGCAACATCTGAGCCCCCCGATCCACGTCACACGGCTGTCCGGACGTCGCTCGCAGTTAACGCGATAAACGCTGGAACCCGTAAAGTACCACCTCGCCCCGTCGTCCCGTACCACTTCTCGCACCCCGTATACCGTTCGTTATACCTATAGATACGCCTGGGTCGTCGTCGAGAAGACAACGCGCCTCTCGCGTCGCGCAAATGAGTCGAGAGCCGAACGTTCGAAGGACGCGTGTCGTCGACTCTTCGCGATGATGCTCCTCCTTCCGTTCGTTCTCTCTTCGCTCCGAAGAAGCAGCGACGTCACTGCGGGACGAAGTCGGAAAACTTCAAGCAGCGCGATAGCTTCCCAGCCTCCTTGCGCTCAGTACGATAACGGCTCTTTTATTTTGCGGCAGGAGATGCTCTCTTTTCTCCGCCTGCTCCGCGCGGCTCTCGGGAAACTTTCTTCATCCTGCACGAATCCGGGGAATAATATCACTTAGAGTTAGCGTTCCCGCATTTGCGACGCGGAGCGCTGCACTACTCGTCCCTGCGACGTTACCGTGCCGCGGGAGACGGCGAGGTGGTCTCTAAGCGGTAAAATCCGGTGCGAAGGGTTACCGCGTGATTTTACGATATCGATAAAGAGAGTGCGAGAGCTTCACGCGTCATCCATCATCGTTAGTGTTTTATTCACGAATTGTCGACGGAGCCGAAGCTTCCATGACCCGGAAAAACTCTGTGTAAGCATCGACGAATGTTCGTACGTCACGTTCGTTTAACCCTTCATCGTACGATCGCGCATATATAGTGTTGTAACGCCGGCGCGTCTTGTATACGTCTACTTTATTCGTCTGCTCGCGCGTTTCAGAGAATCGGCGCTCTCGGTGCGATCGCCGAAAAAGTGGCTATCATCGATAATGGCGATCGCTATACTCGCGCGATCCATTCCGCCCGGTTTTCTTCGGCCGGGACGTAAACGCGGCGGCCTTTATGCGCGTACAACGCCACTTTCGGTGAAGGAGATTCACCGGGGCGAGCCGCGCCCGCGCACGGCCGCTAATAGAAAACGAATTTAGGCTCGATGCCGCGTGAAAAATGAGGGATGAATCACGGGTGACGCGTTTGGAGTGGGAAATACGAGTCGCCCGATTATGTCCTGGCTGCGGCGGAATCCAACGGAGGAGAGCGACGCCGCCGAAGCTCGTACATTTCGCGTAACTAATGCGGGCATGCATCAACAATCCGCCTCTCGTATATTTCCCGTGACGCTCGGCGCCGCGACACCGTCGGCCTATTTCCGCGCGTTCCCGATGGAAATTGAACGCTTTGGCACATGGTGCGTGACGCGCGAAGAAGGTGGAGAGGGAGGGGTAGCACTTTCCGTCAAAATTGACGATCGGCCAAGCGAGACCAGACGTTTTCGCTTCGATTTTTCCTACAAATCCCTGAAAATAGGTACTACGAATTTTTCTTTAAATCGAGTTTCAAATGTTCGAACTTGCCACAGATATTTTACATTTTTTCTTTAGGAAGATTTTTGCATTTGGTCAAAGTGTTGAATACATCTCTCGAAGAGACTGCGTGTTTTACGTAATAACAGTACGCTGAAAATCTCCGTTTTTACGTCTCCTCTTTTCGATTTATTGAACACAAAAGATGCTCATAAATTCACGACGAACTGCATAAATGTTGCTCATAGATTTAAACGGCTTTATAATTTATATTCGAGTTGAGGTTACATAATCCCACGGATACCACTGAATAAGATTGTGCAATGGGATATACATAGGTAAGTAATAGCGTTGCAACATACGTGCAGTAGTAGACAAGAATATAGGTTTCACTACAAAAATTATTAAAAGAAAATAAAAAAGAGAGAAATTCTTTGCCAAAAGAAATTTCTCTTGGTACCAATGGCTCGTATACTTTCTTCTAACGAGTCGCGTGAAAATAGAATAAAGAATATTACTACAACGGAATACAATTATAGTAAATATAGCACATCCTGTTTTTCTGATGTGCATCAGTAGCGAACAGGCACTTACCTATTACATAACGAGTTACGTTATTCGCTGCAGAAAAGACTGTTTTGTATGCACACACGTGGGTCTAGCTTTGGCAAGCTCATAGACACGACGCCGACGTTGCGATATTACGAGTACAGCGCACAGTGCTGTGCGTTTCAAGCACATTCTGCATTTTTCAATAGATATTTTAAATTACCAGAGAAATATTTAATCTTTTGACTGTTCCTTTTACAATTCTGAAAACTTCATGGACTCCATGTAAGCATTACTAGATTTTTAAATATTTTTCAGTAAATGCACATTCAGTTACACGAAATATTTAAATTTCAAAATCTCTTTAACCCTAGACCGGTATCGATATTCAATGATACGTTATAATCTGTAGTTGGAATGCGTAAATTTTACGTACGATACCGGTCTAGGGTTAATCGTGTAGAGGAAATGCGCATAAAGGTAATATTCAAATGCGTGAAAGTTTTTGATAATCTGTGCAAAAAACGTGTATACCCGTGTGGAAATGTTCATTGGGCCCCAATTGGGGCACAATTGGGCTGCCCAATTACTAGTTGGGCGCCAATTGGGCAGCCCAATCAGTGCCCAATTGGGCTTTCGTTGGGCTTGTAACGCTCCGCCCAACCTATTCTCAATTTGGGCCGCCCAATTGGGCCCCAATTGGGCAACCCTATTTATGCCCAATCAACCTGAAATATTACTTTTAATGAATAACAAGATTAATAATGAATAATAAGATTAATAATAATTAATAAGATTTTATATTTTCTCATAAAATGTACAAAAGTAAAATATAAACGTATTCAAGCGGAACAATGATTGATACAAATTATATGCGCGGGTTTTCTTAGTTTTTCATAAGTACAATTTAAGAATTTTCTATTTTCATATTTTATAGATATACAGGGTGTTCGGAAAAAACACCGACACAGATATAGGGGTGATAGGTTACGTCATTACAAGTATTTTGATATAAGGGACCTATACCCGCAAGCGCCCCCTTCTGGAGATATCAACTTTTCAAGTTTATAACGACCGAGGTTGATCAAAGTAGAATAATATTGAGTTTTTTGTCTACCTGTACAATTGAAAAACAAATGAAAACTCCTTGTATCCGCATCATCTTCGAAAAGTACAAGGACTTGAGCCAAGCGGTTATCCTTTCCCCAAGCAGTTTGCGCAGTGGCACATCTATCCAGAATCGTTTCCGATGTTGCATGGACATGGGTGGCCGTCATTTTGAGCATTTGCTGTAGTACATTGTTTTTGTATCTCGTAAAATTAAATATTCGTTACCATCTTGATACGTTTCTTATTATTCTATTTTGATCAACCTCGGTCGTTATAAACTTGAAAAGTTGATATCTCCAGAAGGGGGCGCTTGCGGGTATAGGTCCCTTATATCAAAATACTTGTAATGACGTAACCTATCACCCCTATTTCTGTGTCGGTGTTTTTTCCGAACACCTTGTATATGCAAGGGGGATTAGGGTGCGATTAATAATGTAAAAGGCCAAGGCCATACAGTAAGAAATAATAATAATATAAACGTATTCTTCAGTTTTTAGGGCTATATCATACACTATATACACTACACTACATACACTATATTTATTTAAATATACAGGGTGTTACTTAATGATAGGCCGTAATTGCAAGGGCACATTACTGAATCTATTTCCAGTAGAAAAGTTCATATTAACATGGGTCCTAAAATGTCTGATTTTCAAGATACAGGACGTCAAAATTTAAAAAAATCGGTTTTTTAATAATATCTCAGAGATCCTTGTGCCGATTTTGTTGACATTTGGCACTGTTGTTTATTGTAATAAGATGCTAAGTTAACACTAACTAGAAGATAATTATGAGTTCCAGTGGCGTCCCGGGGGACAGTCTCACGAATAATATTTTTTTTCCTCAAAAACGAAGTGAGGTACGAAATAATGTCAAGAGACAAAAAAGTTGTATTTTTAGCTGCTTAATCTGAAAAAAATATAAAATTTTTTAAAAAGTCAGTGGTGTACACTTTCTTTGTCAATATTATTCGTGAGATTGTCCCCCGGGACGCTACTGGAACTCATAATTATCTTCTAGTTAGTGGTAAGTTAGCATCTTATTACAATAAACAACAGTGCCAAATGTCAACAAAATCGGCACAAAGATCGTTGAGATATTATTAAAGAACCGATTTTTTTTAAACTTTGACGTCCTGTATCTTGAAAACCAGACATTTTAGGACACATGTTAATATGAACTTTTCTACTGGAAATAAATTCAGTAATGTGCCCTTGCAATTACGGCCTATCATTAAGTAACACCCTGTATATACACTATGCAAAAAAAACAAGCTCGAAGTCGTGAACAGACCGGGCAAGCTAAAAATGGCGCGTTGCCACGAGTCGACTCAAGTCGAACGATTTGGTAGTTCGATCGTATATATATATAGTCGACTTAAAATTTCTTTTTGTTATGAGTCGGATCGCATGAAGTCGCAAGACGAGCTACTTCGTTCGATTCGACTAATAACAAAGAAATTTTAAGTCGACTATACACGGTCGAACTACCAAGTCGTTCGACTTGAGTCGACTCGTGGCAACGCGCTTTAAGAGACTAAAAACTACTCGCTGCAGCTACTCGTTCTCGCGCCGTCGTCTGTCGTATTCTCGCCCCCGGCGTTGCCACCTCGGCTTCACGGATGCCACGCTCCGCGTTGGACTTCCCTGCCTTCTCATCGTCCTCCGTCCCAGTCCCCTGCGTAAGCCAAAGCCGATCCAATGGCCTCGATGGCTGCCTTCTCTGAAGAAGGGGCTTCCTTGCTGCTCCTTCGAGTTACGGCATCTGACAAAAAACATTACAAAATGATGTATTGCAATCATTACTTTGAAAAGTTCTTACTTCGTAAATATATTTCAGAAACAATAATTTACATGAAAAAATATTAATCACTCTCACCTTGGAGCCTGAACTCTTTAAGGAGAAACTTGCTAGACGCTTTGCGGACGTTCGTGAATTTAACAGCCAGATCTTTTCTTAAATATTTCTTCATGGTGTTCACCACGCTTTTGGAAATATTTTCTTCTACATCCATGAGCGAGTTGAGAGAAGAAATCTGCAAGTAAAGTTAAAACTTGTAATAGGGTAAAAGTGGGATAGACGCCTCGATTGAAGAGCGAGTTCAAAATCGATTATCTCGAAATTGATTGCAGATATCGAAGAAAAGTTTAAACGAAAAATATTCCTCTATATTTTTACTATAAAAAAACTGCTTTACATTTTTTGCATATCTCTACTGCGTTTCGAGATAATCACGTTCAAAGTTAAATAGAGACCGGGGCGTCTATCCCACTTTTACCTTATAGTCCGGGAGGTAGGGGTCTATTTTGAAAGTGTTTTCATGCCATTAAATATTTAGCTACACTTACTAATTAGCTTTGGTATTGTATGAAAGTGAACGTCAGCTGACGCACCCGCGGTGGGTGGGATTGTGGGAGGCTGTGGAACTTGATAAAAAATAATTGTTGCACAGTTATTTTATGCCAACAGAGAGATATTTGTTTTACGAATACTTGACGTTAGGTACTGTCGAAAAGAAATGGTCAGCTGTGTCGTGGAGGGGGGATTTCACGTCAGCTGGTCAGGTAAACATGTAAAAAAATTAATAAAATTAAGTTAATGTAGACTCAAATATTTTTTTTAGGCGACTCCTGACATATGTACAAGTATGAAAATAATAGTCAGCTACATATACCGTATGTCTGACAGCAAGCGCAACAGGAGCTATAACCTGAAAATTTGACTTCGGCAGTGTTTGGAGGATGCTCGAGTCACTCATAAACGCTGCTCGCACAGCGTAAGGGCGAAAAGTGTCAAAATGTCTGATTTCTCGATAGCTGTCAATTTTTTCTTATTTGTGAGTGACTTGAGCACCCTCCAAACACTGCCGAGAAGTCAAATTTTAGGTTACAGCTCCTGTTGCGCTTGCCGTCAGACATACGGTATAGTGGGGGGAAGACCGTCAGCTGGAGCGAAAACATATGATTGCGCCCAATACTCCAAACGACGCGCGTTATTTTTTACGGTCCAGCTGACGAACTTTACCTCAAGAGGCATTCAGCTGACTACAATTTTCAAACTTTATGTGATAAAAACTATAACATTTTCAAATATCAAGTGGACTTCTGTCAATTTAGCTAAACTACAGGCAGGGCCGCGTCTAATGAGTGGCCATTTCGTGCCACGCACGAAGGCGCGCATGAAGGCGCACTAGTCATGGGGCGCCAAAAGGCCTCATACCTTCTCTAGAAAAGGGCGCCAAGCACGAAGGCGCCTCATCATCTAGAAGCGGCCCTGACTACAGGGAAATAAAAACTGTTCAGCAGAGCTCTTCTTCGCCTCGGATGTAAAGATGGAAATTATAAAATATCATCATTTACACCTCACACAAAGCACGTTTTTGCAAATAACTTTTCTGTAACATTCCTGCAATATTTTACAATATTCGTGAACACTACCGCGTATATTAGAAATATCTATTTCTCGATAAAAACGTTTCGGAATCATTATGTCGAAAGATCTCCACGATAAGGTACAGTTCGATAAGATTGTACTTGCTTGGGCTGAATTATATGGGGTTTTTATAATTATTTTAGGAAGTCCCAGAAAAATACAGGTGCAGCAAAATATCGATGCTCTGTGATAGAAAGAATAAGGAATAACCCTCGAACCCTAATCGGTATCAGTGATTCCTCATTGACCGTCGTTACACCAGAGACGAAGAAGAGATGAAATAGAAGTGAGGTACATGTACACTTCAGGTTTGACAGGTCGTGTAGGTATAAATTGGAACTTGTGATTGTACGAAAGAGGAAATATATCGATAGAGAAAAAATAATGATAAAGTAATTACTTGATTATTGTGATCCGATTCCATTGCATCTCCTATTTTTCTTCCACGGCTTGTTGATGGAGAAGAAAAACCATTGATTTATCCCGTGCTCGCATGACGCTGAAAACAAAAAATAGAATATCCACAAAGATATATGTCCTTCATAGGCAATCAAAGTGAGGTTAGAATGGTCAGATTGTAAGTAACTTATCTGATGGCAATTCTTCTGAGATGCTGCCGTCTCCTTTACTGCTCTTTATGTACAGGCATCCAGAGAAAAGTAGCACTGCATCCGTTCACTATCACGATTCACGATTATTAAAAAAAATACAAACGATTAGCAAACTACACGGAGCGTCTGTCACATTCACCACTATTTGCCAGGGCCATCCCGAAAAAAGGGGTCGTTTTCAGCCTCTCTCCAGGGCCGTACTCTTTTCCTGGGACGGCCCTTGCGAATTTCTAAACACAAAAATAGCCGTAGCGCCTAAACTAAAATAGCTAGAAAAAAAAAAGTCATAAAGCAAAGATTAGAATGTCATTATCTACAACTTTTATTAAGGTCATTTTGTCGAAAAAAAAAATAATAATAAAATAATAAAAAAGCCTTTTGATTCGGTACTTTGGAGACTACCCTTAAACAGCCCTGAAAAAATCACATTACCCTCGTCGATTTGTTTGCGGCATAGGTAAAAATGGATAAGTGCCTTGGACTAAGTGATTAGGTGCCTCAGTTGGGGCCAGATTGGGGTACCCAATGTAGCCCCAACTAAACGCTAATACTATATCGTATCACCTGACCCAAATTTCAGTCACTAAAAGTTCGGAATAGATTTCAATTTTATTTATTCTGTAATAGAAATGGCCAATTTATCATTATTCTTACTCCACTCAATTTGAAAAATGCTGTAAAGATTATTAAAAACGCAATTATCAAAGAATGAAATATATTATATATTTATTACCAATGTCATCATAATAAAGTTAGTAAAGTTTTTGAGGCGATGCTATCAACATTAAAACATAAAAATTATACAATATTTCTTGCTAGGGTAGTGATTAGGTACCTTGGTTGGGGCCAGATTGGGGTGCCCAACGTAGCCCCAACTAGTACCTTAGTTGGGGCCTGATTGGGCTGCCCAACGTAGCCCCAACTAAACGCTAATACTACATCGTATCACCTGACCCAAATTCCAGTCACTAAAAGTTCGGAATAAGTTCTAAATGTCCAGATTTATTTTTACTTCCGGTACATAAATAAAACAAACAATTGTATCTATTCGATTTATTATATTTTATTCAAATTGGGCCGCCCAATTGGTGCCTAATTTGCGCCCAATTACTAATTGGGCCAACTTGGGCAGATTTCCACATGGGTATACGCACAAACGCAAGAACACTTCACAATTACTTATAGCCTTAACGCAAGGAAAACCATAAAGCCTCGTAAAATCGATGCTTGTGTGTGAGACACTGATATAAGAATTTATAGCGATTAAAAAAGTTCATCAGGACCTTTTGGAAGGAGGCTTGAAGAGCAACATTACAGGTGGTTCTCGTATTCTTGTGCTCCACGTGCACTACTACTACACTACCATTTTTTGGTCCAATTTTTCAATATTATTTCTAAAGGCTTTAAATAAATTTTGTATTCTCTGGCATGAAGTTTAATAGAACTTTATTTTGCTAATAAAATAGTTATAAATACCCTTAACTATTCTTCATCCTAGTAGAGATCTTATTGTACTTAGCTTTTCTAGGACTTTTTACAGCAAGGGAAAGATAATTCCAACAGATGACACGAGTATGATATTTCATTTCTTCTAGAACCGTTAAATAAATTCAGGATCCGCTTAGTCACAAGAAAAAATGACCAGATAGTCAAAAGCGACGGGCATACGTAAGAATAATGGTCTTGTCAGTGACGCGTCTTCGAGGGCCCTCCTCTTGCCTCACCAAAAGGCCTCCAACCAGCGAGGTCAATCCGGGAGGTCGTGGTATTATCCACTGAGACTTTTTGAATGTAATCCTATATAATCGGTCACGGCCATTGTCCTATCGCGCGTAATATTCCTCCAGGAAATTATCATAAAAACTTGACCGGACGATGCGCTCCTCGGGATTCATAGAACGAACCTCCCGAGTGCGTTGTAATGACGTAAACCTTTTATGACAACATGAAACGTGCGGTGGATATGTGCTTTTACGACCGAATGTTCTTAATTTTGCATTATTACCGTGTATTTATGAATATAACGTAGAGTGCACATAAACGAGAATTTCTACATATACATATGCAAAAAATCAGTATGCGTAAGAATCCTAAATATCGACCGAAGAGCAATTGCTAAAATTGAGTATTCAGTGCGAATTATAGCACTAAACACTAAAAATATGTGTGCAAAAATTGAAGTATAAATATTTTTAGACCAAATTAATACCACTCTAGGTCCAGTGCGAACTACAGATAATGACTGTTCTAGTTTCTCTATACTATTTTCTCTATATTATTTTAACCCGGTTTTAGTTTCAATCTTACTTTTACTCTTCGCGCCTATTTACTCTACATTGTTTCACCTTTACTTCTATTCCTGTTCGACATCGTTGTTAATTCTTTTCATACATAACTTATTCCACTTCTTTCATTTTATTTGATATGTTTTGCACTTTGCTAATTTTTTTTTATTACGTAATATGCATATGTCTATATATTATATATATAAATGGGATAAAATTTCTTTTTATATTCAATACACTGGTGTAAAAGTTTCTTAAAAGCATATGTCATACCTATCAATAAATGACGTACGTGCGAGGGCTAAATGTAATCTACATTCGACACACAGATATATAATATGTATAAAGTAGGTCGAATCTGGTGTAGAGCTTAATTTCAGGTCAAGGAATAGGTCAGATCGTAGGAATACGATTGGGTATAAATTAGTTCACTGATTTGAGCATACCAGCCAATAAAGTCAACAATTGAGCCGTTCACTACGACAAAAATTCCATCAATATTTAGCAGGCCTTTGGCTAACGAAGTACGTAAGAGTTTTGAGAAATCAACTAAAAATATCCACTTAAGTTGTTATTGCATTGACTGATCCAGTTACAAAGTAGATGCACAAACATGCCGTGTGCTTCTGCGGAAAAGCAGAGCAAATATTTTCAATCTTTAAGCCACTTTCCCTCGAACACATCATTTAGTGAGTACTCGCGTTGTAACAAGCGTGTCGCGTGGTTAGTACGGAAACTTTATCCGAGGCGTTCACCTAAAGTATGTCGTAAACGGCGAGGTCATTCACCACGTGTATCCTATTATCCCCACGTCCTATAAATATTAACCAGAACTTTGACATCGAGTGTCTACTGTGAACTCGCCCACTCGGTAACATTGAAATAAAAATTTTCGGATAGAGCTTGTCTAGATAGTGGCGAGAGATAAAAACGGTTCATTCAAAGATAAAAGTGAAAGAGAAGAAGATAGAAGCTGTATAAAATGTACGTTTCGACATACCGTAATTCATTCGACATTCATTCGGATGCCGTAATGATAATTATCGTAGTCAGTAGTTTAGTTCGATTTGAAAGGAAATTCGTCGATGTAAAAAATCTTCAACGGTTCGAAATTGTTTTTCAAGCGATGAAAGGATTATAAAATCGGACCCTGCAAACTTGCCCTTTCATAAAATCTTATTACGACTAGCAATTATACGACAATATTGCCGTGGTAAAGTGACCACTGCAATATAAGTAACTAGAAACTGTACGTACGTTATGCATCGATAACCCTAGATAATGCTCTGTGATTTGATTGTAGCTAAAAAGGATCGGCGTGGCCATTGAGCTGCCGAACACCACACGATCGCGTTGCTATAAGCGACAATTCTGTCAGTCGCCCCGGAGCTCGCCAGTCATGAAGGTGTAAAGCGATTTTCGCTTCATCCGCCGCGTTTATATACTCGAAGAGTCGTCGAGCTACATAGCTGTCTCCTCGGAATCGTCGAGCGTTCAACAACCGGACGCGAACATGGGTACGAACAGGTTTTACGGTATCGATGATACTGTAGTTTTCGCGATATTTTCTGTTCTAAACGTACGAGGTTAACACGCATAGTTTGTATCGTATTTCGTCGATAAGTGATAACTCATCTTTGCCGGTCTATCACAGCAGGTGTGGTGCGCTTCATGTTCGCGATAATGCTCTGCATCGCGAATATGATCATCTACGGGCTCAAGGTGAACATCGCAACGACCATTATAGGCATGGTCAAAGCCAGTGGCAATGAAATTAGTGGAAAAGCATCTGACGAGTGTCCGGAGTACGCGGAAAGTGTTAAAAGTGATGCCGGTGCCGATATAGATGGTCCATTCGACTGGACAACTACCCAGCAAGGCTTGGTTGTCAGTATTTATTTCGCCGGATATCTAATCGGCATGTTTCCTTCTGGATATTGTGCAGATCGGTGCGTAGGATTGTGTAAAATATCATCGCCAACGTCCTTCGCGTCGTTGTTAAGCGATTCATGTCTAGATCGGTTTCGTTTTATTGCCCAGGTTCGACGTGAATATCCTTCCACGGCTTTCAGGTTCAACACTAAGTGGGTCCTGCTGATATGCGTGTTCCTCAATGCGATTTTCACCCTCCTGGTACCGATCAGCGCCCAAAAAATAGAGGTGCTCTTCCTCTTCAGATTTCTCACGGGTCTGGTGAGCTCCGCGAACCTTCCCGTGGTCAACGTACTCATCGGCAAATGGGTCGTGTACGAGGAGAAGAGCATGTGGGTCGGCATAATATACGCGGGAACTTCTCTGGGTACCGTAATCTCGATCTTGACCTCGGGCATGATCATGAATTACGTGAGCTGGCAGGCCGTCTTCTATATTCACGGTACTCTGCCGCTCGTTTGGTGCATCGTTTTCGCCATTTTCTTCGCGGACAATCCAGAAACGCAAAAGTTCATCTCCGAGGAGGAGAGGACGTTGCTGGTCGAGTCGTACGGTCATCGAACTCCCGGCGCGGCTGACGTCAAGGTCCCGTGGAAAGCGATGTTCACTTCCGTGCCATTCTGGGCTCTAATTGCGACCAATACTCTGGGCAATTTCTGTTGGTACTTCCTGCTCACGCAGCTACCGCTCTTTATGAACAAAATGCTCCGGTTCAACATTAAATCGGTAAGCGAACGTTATTGCCGGCGAGATACCGTACGAAGTAGGCGCGCTGTTTCTGCTGTATCCCCTTCACTGATGTTTATTCGCCTTTATTCGTATTACAATGTCACTCATATATACAGAGTGTCCTTCTTAAAAGGTTCTTACGGAGTGTGGCTTAATTTTGTCAGTACTTATTCACCGATAAATGGCAAGACTATACTAGCCAGTGGGATAAACATTAACCAACACTCAAGTCGATCGACACTCATCCCACCGATCATAGCAGTTTTGGTATTTGTCGGCGATATAAACATTGACGAAATTAATCTACCCCCTGTATAAACCTTCTGAGCGGGACACCTTGTACATAGTCTACCGTACGCACATCTAGTACGTCGTTACTTATCAACTAGCTACTAATCGAAGCCAGAGTATTAACGTTTCCCGCGTGGTTCACAGAATGCCGCAATAAGCTGCTTGCCGTATTTGGTGAACGCCGTCGCCAATCCATCACTGGGACGATTCCTGGACTGGGGCCGGAAAAAAGACTACTGGAGCCAAACGACTGCTCGTAAAACTGCCGTTACCATAAGTAAGTACACGCGCCCGATACCGACGAGCGGCGTTTCCGTTTCGTTCCGTCCACTTTGGCCGGTGAATATTCGCGAAGGTGAAATGTCAACGAGGCACATTACCGAAGCGGTAGGTATTTGCCCGCAGGTTGCGTGCCGCCCAGTATATTTCTCATAGTGATCGCTTACATCGGCTGCGCTCGGGAAGTGACAACGGTGCTCATGGCCATGAGCGTCGTGATCTGCGGTGCCATTTTCGTCGGCCACCTCTGCAATCAAAACGATCTCGCGCCGAACTACGCGGGGATTCTTATGGGCATCACGAACACGCCCGGTACAATTTCCGCTTTCATACTTCCGGCTTTAGTGGGAAAGCTGATGGAACACGGTGTAAGTATCATCGAAGCGTCCGCTTTCTAAAATAAAACCCGGAAGTCTTCGTTAATAAATCTTCTCCCAGTTCCCTCTTGCAAAAATTGAAGCTGGGTGAGTTCGGTCGAATCGAATTGAACTCGGAATCGCAAACATCCTCTCTTAAGACGCCGTATTGAAATCTCTGCCGCGTGTGGCCTTCGGCTTCACGATAGACGAGCCGAGTTATGCGGCATTTTAACGAGACTCGGTGAATCGAGTAAATGATTTGGACAGACGTTTGGTGTTGGTACTTTCACACTACAAAAGTCCGTCACTCGACTCGATGTGGTCTCTACACTGCGTTATTATAAACCGGCCCTTAACTCTCTCTTTCTCTGTTCACTCTGGGTCAGTCGAGTTACCTCGCGGCTTAAGGCCGTTTCGCGGTGTGGACGGTCAAGGCTACGACTTTATAAACTTTGACGCGGTACTCTCCGCGGGCGAAACTGATTTGACTGGGCTCGACTCGACTCCTCTATTGCCTCGAGCGCTCTATTTGCCCTTCAGAAATTGATTCGATTGAAACATTCATCTTCTCTCTTCCAGCACACTTTTCAGCAATGGAGATACGTTTTCTGGATCAATATCGTGGCCCAGTTACTCGCTTGGATAATCTTCATGATATTTGGCTCGGCAAAAATTCAGGACTGGAACTACCCGGAGGACAAGCCGGTGGCAGAATCGACCAAGGAAGCGGAGCAGGAGACGACGAAAACTTTGTAATCGACCAATACGCGGTAGACGACTCGCAATTCGTGCGATATTCTTGTCGAGACGATGTATATTTGTGCATAAATCGTTCGCCAAATGTATTCGTTTCTCTACGCTATTCCACGTCAAAGAGAATTTGTCAGATTGCCTTCTCTTTTGAATCCCACGCGCGACGATTCGCCACGAGTGACTTTGAAGCTTACACAAATATACACAAATTGTACGAGACGCGCTCGTGACGAGAGGGGCTAACGGACGAACGCGAGAGTGCTTATCACGTCGCGAGACGGGAGTACAATTAGCGCGAGACCACCCACGTGGTAATCGACCAATTAGGAGCCACCTGGCACAAAAGTCCTACTCCCGCGCGTCCCAATTAGATCTGCTTTACTTCGCGGCCGGCGCGGCGGCAAGGGGAAAGGAGAACCCCCTCACGGATTATTTACGGCTCTTGAAATATTACATTTGTAATCTATTTCTAGCCGGGCATGGTAACGCCGAGCACGGAAAGACGAAAGCTGCCTGACGCGACTGGGTACATCGGGCTGATATATATTTAAAAGCACCAGAGTCGAGATATGTAAATGTAGGAAGCTCTAAAGAGGCCAAAGCTCTACTCGGAAGTCCGTAATTCGAGATACGTCTAATGCTCGGAAGGAAGGGACGAAAGTTGTCGTCTCGCCGTCGCGCGACGATAGCCGGACATCCGGTCGCGCTAGAAGGCAATACTCTTCGCGGGTAGGTGCGACTCCGGAGGGGGCTCCTTGTCGCCGTTTACTAATTCATGAGATGAATAACTTACGGATGAACGTTCGTCGTATGAATAATGCTCGCGCGGCTCCTTAACCCCTTGGAACAGGTGACCTCTCGTAAGTTTTCGAGCAACCTGCCAGCGAGGAATGATCCATCCATCCCTGGCGATACTTTCCTCGTGGGAAAGCACCTGCCGGCCTTCGATTGCATCGGGTTCCCTGGTAACGGGCCATACATACACGATTTCCATTTAAGACCTCTTAAGTGCAGAGCCCCGCGTCCCGGCCATGAAATTACCGTTTCGAAGTACAATGGCCCACTCCTACGAGGGGCCGACCGATGGTCAAGCCTTTCTTAAACACCGTGACGATCGATCTCTTTTGCTCCTCGACCCTCTCGCGGCTCCTTCCGTTCGATATTTACTTTTTTCTTGCGTCGTTCGCCGGTATCTACATCGCTACGAGCTCACCCGCCGCCGCTATTTTGTCCCGCCGCGCACACCCAATTTTTCATCTCCCGCGATTTGAATTTGCCTCGCGCTTAACCGCAACATCGTCCCCCCTCCCTTATTCCGCGAACACTCCGTTTTAACGACGCACTTAATTGCTCGCGCGAGGTCGACGCACCGGGGGAAGGGTCGCGGGACAGTTAGTCAATCTTGGCAGTCGTTATTGTCAACCCCTTTGGTGCTCGTGAGGCGGGGAAGGGGATGTGGAGTTAGCGCGCGAATACCGCGAAAATGTCGGGAATTGTTAATCTCCCTCGGAAGCCCCGCGCGACATTACGGGCATACATTACGCCTTGATATCCTATGCAGCGTTTCCTCAGCCAAGAAGAGCCCCCGAAATCGAGCCTCTCCCTCCCAACCCCTTCCGCGGCTACGACCTCGCGACCCCCCGGCAAGAGACATTCGCCGCCAAGCAGCAGCAGCAGCACCACCACCACCAGCAGTAGCAGCGACAGCAGACCGCACCGTTATTACTGGCGATAAATCGCCACCTTTAATAAGACCGAGCGTACGAGGCACCGTCGAGTCCGGCGACGTGGTGGGAGGGAAGAAGGTGGCGGAACGAGAGGGAAAGGACGGCGAGAGAGTGGTATTCAAACAATGCGAACTCGGTTCGTCGTTCGTTCTTCCCTCCTCGCTCCCTTTCCTTCCCCCGGAAACGGAGCTAACATCGCGGAGTGCCTCTTCCTCGTCCGTGGAACACCTCGGCGCCGTCGTGACTTCGCGAACGAGAGACGGAGGACGAAGAACTTGGACGGTAGGGGTAAGAGGTAAGACGTGACGGGCCGGTCTTGGAATTCTTCGTATAACGCGCGCATATGGGTCAGTGGGAATTTCGAAGAAGAGCGGTCGGTCGTAAGTAACGCTGATCGACCTGTACAAATGTGGACACGTTGATGAATGTATGAAAAAATTAGAGGACAGATTAAAGCAGATAGACAGGGTGGCCACTCAATTCCGCTGACAAAATTCCTTGACTTTTCCCGGTTTTCCTGACTGAACTACTAATTACTAATTTTCCCTGACTTTTTAATTTGCGAGATGTCAAGAAACAATTGAAATGTTGCAACGATATAGTTCATATATTAAAGAAAAATGCTTACGTGAATATTTCATATTTTGTAACTATAATCGGATGAGGAATAAAATTGTCATGCCAAAACTACTATACATGTTTACTAAATAATTCTAAAATAAAATAAATACGTTCTCAGTTATCATTTACCACGCAAGCGTTTATTTGAATGATAATATGATCATGAAAACAATATGAATGCATAGTTGGCTGTACACTTCCATAGATTATAATTTTAAAATACATGGATACGTTTTATCTATATTTCAATAGCTTATTACTGCTCAGGATTTAGTTAACGTAATGTAATAATTTTCATCAAAATTACTACAAATTTAACATAAAATAATTGAAGAGAAAAATCTTTAAAACCCTTTGGATTTATCAAACATTTCTTGAACATCGAAAAATTCTCTGACATTTCCCTGACTTTTCCTTGACGGATCAAATTCCCTGACATTTCCCGATTTTCCAGATAAGTGATAGAGGATGCATTCAAAACAAAAGGGACATTGGAAATATAAAAAGAAACACCGAGTGTATGGTTAATATATGGAAGAACACCTGTCCGAAGACACGGTCGCAACTTGTCCAGATAATCGAGGTTCCACTCTAGCTCGGTTTTAATTAGGATAAAAAATGCTCTTTATTTATCCTCGGCCTCGTACCCTTCCATTAGAGTCTATGGAAGGGTGTGCCGAACGGGCACGCGAGGAGTATCTACTCTTTTTACGAAAGCGACGTAAAAAATTGGACATTAGGATCACTAAAAAACATTATCAATAATGTTGATCAAACATGTTTGATTGATATGTGAATAATAAAATATTTTTTATCACGAGATCAAACGTCAGGTTACGACAAATTAATGTTGCTTATGCCAACACATTTTGTTTAAAAAGTATTTAGTTATAACAATCAAATATTTGTTGTCGCGATAAAAATACTTTGTTATTCACATATCAAGATGACGTTTGGTTAACATTACTAATAATTTTTTTTCAGTGCATAACGAATCGTAATGCTTTAGAATTCATATACCTAGAAGTATTTATGAATAATCCTAGAAGGTAGAATCACATTCGAGAATCGTACAATTTGAATGATACTCATTCATCTTAAATGCATTTTGGAAATGAGGGTCAAAAGTCCATATAAATAAGTACATAATACAATTAATCAATACGCGTCAATATGTCATTGATCGTGATCTTTCCGAGATACAAAGTTACAAACGATTGTACGAATGTAGGTTAGAGTTCCATATCGATCCTCCAAAGTAGAAACGGCAGCTGCCGGCACGAGTCCTTCGAGCTCCACTCCTCCGAACTTCAGGTTATCTTCCCTTTCAGCCGACGAACGTTAACATCTTGCTTCACGTGTGTGCGCGGTCCGTACGATCGAGAGCGGCATCGTGCTTCACCGTTCTAATTCCAAGAACACGCATGCCATTACCGCGTGACGGATCCCTTTATCCCTCGCACGTCGTGCGACTCGATGCACTACGCGTGCGCGGCATCCAGTCGTTGAATAACTACGAAAAGTATTCCAGAACTCATTTTTAGGTACGTTTCGAAAAGGAAATAAACTTCTCAGTGTGTGTTGCAACGTTTTATTTCCTTTTTGGATCTCCATTTCTATAGGCGCTCGTGCGAGTGCTAATGAGTAAGCCACGGGCAAATCGCGGCACGTCGCGGGGTCGAAAAGTTGCGAGTTTTCGAAACTAGAGATTACTTGGCCGATACGCCATCCGGACGGTAGGTCAGTGGGTGGGCAACGTTCCGAGAAGTCGAACGAAACTTCGACGGCGACACACAACGGGAGTTCGAGTTCTTCGCGAGAAAACTCGGTCCTGCTCGCACGTAACCCCCGCGGGTTCCCTGGCTAACCGGCTCGCTGACGCGGAAAGCCCGCCGCCCAGTCTCTGCCACGGTATTGTGAGAACTTCCTGCAGATTAGTTATTATCGTATTTAATACTTTATCAATGGCCATTGTGCGCGGCATGAATGCAATCGGAAGGGTCCCGAGCGACAAAACGAAACACCCAGCGGCTAAGTTCGCCGACGAAAGCGAGAGCTTGCGGCTAATTAACAAGCACGAGGGACCGCGTCGGAGTTCGTCCACGCGTAAAGGGTTTATCCGAGTAGTGCGTAAATCGATCTAAACGTGGAGTGAAATGCTTAGTAAACACCTTTCTTAAGGTAACGAAATATTTATTATTCCGTAATAAGTAAAGGCTTAATAAGCCAATCTTAACACGTTGAGCGCTACGTGCCCACCCGTGGGTATTCTTAACCGTGGCAAAAATGACCACGGGTGGGCACATGGCGCTCAACGTGTTCATAAACTATTCTCTCAGTGTACTTACTCTGAGGACCAGTTCGACCAAGTCGGTATAAAGTTAAGGGAGGTTTAATTTAATCCGCACTATAGCCAATAGTGGGAAACCAACTTGATAAATTTCATACCAAAACTTTTCATTTATAATTAACACAAGTTACTTTACAGTGCATATTTCTACAAACCTCTGTAAATAGTTCTCTACAATTCTTCAGCAATGTGGAAAGGTTAAGAACAGATGATTCGATTGCTACAATTTAAAATTAGTGTGGAATATGCCGAGTTGATTTCCTACTATTGGCAACAGTGCTGCTTAAATTAAACTTCCCTAGATTTTAAGCCGACTTGGTTGAACTGGCCCTGAGAAAAATAATAATGTCTATTTAACCGAAATCCTGGAGACTATAACTAAACCGTTTGGTGAAATATGGGTCCTCCGTTTGTTTGGTTAAGCTGAGCATTCTCTGGTTAGAATAACTAAACATCTAGTTAGAATAATTAAATATTCGATTCAATTTACTAATATTTTGGTTAGAATAACTAAACGCGTGTAACCAGATGCGTTTTGTCATTTTAACGAAGTTATTTTTTTTAGTGTACAATTGCAATTCAAGTAAATGTATTTCAAAGTTGTTACACACTAAAAACGACGAGTTAACTGAAATAAAATTCGAAAAATAGAAAAAGCACCTTGGAAAAAATTTGACCAAAGAGACGAAAACTCACAAGAGTGTGACAAATATAAAATAAGCAACAAATGATCGCGAATATATTATTGTTGCGCGTGAATAAGCGAGTACATACACGAATGGCTCCGTGTAAAAGAATCTCAAGTATCGTTCTTACAGGAAAATGGATATTTATCAGGTCGTGCCGCGAGGAATACGAATCTTACGAACAGTAACACTTGTGACGTTCTCACGCGGAAGCTTTCGTATAAGTTGACGCGATCGAAAATTAGCCCGATCCGTCCAATGCACTGGTGAGAAGTCACAGCATGCCGTCCAAGGGGCAGCGAAAAAGTTTGAATTTCATAATTTAATCATGTTTCCGCGCGTCCCCCCGAGCGACAGCCGACAGGGAACCCCGCCGCGTTGTTTCGCAGAACAGCGACGGCAAAGAGCTTCGGGTTATTACGTGCGTTCATTGTTACGCGTTCGCACTTTATTGTTGTTTCAATTTCGTCACAGAACACACCCTTCGGAACGCACCCTCTCGCTGCGCGAGCCCAAACCGACGGCATATTGCGCATGCATAATTTAACGTGTTCGAACGAATAACAAAGTTTTCGCATGCTGATGAGAACGTCGTTCGAATGTCAACCGTTGCGCGTTTCTCGGACGCAGACATATCGTAAAGGAACCTATAACTTTGAGAGGGAAATATGTAATCTGGTATTTTAATTTTATAAAAGGAAACGACCGATAATATCGCACTTCTGTTGGGAATAACTGACGTTGCTTTCTGGCCGAAAGAAAAAAATTCAATATCAAATGCATTGCGCTATACGAGCACTTCCGAGAACACAGAACCATCGACAATCTCACCTTCGACACGCTATCCATCCGTCCGCCACGATTCCTTGAAGCGAGAACCTAAATCCGACTCGGTAGTCTCGGTGGACGCGCGATAACGTATCGAATGGAGGCCAGGCAGCGCTTGCAAGTTCGCGGGACGAGCACCCCCGTGTGCAGGAAACTGAAAAAGGATATTCGTGTCACGACGCGAAGCGATTCTTTTACGGCAACGCCGACACGCGAGGGAGAGACCTCGCACGATTTTTCAGAATTTTACGAAGCATAATTACGGAGATTCGTGTATCTGGCTATTTTTTCCGGCCGGCCTGAAGCAGACTTCCGCCGGCCGTGACGTCGGGCACCGCGATAACCGCTTACGGACTTCGCGTGTGAGGCCGTCCACCCTCGGGACTTCGTGAATACCCGTCGCTGCTCCTACTCCTGGCATTACGGTACCTAACTCGGCGTCATACCTAGGTACCCGCGAGCCGCAGAAACATGCGCTTACGTGGTGTTTGCGCATGGCCGGCAATTTACCGCCGCATACCGACTCTCGAAGTACACGTATACGAGTAATGCTCCGTGGATCTGAATTACGACGTAAATCGTCGTTACGCGAAAACTGAGCGCCGTTGTTTGCCAAGCAGATAGTTCCTCCTATTTCGCGACATTTCATGTTGATCGCGCAGGATTTGCTTTCGACATTTTTAGGACAAATGACTACTTATATACATACGAGGTGCCTAGATGCAAAACCAGATATTTCCTTTACATGTATATAGGAAATATCTGGTTTTGCATCTAGGCGCCTCATATATTCTCCTCGATTGAAAATGCTAAGCGGTACCTAGTTTTCGTCCAACGAATGAGGCGACGTGTAGGCAAAAGTTGAATAGCCTCTACCCCTTACTGATGGTCTCTAATTTGTATGATCGGCAGCAGTGATCAGGGGCCATCCAAGTGTCCGGAGCTATCTGACTGCCGCTGTCATATATTCGCGTCCGAAGCGAATCATTCTCCTTTATTTATTGATCAATTTATGGAGGATATTCGGTCTGCATGTGTACATACATATACATAATAAAAATATTTACAAAGTTAAAACAAGGAACGGGTGTTTTATTGAGGCTGCAACAAGATATACATAGGTAGTCGTGAGCGCCCCTCGAGAGTTTTCGGAGTGCGGTAACGATTTTCACCCCTCGCGAATCCCTTGCGATGCGGAATTTAGTTGGGAAATGCGCCGAGGGCGGCGCCAGTTGCCGGAGATCTCGACTCGGGTGAACGGAGAATGCACCTGCGAATATGCGGCCGAATAGGCAAGAGGGGAAATACTTTTCAAAAAAAGTCGGTGTAATATTTTAATTAGAAATAATATCTACACTGTAAAAAATATATGTCTGGCGCATGCAAAGTCAAAAGTCTTATACTCTATACGAGTATTATGATCGCATAGACTGCACGATGATTATCGACTTCGCATACCTCCAGAACCGTCATTTGCTTTCTCGCCTTATAGTTCCTCATTCTCGTAAAACATTGATAACTTTGCACGAAACTAATTTTGATGTACGAGGTTGTAAGTTTAGTAACTCGTATTGAAAAATCAATATAAATTCTCATATTTTTCAAAAACACGATTTGTAACTTTCACAATCTATTTGAAAATTGGATACTTATTTTAAAATTAAGAATATTCTGTTACAAATCGTGTTTTTGAAAAATATGAGAATTTATATTGATTTTTGAAAATACGAAGTTTTGAAAATTACAAACTTCGATTATAATTTTAAGAATGTATGAGAAAATTACAATATTTACATTAAATTTAAGATATACCTAATTGAATTCATAATTTTCAATTTTCTTTGATACTTATGTAATTTTACAATACTTTTGTGTATTAAAGTGTTCTAATTTTACAAACATATTTAACAGTATAGATTGTACAGTAAATATAACCACGCACCTCTAAATTAACTCAAAATACATATTACATGAATAGTATCTACGTTTCCCTTTAATAACAGTGTCTTTGTCTATAAATCGGGGAAATTAGGGTCAAATAAATCATTGAATTGGCTCTTGATTATTGTGTTTGGTAATAATTGCTAAGGGTCTGAAGTATGTTCCATTTTATCCCACTTTCTCCTACTTCATAATATCGTGATGCAATACCTCCATTCCTAAAAGTTTGCTCGACTCTAGAATTGTTATTAACATTCTACAAATCTAATCGCGTCTTAAATAACACAAGATAAATTATACCCATCAAGTTTCTTCAAATTTCAACGAATAGATCTTCAGTGTTTCGATAACGATTTGTGTTGAACGAATTCATCTGTTCAAAGAAATGTACTTCGTCGTCCGCCCGAGCTTGGCATGCAAATTGACGCCAACTGCCTATGTGGGGAGAATAACTCGAGTGGCATATGCGGGTCGAGAGGTCTCTCATATAGTGGGAGTCGAGGGTAGATTCCATGGCAAGGTCGTCTCGGCTTTCTTGGGTCAGAATACAAGGCTTAGCGTATACATATAGGTATACGCACGCCTACGCACATTTATCATAAATATAATAACGAAAGAGAAACAAATTGTATACTATTAAAACTTTCCTTAATTTTCAAACACCATAATTCATGAATCTACTTTAAATTTATGAGATTATAAATACTTTTGATTCTGAAGGACGCGTATTTATCTTAATTCTAAGTAATAATTTAGTAATATTTCGATTCTTTGTTAGTGTTAAAGCATGACCTTACGAAAAACCGTGATCTATATACGACACTTTTCTGAATTTTGAAAGAAGATTAAATGATATTCAAGATCCATTAATATTTGATGAAAACTTCAGAATTTTTCTGAAGTTTAAGATAAATATTTTTAATAGCTCAGTGTGAAAGTGGAGATTAATAGCTCGTGAGATAAAGACTATAACGATTGAGAGGTTCGTGGCGCTTAGGCACACTTCGATAACGAATACCTACCTACATTTTAGACAGAGAGAAAAGAAGGTTTAATTTCATCTGCTCAATACGTAAATAACTGTAGACTTTATCCTGTTTACTTACACCCCGAAACCGTTATTGAATTGGGGGTCGATACTGAATTGACGACCTGCAGGAATGTATTACATTATGGTTACATACGGGAGTTGACATCGTGTCGCGTTGCACGGCAGACGTGCAGGAACAAGCGCTACTGCAGCGAACCCGCATATTATGCACTTTGAAGTGATTCAATATTGCGTCAAGCAATTCCGAGAGATTTGGTGCGCCCGAGTTAGTCTCCAGCTACTGTAGTTTCTGGTAGACGCCAGGGGCCAACTTGAATGTGATATTTCTTCTCTGATCGTGACTCAATAATTAGTGAAATGAAATCCTTGTCACACTTGATGCTTAACAAAAAGATACGTAATATTATTGATTTAAAAATAAAAATATAACTTCTATAATGTTATGAGAGCAAACTTAACGAAGACATTAATAAAGAATGTAAAACACATATACATTCATGTAAGTTTAGAGAGGGAGGGATCTCGCACCTGGTGCATCATTCCCTATGAAGAACGAAGTAAAGCTTATTCAGTATGTTGATGGAAACGAGGGATTTGGTTTTTACGTGAGACTTCGAGACGAATTAAGTCGCGTGCATACGTCTTAATGCACGAGGATGCAGGGGGAAGGAGCACGACAGGATCTGGGAGGTCTAGATTTTTTGTTGGCCATAGATTTAATTTAGGAAGAGGGAAAAAAAAACTACTGGAATGAATAATGGATTTTTCGGTGGCACGCTATAGAATTTCGAGAACATCTTGACTGCAGCGGATGTCTCTTTGGTGTGGCGTACCTCGAATAGCTCGTTGAGGTATGCACACGGCGAAATAGGTACTCAGCATAAGATTCATTTGAGTTTCCTCGATGGAATTATATTACAGTTATACAAATTAAGAAATGAACATTTAACGAATTGTTTCGTACGTTTACTCATTGGTTATCGAGCTATATGAATTATTCATACACCTTATACACTTGAGGCGAAGGAATTGCAGTTATTTTTAAAGAACAAGCATATTTTAATGTGGATCATCTCGGAAAACTTGTATTTCTACTTGGACCCCTTGGCTTCTGACCCCCTCAATTATACAGTTTGAAATTTTGTGTCAAAACCGGTCCACTTATTTTTGTATATTAAAATCAACTGATTCTTTATGTTATATAATGTATGGTGCGCGTGTGTGTTAAAATTAACACAAAGACTGTTAAAATTAATACGAAGAATGTTAAAGTAGCACAAAGAATCCGTTGATTTTAACATATCAAAATGGATGAACCAATTCCAACGTAAAATTTCCAACTGTACACCTCTACCATCTAACCCACCTTCGATGTAAGGCGTAGAAGCAGCACGAGTGGTGAAGAAAGGGTGCATTAAATTTCAAGTTTCCTTTCGGTAATATCAAACGACAGGTGTCTCGCTTTTAACCCGTGTCGTTGTTATCGCAGCTCGCTGCATCGGCTCCGTCTCTCTCTTCTCCTCGCAATTAACCGAGCGTCTCGCGGTGTCCTAAGTAACGCGATGAGCAGGAGGCGAAAGGAAGGTATAACCGCGAGCTCCTCGAACTTTGTGGCGCGATTCGTCAAAGACATTCCTCGACCGAATTCGTACGGCTCTGCCCGGCAATAATTTAGGCGCGTGCTCGCATGCGTGACGCGAGTGGTGCGGTATGCCTTATGACTTTCGTTTGAACGGATGCCAAAATGAAAGAAACATTCATCGGGGCGTGCGACGATATGCGTATGCTCTACACTCGATCGTACGTTATCGTTCCTCGCGTTCCGCGCGTGGCCTCTCGTCGTATTCCACGCCGGGGCTCCGCTTCGCGATTCCAACCGCGGTTGAACTTTTACCCGAGATGCACACGGCTCAATTATCCACCAGCGATCTACCCGATCTGAAATGCGCCGGTGCGCTCCGTCGAGCTCGACGTTTGGTACGACGCGTTTTTGGACGCGCTTTGAAATATCCCCGCTACGGATGCACCGGGCGAATCACTGGCAAAACGTACCCTACTGTACGCGAAGTACCGCCCAGTCGAAGCGACGAAATACGATGCAGAGAATACGCGGAGCGACCGCCGCGACTCGAGAGCGGTTCGTCAATCGGAAGCGGTTGGAGCGTGCACCGAATGAGCTCGCATTTCCAACCCTCGAACCTCTCCCCTTTCCACCTCCTATCCTCGCTCCCTTCGCAGTTCGTTCTCTCACGACTCCGTTTTATATTCCAAACTGCAGCCGCGCTATCTTTTAATCATTTTTTACCCCCGAAAGGCCGTGGAACTTCTTTTCGGTTCATCAAGCTTACGAGTGGATCTGGCTGCACTACCGTGGGACACGCCCCCGCTCCCGTGAGCATCACGCGCGCGCGGTACCTTTGTGTATTCAAAGGGTTCAACCGCGGTTCGGTATTCTGAAACAATTTTAATTGCGACCCGAGCGCCATTAGTCGAGAATCCCGCGTTCGAAAGAGTCATCGTGACTCTGGTCGCGTTCACCTGTTCGCGTGTGTACAGCGAGCCCCGCGACCTCGGCCCGATATTCGACTAATTGCGATCACTTAAAAAACTCCTTATCTGATTCTCATAATTTCACGGTGAGCGATCAGACGTATACGCGCGGGACAAGAAGAGGCGTCGCGACGCCGCGAGGGCGATGGCACGTCTCGGCCGACGATCGGAAGTCGAGGATTACAGGAGCGGCGACCCTGCGCGGAGGATGGAAAACTCGATAAAGCCATCTGCGCTCGTTGTTTGACCCGACAAGGTGATTCTCGTTAGCCAGCGTCAGACGGTTTAATTGTAACTCTAACCCTCTGCCGAGATCCTCCGGCCGGTTATTCAATACCTCGGTAGAGAGACGCTCGGGGGCACCGTGTTTACTAAGGAAGGTATCGCCTCGACCATTCTTATGGAGCAGTTATGCAAAAGTGGAGGAAAAACTGGAGGACACTGCAGCGAACTAGAAGCGCGCTGTATCCACCGGGTAACGTAATCTTCGACGTGACTTTGAAACAAGAGTGGAGACGGAGAATGGATAAGGGTGTATCTCACTAGCGAATGGACACTTCAGAGATAATTTTTCTCCATAAATCCCGCACGGTGAAAATAACGATGCGAAGTAAATGCAAGATAATATGCGACACTGCAGGAGGACTAAGTGTCCCCGTGTAATGATACGTCGGGCTATCTCTCGCCAAACGGCGATGCATTAGAGGATGGTCTCGATCGTTTAATTATTTAAGGCTTACTGGACATTCTCTAGTGCCGAACAACCTGGAAACGACGCTTCTATTATATTTGCGGAACTGCGTTGCTTTTACAGCCGTACTTCAGGGATCTCGGCTACTCGTTGGGAAAGTAGGTCGGGCTTGGAAGAATCTCTTAATTAATTAGCCCGCTTCAATTTTTCCCTGAAAAGAAAATAACATCGTTGCGAGAAAGCGTACCGCTCGAAGAAGTTTAACGCGACGCTCGTCCTAGGCAACCGCGTCGTCGAGCGACCTTCTTCTACGTAAGGCAAGGAAAGCGAGGGCGACTGCTGACGTGGCGTGTACCTTTGGATAGTAATTTTCCTTTGGGGAAATATTTTGAAATAGCGGAAAACCGGGGAAGAGCTGCACTGGTGAAGTAAAAGTAATAAGGGTTCTTTCCAGCACCATCCCAGTGGTTAACGGCAGTGCGTACCATCATGTCCGCAGTGGTTATAAGTATATGGTGGTTTAATTTGAGATAATATGCCAACGCTCGCAAGTTATTTTTTCCAATCGCGAAAACGCGCGCAGTCCAAAGTTTTCTTAAGCGACGCTATTTTGTTTACACATTCATTTCCTAAAGTTCATTATAACGGCGCTTCCCAAATTGATCAAGTAATTAAAGGAAGACGTCGCTCGTCGAATCCGCTCGAAACTGAGCTTTTACCGACAACGAGAACGCCGACGACGACGTCTCGACGTCGTCCCTCTTCAGAACGCTCAACCTCTCGGGAAGTGGGTCGACCTCGTGGGAGCATCCCTTAATTAATTAGCGCGCTTCAGTCTCAGCGCGAAAAGTGTGAAGCAGTGTGTGTCTCTTTATTCGCGAGTATGGGTGCAGATACGACTCGTACTTCTGGGGAAAACCGCCCTCTCATTGAGAGCGAGGGAGGTGGGAGAGAGGGTACAAACGTTAAAGCAAACACCGCACCGAAACTTATCTGAGCGTAAAGAGTAGCAAAGTGTCTCTTCGCGAAAGGGGAAGGAAGGAGAGTAGGGCGCGCGAGAGATTGTGCCTCGTGAAATATATTGTTATGGGGAACAAGGATTAGATAATTAATGGGCCGAGGTTAAGTATCCGAAAGCGAGCGCGAGAGTGCGAGAGAGGTGAAGGAAAGAAAGAGAAATTCGTTTTGTATCACACCCTTCCCCTCGTTTTCAATTTGTCGTTCTTACAACCTCCTTGCAAAGCAGCGCGAGAAGGTACGTATTTTCTTAATGATCCCTAACTCGGTTCTCGAGCTTCTGTCCCACTCTGCAATATACACTAAAAATATTTTAGTATCCGTTACGAGAAATGATAATTTCTTGTGTGAAAAGAAAGGAAATCGTTAACGCGGGGAAAAAGACTTAGTTAAGAGTTTACAATAAATCTTAGTAACAGGGCTCCTCGGGAGGTGAAACAGCGTAGTTTTTACAGTTCGTAACAGTATAAACATCAGTTTATACAATAAAATTTGTTATGCACCCGGCACATATTAATGAGAGATTGGTAAATTTTACCGTATAACCCAATGTTTACACTGTCACGAACTGTAAAAAGTACGCTGTTTCACATCCAGAGGAGCCTTTTTACTGGAATTTACTGTCAAAATGGCTAATCCTTTTTCTCCATGTTCAATTATTTAATCTAATTCCCTGTACGGTGTTCTCATCGATATAGTTTTCGTTCTCGCAGCAAATATCCCTTTCTTAATCCTGCTCGTCTCTGTGAAAGGCGCCGGCAATAAGTAATCTTTTCGAAACGGAATTCTACGGTTGGAGAACGCGGGAATATTTATATATAGCGATTAATCACGCCAAGTGGCGGAAAGCGAGCGCGAAGTGGTACGAAAATGAGCAAACATTAGAGTAAGGTGATAAGACGAGCTTAAATAATGTCGTCGAGAGAGTGCTCTGAACGTTCTCTACGCGGAGGAGTATCGCGTTGACGGAGATACACTGCCCAACAGAAGCGATCAGTCTCGTTGATGTACTGTTACGAACTTTTACCGAGTTCATCTCGCATCGATCATTCGTCAAAAGTAAATTCACATCGAGAGGATAATTTCTTGGATTCCAATAAACACGATAGTTAGTATACCGACTTATTGCAATAAATGTACGTCGATATAACAAAGATCGCATTTATCGGATTCGTCGATTAATCTTTAGACTATCGCAATTAGAGAATAGCGCTCAAAATCCCAATGCAGCCAAGTGGGATGGGCTTCGCAACGCATGCTGAGCGACCGTCGGATTTCCGTCGGATCGTTTGACGGCGCCCGTATCGATCGTTTGACGGGTCGAGACGTGAGGATCGCTCCGGAAGGGGCGTCTAGAGTGGGGGGGTAAATGCCAGTTATGCGTAGACAGGAATGTTTGTGATCCAAACTAATGAGCAATTAGTAACAAAGCTACTCCGGAGGTAGAAGGCGAACAAACGTGGCTGTCACATGGTTCGCACCGTTCGCACTAAAATGTGACCCAGCTGTCTGCCGCTGAAGATTTACCGCACGGATACGTAGACGTACGCGCGGTCATTGGTCGGTTGCACATCAGCGGCATAAGTGCATCCTACGTGGCGAGTGGATGATTTTATGCATAAGAGAAGCATTTGCTTTTACTTAACTATCCGTGATCATGCATCCGCACAGTTCCGCGGTGATCACACATGGATTAAATGGAGCCAACCAATTTTTAAATAATAGCCGTACAGAAAATATCTGTTCAGACCGAAAAATGATGGAACATTCTTCGAACATTGTAAATTATGAAATTATAATATTCTGAAAGTGTCGTGAATATGGGGCCGTTCATTAATTACATGAACATTTGGGAGGAACGAAGGGAGGAGGGGGTTAGCCCTATCTCGACAAAGCCTGATATAGGGGGGGGGGGGGGGGAATACAGAAAATCTTATACAGTACTCCCTCCATAATTCAGTACGATGGGGCTTTGAATTCTAAGAAAAATGAATTATGGAATACTCCCACTCTATCCGTTAGAGAGATACATAGGTACATGTGCACGCAACCAAAATAGACGCGTAAACTAAACCCGTATTTCCCTTCGGCGCATACCTGCGCGCAACGTACGTCATAACAAGGGTGGGGGAATCCTTCCCCTCTTGTGCTTCGGACGCTCTGAATTAACGAGGAGGGAATTACGGAGGGAGTACTGTATAAGTTTTATCGTAAATGCTGTTTTTATACTTTAGATGTGCGAATATTGCATTGCACTTCCAAGGATAAAATATCCTTTGCTAATGTCAAGGTGAGCATAGTTAAGTGATGTTGGACAGTAAGCATGAATTACGAGTAGTCTAGCAAAACAATTAGATTCGTTCACATTACTTACATCAGCTACGCTTGTCCTTATAAATATTCCGAAGCTACCTGTGTGTTCATATTTGTTGAACTTCGAAAAGCAGAATGTTTTCATTGAATTCGTATTCTTGGCGCAAATACGATATATACTATACACTGAGAAAAAAATTTACTTGATCGAAATAAACGTGCCTTTGGATAGTACCAAGAGCGTATTTATTCGATTTAAATGAATATCGGTTGGACGTAAATGTTAGATTATTAAATGAATTAGATATTATTTGAATCAAATCGATATTCATTTAAATCGAATAAATACGCTCTTGGGATTATCCAAAGGCACGTTTATTTCGATCAAGTACATTTTTTTCTCAGTGTATAAATCTGCGTTCATTCTTCGTACGTTAAGTAGTTAAAAAAAGCTCACGTGAGAAATGTTAAGGGGAAGCCTCACGGTGACTCACATGGGAGGAAAATGAGGGGAATCTAAAAATAAAATAATCGTACTCAACTAAGTGCCGTTTCATATAGGACCGATGATCGGTGCTGACGATCCGTCGCAACTGATGATCAGTTCTATACGAGTGCTTTCACATGAGGTCGTATGGTCAGTCATCAATACATATATATCTGGAAAGTGCAGAGCATCGCATTTTTGTCGTTTTGTGCGTGTTTATATCAAACACGTGCTTGCAAAATCGTAAAATCGACAACGCTGTTCCTCCATACGCAACCGATGATCTGCCTGTATGTGAGCAGCTCCGTTTGTTCAATGGCCCTGATGACAAACCGACGATTGGACACGCCACGGGCCGACCGATGGCCCGACCTTTTTTAATCGGTCGACCGACGATACGCATTCATGTGAAAGCTACGTCTGAAACAATGGAACCTCCTGATCGTCAGCACTGATCATCGGTCCCATGTGAAATGGGGCTAATGGACCATCTCTATGTAAATGCGTAAAAAATAAGTTGCTTCGCTAAAAGAATTATAACATGTATGTTTTTTAAGTTTTCTTAATAAATTTTACGGAGGATTCTCGTGAGATATGGTACTTCGAAGAAAGAAATCGTTATACAATAGTATGCGTTTCAGAAATGATTTTTTCCGAAGTTTGTGAAGGTTAGTCCAAGGCACTTATCCATTTTTACCTATGCCGCAAAAAATCGGGAGGGTAGGCTGATTTTTTCAGGGCTGTTTAAAGGCAGTCTCCAGAGTATCGAACCAAAAGATCACACTCGAAATCATTTAGCGTTTGGCCCTAGAGGCTTTTTTATTTATTTATTTTTATTTTTATTTTTTTTTTCGATAAAATGACGAATAAAAGTTGTAGATAATAATATTCTGATCAACTTTGCCTTATAATTTTTTTCTAGCTATTTTAGTTTAGGCGCTACGGCCACTTGTATTTATGTAGAAATTCGCCAGGGCCGTCCTCTTTTCCGGGACGGCCCTGGCGAATTTCAAAACACAAAAATCGCCGTAGCGCCTAAACTAAAATAGCTAGAAAAAAAGTCATCAGGCAAAGTTGATCAGAATGTTATTATCTACAACTTTTATTCAGGTCATTTTGTCGAAAAAAATAAAAAAATTAAAAAAAATAAATATATAAGAGTCAAGCCATGTCAAGTCGGACTCGAAATTTCCACTAAATCGCGGATTTCCGAAATAATAACTCTATTGCGAAGGGAATATGGCACTTACGTTACCGTATTAATATTTCGTGAAAATTCTGTTATTTGTTAATGTTATTAACAATCAAACTTTGAAGCGCAATTAAAATGAAAAATCGTTTTCTCTTAAACTACTTTAGACAATAACTTGAAATTTTGCACACTGATAAAGCAATGTTTACACTATCGAATAAATATTTGCTTGAGGTGAAATTGTTTTAAAAAATGTATTTTGCATAATTTTTTTTAAAACAATTGCAATTTTTCTTGCGGTCTTCACGCTATAAAAAAATGAAACTTACATCAACTCATGCGGCAAACGTTGGCCTTTTATAATCTGCAAAGAGAACTTTGTACTTTTTCTCCATTCCGGAGATACGAAATTGTTTGTTACGCGGTGCGCTCGTAGATCGCGCGGCGCGCTCCGCTACTGGCGTCCGCGGCAACTTGATGGCCGCGCAAACTTGAGCAAAAACCGTTTGAACTTGCATGAACATGATTTTCCGAGTTTGGCAAACATAGACAGTTTTCTTGTCAGTTTGCTGATGGTGCTCGTGCGGTATACTTGCTTAAAAACTATTCGGTGTTTCAATATCATTAAGTGAAAATGGTTCGACCGAAGGAATGTTGTAATCCTTTGAAAAGGAAAGGTCATAATTGTGTTTGTCATAAGTTGTTCCTCGCGCGTTACTGCCAAGTGGAATAAAAAATTCGAAGAATACATTGATCGATATATTTGTCAAATATGTCGTAAGGACATGTATAATGATGTTAAAATTGCTTCAAATGTAGAAAATGAAGACCCAAGCACCCAAGACCCAAGATAGTTAATGCCGATAATTAATTGCTATACTGTAATACCTTCCAGGGAACGAATTGAATTTTTAGCTGAATGTAAATATTGGATTTGAACAGTGAACAGTTATAATTACTTGGAAGTTTATTCGTGGTTCACTATTAAAGAAGGTGTTACAGTATAGCAATTAATTATACAATAAAATATAAAAATAACACAAGTTTACAACAAAAAAAAAGTTCGGACTATTTGACCGGACCATGGTATTCCGAGGTATTTTTGCGTCCTGAATCCGATCCCGAGGTCATCTGAGCCCCATCACGTCAGAAAAACGAGATTTCGAAATAAATAAATAAGGAAATGGGACTGCCCTGAGCAGCACCCAGAGCATGACTCCACGGTTCTAAGGCCATTACGGTCAGTGCTGGGTCCACTGTCACAGTGAACGGATCGCCGGAATTGGATGCCTTGACAGGGAGATCGTAATCCGCGAGATACAACGATCATGGCAACATTTTATCCACTGGGGTGGTTCTGTGATAGTCCCGGTCGAGATTTAGGACTCCATTCCAATGTTTGGAAGGTATTCAAGACCTAAACAGCTACCCTCCAACTCAACAGGTCGCTTGAGAAATTGTCCCGGATCCAGTTCCAAAAAATGGTCATTTTAACCTCTAAATGACCTTGAAATCTCATTTTTCTGACGTGATGGGGCTCAGATTACCTCGGGATCGGATTCAGGACGCAAAAATACCTCGGAATACCATGGTCAAATAGTCCGGACTTTTTTTTTTGTAAACCTGTGTAATTAGTAAACTCACTTCGTGCTTGGGTCTTCATTTTCTACATTTGAAGCAATTTTAACATCATTATACATGTCTTTACGACATATCTGACAAATATATCGATCAATGTATTCTTCGAATTTTTTATTCCACTTGGCGGTAACGCGCGAGGAACAACTTATGACGAACACAATTATGACCTTTCTTTTTCAAAGGATTACAACATTCCTTCGGTCGAACCATTTTCACTTAATGATATTGAAACACCGAATAGTTTTTACGCAAGTATACCGCACGAGCACCATCAGCAAACTGACAAGAAAACTGTGTATGTTTGCCAAACTCGGAAAATCATGTTCATGCAAGTTCAAACGGTTTTTGCTCAAGTTTGCGCGGCCATCAAGATGCCGCGGACGCCAGTAGCGGAGCGCGCCGCGCGATCTACGAGCGCACCGCGTAACAAACAATTTCGTATCTCCGGAATGGAGAAAAAGTACAAAGTTCTCTTTGCAGATTATAAAAGGCCAACGTTTGCCGCATGAATTTATGTAAGTTCCATTTTTTTATAGCGTGAAGAACGCATGAAAAATTGCAATTGTTTTAAAAAAATTAATGCAAAATTCATTTTTTTAAACAATTTCACCTCAAGCAAATATTTATTCGATAGTGTAAACATTGCTTTATCAGTGTGCAAAATTTTAAGTAATTGTCAAAAGTAGTTTAAGAGAAAACGATTTTTCTTTTTAATCGCGCTTCAAAGTTTGATTGTTAATAACATTAACAAATAACGGAATTTTCACGAATTATTAATACGGTAACGTAAGTGCCATACTCCCTTCGTAATAGAGTTATTATTTTCGAAATCCGCGATTTAGTGGAAATTTCGAGTCCGACTTGACATGGCTTGACTCATAAAAAAGATTCTAGGACCGAACGCTAAATGATTTCGAGTGTGATCTTTTGGTTCGGTACTCTAAAGACTGCCCTTAAACAGCCCTGAAAAAATCAACCTACCCTCTCGATTTTTTTGTAAAATGGATAAGTGCCTTGGACTAGGTCTGTAGTACGAGCTTTACGAAAAAGTTAATAATTTCGAGATTTAACGAGGATCTAGTTATGGCTATAAAAAAAAGAAGTGCAGTCAACTTTAACATTGAAGCCTGGGTCAATTAAATCCATGATGACAAAGGAGGGTTAAAATATGAGCACGCGTGTTTCTTGTGTCAATAATTTGTTATTTTAGGCTATTTTACAAACAGTGTTATAATTACGTTAAGCCATTATTTTTCACGATTGTTATAACGTTTTAAAGTTTACTAATCTAAATCATTTCATGTATTCATATCGCACTTTATATTGAGCCCGTAATATCTTTTGCAAGAGAAACCTTTGCGGTAACTTGAAACTAAAAGGGAAATATTTACAAGCGAGGGAGAAACCTCAAAAAGTACTCCGACGCGTAACCTCAATTCCAGTTGCAAATCTGGTGTTCAGTTAAATTGTTGAGGCGGAAGGAAAATCAATGACACAGATCGGAATATAGGTTACCGCGTGGCATGAATCTGGCACAATTACTCTGGTTTTGTCTTCCAGCGAGAGAATGCCAATGTGCGCGAATGTGTGAGCTACCCTCCCCCCCTTCCGGTCGTTTCATGCCTACAATAAGTCAAGCTCTTCCTTTCCTTCCTGCGGAGTTTGCATTGATACAGGTTCTCTACACGTAAATATAGCGTCTTCTACGTGGTAGCACGAGGCATAATTTACTATCTATTGTACGGGCACAAAGCGCTTGGTAATTGTTCTCTAGCGCTGAATAAATGATCGGTATCCAGCCCTAAAGACTCCAAATAAAGCAGATATACACAAGACAAGGCCAAAGTATTCCAATCAGTTGCGCCACCATTAACTTCTTTAATAAAGATTTAAACAGGTATATGATACATACTTTCTGATAAGTCCCACCCACTTTCCTAGTAGCTCGCAATTATCCCCATTTCTCCGATAACAATCCCCTCCTGGATTTTGCTCTCGCCTATCTGTTCCGTAACCTCGTGGACTAGGTGTGTCTCTGCGGGCGGTTCATTTATCCATTCGTTCGTTAAGCGGATTCGCTCGGTAATGCCGACATTTTCCAACTTTGGAAAATTGCTTGGGGATTTGAATTACCCGTTCATTGAAAGCTTCTGTTCGGTCTACCGTGATCTCGATGCAACCTCCGATTCCAACCCGATTGTTGTGCAATAATGTTGCACGTCTATGGGCCGCTTTACGATATTGACTGTCATGGTATAGTGAGTGTTACCGTGCTATGCAGTAGAAAAGATGCGCGAAAAGAATTTTTCAATAAATATTACACCTAAGTTTGCCCTCGAAATTACCGTGGACCACAGTAAAAGCAAGATATAATTGACAGTTCTACAGGGTGGACCAGGTTAAACGTCATTTTTTTTATATGTGATAGAACAACAACAAAAAGTAGACTTTCATAACAAAATTTTTTTCAAAAATGTTTCCTAACAAAGATACAGGGTGTCAAAGTTTCGAAAAAAAATGGTTTTCTCATCATAACTTCTAAACTACTTGATCGATTTTCATGAAATTTCGCACACAGGCTAATGTAGAACAGCTCTAAGCAATAATTAAATAATTTTTTTAAATTCTCCAGTGGCGTAGATACTAGGGGCGGGTACCCCCTTTTCCCCCTCCCAATCTTCGGCGCCACTGGATATTTTGCAAAGAAAATTTAATTATTGGATTCCCCGTTTAATTTAGAGAAAAAAATCACTCTTGCAAATTTTTTATTTATGGCTTCGTTTTTGAGATATTTATTTTAATTTATAGGGTTGCGAGCAGGCCAAAGCTAGGTTGAACTCCATTAATTGTGATATGTGATAGAGCAAACAAAAATAGATTCTCATGAGAACATTTTTTTCAAAAATGTTTCCTAACAAAGATATAGGGTGAGAATCTATTTTTTTTGTTGCTCTATCACATATCACAATTAATGGAGTTCAACCTAGCTTTGGCCTGCTCGCAACCCTATAAATTAAAATAAATATCTCAAAAACGAAGCCATAAATCAAAAATTTGCAAGGGTTATTTTTTTCTCTAAATTAAACGGGGAATCCAATAATTAAATTTTCTTTGCAAAATATCCAGTGGCGCCGAAGATTGGGAGGGGGAAAGGGGGTTACGGCCCCTAGTATCTACGCCACTGGAGAATTTTTTAAAATTATTTAATTATTGCTTAGAGCTGTTCTACATTAGCCTGTGTGTGAAATTTCATGGAAATCGATCAAGTAGTTTAGAAGTTATGATGAGAAAACCATTTTTTTTCGAAACTTTGACACCCTGTATCTTTGTTAGGAAACATTTTTGAAAGAAATTTTCTTATGAGTACTTTTTTTTGTTGTTCTATCACATATAAAAAAAAATGACGTTTAACCTGGTCCACCTTGTATAATATATCTAATATACAGGGTGTTTCAAAATTCAGTATAAATATTTGAGGGGCGTATTTTTGAGATCAAAATAAGACTTTTTTTTTCCTATAAACATGTGTCCTAAAATACACCCCCTCCGAGCTACAGCCATCTTAATTGTCATAAAAAAATTCATTATTTTCATTATTTTCAATTCTGACTCCAATTATTCATCAAATTTCTTAAAAATTTTCAAGCCACTACTGTTTCGAACGTTCTACTGATTTCTTACCCCTAAAATGGCATAAACGTAGTTTGGGGGGGGGGCGGATTGAGGGGGGGGGTATGCACATTTAATGACCTAAATTTCATGTTTCCGTTTAGAAATTTTAAAAATGAGTACGACCATCTGGTCAGACAGACAAAAATCTAAAATTTTGGGCTCTTGCATTTTTTTGATGCAACTTACCGTTTTCGAGATAATCACCGATGAACGAACGGGGGATCGTTTACGTAGTAAAGTTTACACGATAAAATCGATTATTTGAAACTGTGGTTGCAATAATTATGCATTAAATATTCTAAAAATTTGAAAGACGAGTGCTCTAATCGTTTTGTTGACCTAAAAATGCCATAAATCGATTTTTTAAATGAAAAATTAAGATGGCTGTAGCTCGGAGGGGGTGTATTTTAGGACACATGTTTATAAAAAAAAAAGTCTTATTTTTATCTCAAAAATACGCCCTTCAAATATTTGTACTGAATTTTGAAACACCCTGTATATACAAGGTGTATCATTAATACCGCATTCGGAACAGGTAGTGTGATTTTTTTTTATGAAAAACTAGATAATGAAAGTGCAAATCAAATTTGCCTACTGTAAGCAAGTTCTGCACACGAGCGCAAAATATCTGAGTAATTGGGTTTCAGTATGTACCAATGGAAAGCGTCTCCGATGATCAACCGATCCTCGATCAAAAGCGTCGAAAACAAATCACGTTCTGACACTTGATTGTCAAACTGTCATCCCGCCAGATGATTCGGTTGACGTTTCCAGTAGTACACCGGGCGTCACGGATTCTGTCACTGATGATTTTTTAAGATGTAATTTTTAAACGAACTCTAACCAATGAACAATTAATTCTCATGCTCTTGTTACCTACGGCGGAGTTTGCCGTGGTTAAGAAAAGCATGCAAATTTATTGATCATTGGTTAATATATTTAAAAATGACATTTTGAAAAATCACCAGCGACAGAATCCGTGATGCCGGGAGTACATACTTACCCGCTTTGGGTGACGGTACTTTATCAAGTTGACCGTAACTGAAAGATTCGAGTCAATCTTAGTCTTTTGCCATGAAGGCTAAATTTGATTGGTGCTTCATGGTAAAACAAGATCTGCTTGCAAGCTTGTGCCAATTTGGATTACGGTACTTTATCGAATCGACCGTAGCTAAACGATATGAGTAGATCTTCTTGTTTTGTGTTATCAAGTTTAAATAATTTATTACTAGACTCTATGGAAAAATTGGAAAGCTTGCTGAGAAAGATTGCGTAAATTTCTCGTAATATTTTATATTTTGACCGCATTAAAGTCAAATAACATACTGTACCTATGCTAAAAATTATTATGAATTACGTATTAGCGAAGAATAGGTATAAACGTAATGTAACAAAGACGGGATATATTTTCAAATAGCACATTTTTACCACAGTATCTAGGTAAATTTATTGAAACGTTCAGATATATTTCATGTTGCTTTTTCTGAATTATTCTCCGAAAAGTTGGTAATAAAATTTGAAATATCATGTCACCCCTCGACTGCTATAAGTTCTACCGTCATTTTTAATTAAAAATTCTTTTCGTGTGTACACGAGGATTTTCGGATGCTTGAAACGGGCTGTAAAATAATATTTTCTTCAAAACCAGTAAATTTTAATGTAATACCATTACTATTTATGGTATTATAAGAAAAATTGCTCTACCGTACTGTAAAAATAGACGACAATCTCTTTAGGAGCACCTTTTTTATCATGCAGCTCAGTAAACTTTATCGTGTCAGAGTCTTCCCGCGTGGTCGCGGTTCGAAGAGGCAATCTCTCGCCCCTCCACTTCGTCATATCACGGGTGAAATGAAGTACAAAAGAGAAAAAAAAGTGAGTAAATTAACCGCAAAGAACCAACTTTTAAATGATGTTGCTCTCGACGAAGGACTCGATTGCGTAGGTTTCCTTATTCACCAATAGAATAATGAATCGGATTCTCCATTGATGTGATGAGCGGTAACTGACACTTCTTTGAAGTTATAATTCCCCTCGCACATCGCCATACCAGGCGAGGAAAATATTTAGATTTTATGTCGATCGCATACGTCGAGCTACATCGAACGCTAGGATAGAGGTTCTGTACCTCACGTCAACGGCAAAGAGTAAAATTGGCAAAAGGAGTGAAAGGGGTAAAGGAAAGTGGTGAACGAGGGGTCGTGGAGGGGAGGACGAGCTAATTGGATGTCGGAGGCGCAATCTTGTGGTCTCCATTTGTCATTTGGGAATGCGAGCATTTCTCTCCCTCCTCTCTTCCTCTGCCACTCCTCGTGCCCCCTCGTTCCATCACTGTTCCACTATCCTCCACGCGTACACAGGCCACGACACACACGGAGCGCCTCCCTTTGAATTCGAACGCTAGTTACATCGTTACACTCGAACGTCGGTGGGGAATGGAAATTTCAGGAGTTCAAGTATTTCGGCTAATGCCGAAAACAGTCCTGTGCCTCGAGCGACGGAGATGTGTCCTGCGCACAATTGTGTGACAATGATAGAAATGCATAGTTATACCACTGAGTACCTAATTGATTTAATTCACTATGATGCATTTGTGAACCTGTTATGTGAAAAGTTACATTCGTCTAGAAAAAGAAATATTGTTTCTCTCTTTTAACCCTTCGTTGCTCACGTGGGGCGTAGGCTACACCCCAGCCTTCTTTTTTTTGCATGCCACGCCTAGAGTTTTTTTTTCGAGATTGGTACTTTCAGTCAGGGCCGCGTCTAATGAGTGGCCATTTCGTGCCACGCACGAAGGCGCGCATGAAGGTGTACTAGTCATGGGGCGCCAAAAGGCCTCATACCTTCTCTAGAAAAGGGCGCCAAGCACGAAGGCGCCTCATCATCTAGAAGCGGCCCTGCTTTCAGTACCTACCTTTCGGGAACATTTCATTAAAGAATTTGGCACCAAAAGCGCAAGACAAAACAGATTTGTTTATCCAACAGAACGCTGCAAAGAGTTAAAAAGTGATTTTTAACAATCTGTAATTAATTTAAAATTTAATATTTTTCTATAAAACTTGTTCCAATTTGTTAAGTTGTCCTTCGTTAATAAAACGAGAGTATGATAACTATCCTAAGTCTATTATTTATACTATTTTTTTTATAAAAATCGGTAGGGAGATCTGTGCGTCTGAAACCCGAGACCTCATGTACCGAGATTTCGAGTTTTGTTTTCAATTAGAAAATTACGAAATTAATTTTTTTTTAATGTTGAGATCATTAGGCAATATCTCAAACTTTAAAATAAGAAAAAGTATTAAAAAATTTCAATTTTTCACTAAGAAAAAACGTGAATTTTTAAGTGGGGTGTAGGGTACACCCCAGCAGGTGAGCTTTTATATTTCAAAAACCTACGTGAGTAATGAAGGGTTAAAGTGAATAAAAGTATTTTTTAGAATGTTTAGCATAAGGAAGAATAGTTAGAAAAAACATTTTTACTATTTAAATCAAGTTTATACGAGGGACGTTAAACGGCATTGGAAATGTAGGCTTCCGATCTGATAAGAGATGCCCCCACATAAGAGTCCGGCTGGAAAATCCATCTTATAAGAAAAGCAGTCGACAGACATTACACTTCGTATTCTAGTTCTCTCGCATGTAAGAAAGTTTCCCTCTGTTACGGGGTTCCCTTTGGGCGACTGTAAGAGATGTGCGATAGGCGTTGAGGAATTAATACACATTACGAAACCGCAAACCGCCATCCACAATTGAAATGGGGAGGGCGGCGCTCAACTATTTGTTTGAAACCGCTAACAAACATTTCTCAGGAATTGAAGCACCGTCTAATGATAATGAGACCTATCCCAGCTGTACCGGGAACGGTGTTCCAACATCGGCCGACTAACCAACTTTCCACGAGACTTCGTAACAATTATGGTGAATGTCCTACGAACGTTGATGTTTTCATGATAGAACGCATCCGCTTTTAAAATTTAACCAGTCTTTTATGCTGATTTCAAATGGTATATACGATACCGTTTAACCGAACTTCAGACGTGAGCCGATGTTGAGCAGATGGCCGTTAATCGATGAGAAATAGGTAAATTCTGTTTGGACTTGTTAAAAATTGTTTGAATTTTAAGAATCGAAAGAACTTGACTTTTCAGTAATACTTGAATACTTATATTATGTCATGATATTCATTTTCTTGATTAAAATTCAAAACAAAAGGACATTATACACGTGAAAATTAATTATTTTGTATGAGATTTTAGATACAAATGTAGTTGATAATTTTCAAACGAAACTTTTAACCGTGTAGTTTAGACTTGGACATTTGGTAAGTACCAACGTTTAGAAAATTAAAAGATAGGTACTGGAATTTGGCTGTATTCTGCTATGAACTTATGTATATAAAGAAACATTACTTCTGTACACGTCGAGATCGATCGAGCACTTTGATTAACGACTACGTACTCACCTACCGAGAATCGTGTATGTGTAGGAACGGACTAAAGAAAGAGCACCCCCTGCTGACTTACCTGAAAACAAAGAAGCAGAGTTATTAATGGTATTGCTCTGTAAGAAATATCTCTCTATTTCTCAGATACCTAATAATAGAGGGGGAATTCAATATCAAAGGTAAGCACTACGAAGATAATAACGAAGATTGGTGAATATAATAGCCGTACTAGCAAAATGACGGGCTCTTCTACGGGGCACTTATTATATTTTTCTTTCTATACATAGGTATAGATAAATTATACGTACTGTCCATTATGCGCGAATCTAGATTGAATATAAAAGTAGAAAATACCAACGAAATTGTGGTACGCGTGTGTAATAGAGACACACCGGACGATATCAGTAGTCGATGGATCACGGAGGTTCGGCGCAGGTAGTAGGATCGATGATCGATACATCAGCGAGCCTTGTCAGCTTTTAATCATTCCCCTGCTCCTTTTTATAACCAATGATAGGTGTAGGATGCTTCCGCGCCTCACTCTATACTAACGAATCGTCAAAGCTATACAGGGTGTCACGGCTAAGAAGTTCGGAATTGGAGAAGCTTCGTTTTACGTTTAACCACCAATAGCACTGTTATCAGTATCGTCCTCCGATTGACTGTCATGCCATTTGTCGGTGGACGTAGAATGATGGTTTTCCTACTCCGAACTCCTTAGTCATGACAGACTGTGTAGACATGTGCGAGTATCGTACACCGGCATTCGAAATATGAACGGCAGTCTCTCCACTCGATTGAACTCGACATATAATTCAAGGGAAAGGGGTTAATCGTAAAAAGGAGCAATAGTATTGACAGCGATAATATTTCTTTTAGTAATAACATTTCATCTATAGTGATCCGCCGAACTGACCAAAGTTCGGCTGTTAATTAGGTATATTTTAAGGTAATTATTAAAATAAATTTATTTCTTAATTCTTTCATGTCTGTTGTTACTGTTTCTCCTTGTTTTAGTTGATCCCCTCCTCACCTACCTACAGTCTCGTAACATATAAAGTTCGCGAGTATCGATTGCCGCTTCACGTATAGCTATAGGTACACATTTATCCAAGTACCTAAAGGATAATGCAACTTACACGGGTACTTTAACACGCTTAGAAAAATCTCGCAGGTGTATCTGGTTTTTAACCAGAATCGCGCCGTCTCCAGCGAGCGAGACTCGCGTTCCAAAGATGCTCCGAGATATTCCAAGAAGCATTTCATCTCATTACGGCATATGGTATAGACGGAAATAGGCGGAGATATTTGGGCAACCTGGTACGCCGGGGTGAAACACCCCGGTAGCGAGGAGGGTGGTTAAAGGATAGATGGAACAGCAGATAGAAAGGCATCGGTGAGTGATAGTGGAGGTTCGTAACGCGGACAGCACGATCAGTCTTCCATTATACTCGGCCCGACTAGCCTTTATTATCCTCGATCCGCTCGAAAACGCGGGCTGAGGCCTCCTTCCCACCTTCTAACCCCGTATGCCCTCGCCACGCTCAATTTTTAGGCAGGGCCGGGTTCACAGCGCCGATGAGAAGACCTTTATAGATTTCTCATTGTATTCCGATACCTGAGAACTCGTTACACCTATAAGCGATGCAGAGGCAACGGCGAAGAAACGTTTCTTTTATTTTCTGGAATCAACGCGATATAACGAACGGATTCACACGCTCTCTGTTGTTTCGTGAGATAAAGAGAGTGACGTAACTCTTACGTTGATGCCAGAGTTCCTGTAGGGTCGACCACTGCGCACTGATTAGGGATAACTTTCGCGCCCGAATGAGTAGGTACCGCAGAGTGTATCGCAGCTATGTATGTGTATATGCGTCGCACGGCATACGCAGTTGCGAATAAACGAGTACGATTGACGGGGATAGAAATATCGAGAGCGAAAAACGGCGAACATGGGGTGGCGCGCGCGCGCAGTATTTCTATTCGTGATGCGAATGCCGAGCGGGGGAGGACGAAGGGAGGCACAGGTGCGCCAGAGACATCTGTCATTTCTCTCCACGAGAAAATATCCACTTTCGAACGAAGCTTCATCGAAGCTCGGGCTTTCCACGCGGCTTCGCCCCTCCCTGCTTCGCGATATTTTGAAGATTGGTCGTTGAAGAAGTTCATGCTGCGATTTCAATCCGTTGCGTTGTAAACAGGAAAATTCTCCCGTCGGGATACGTGTGTCGTATAAAAGTATACAACGATCGAGGCTTGTCGCGAAACTCGATGGATATACACGCGAAATCTTGAACGATCAACCCCATTGACAGAGGATGAGCAACGAGATGTTGGGTACGTTTCGAAGAGCATTTACGTGTTTTCCGAGGGTTTTTATTCAGAGCTTAAGAACTCACGAAACGTAAAACGTTGGTGTTTCTGGATTTCGCATTTATTACCTAAACTTTTAGGATAACCAGTCGAAAATCTTTGATGCACCATAACGTTCTCATGCTGTGCTCCACTTTTCCGATGGCGTTAATGGTCGTCATCGACGCCTCGCTCTGAAATTGTCACGGAAGAAAGAACAGGAGTCGGGGGCGGGCGGTCCGGGGGCAAGGCCGGAAGGAGAACTTGTCGCGACAGTAGCTGAGTGCGTGCGTTCCCAACTTAAGTGAGATAAAACTATCGCGACGGTACGAGGGCCGGAGGTGCGGGAAATTTCGAAGCGCGAGCGAATGTCGGAGGGACGGCGCGGGCAGGGTCGCCGCGGGGTGATCCAAATAAGTTCGGCGTTGGACTTTGGACGCTGTGGGCTGTTGGAAGGCGATAGCGGGAAGGCCTCTCTCTGCAAAGCGAGATAAATCGGAAACCCGGAGCGACCAGATAAAAGTCACTAACAAGTAACAAAGGTTTCGGAAGAAGAAGAAAAAGAGGAAGACTAGTGGGATGGAGGGCGAAGGGGCGGGGAGAAGAGGGACGACAGAAGACTACATATCGGTTCTCCTCGTTCTTTCGGCGTGTGTGTATTTCGAGCTTCGTTCTCTCTCTCTCTCTCTCTCTCTCTCTCTCTCTCTCTCTCTCTCTCTCTCCCTCTCTTCCTCTTTTCCCTCTCGCTCCTCTGTTCCCATTCATCCTTTGTGTCTTTCTCTCTCTCTCTCTTCCGAAATACGGTTCGCTAGAGCCACTCACTCCACCACCACCCCTATAACCCATCCCCACCCACCGACTCTGTCCTGGACTTCAATTGTTTCGTGCCGACGTCCACTCATCCAAGGTTACTCGATCGGCCACTGTCCAGAGCTATTGCTCTTCGGTCGACGCTACTAGTTTCTCCTTTTTCGGCGACGAGCGTCGGAAATGAAGACCGAGCCGGGTACCGGGCGACTCGTAAACGAAATTTTATTAACTTTGTCGTTCCTCCTTCTCAGTTTCCCATATATCTGCATCCATTTCCTGCGAGCGCGCTCCGCGTAACGTGAACCCGCGCGGATGATCCGCGGGAATTTGTAGATTTGCATCGACGTGTCGAGAAAGCGTTATCGAATATACAACGTTTCATGATAAACAATAATTTCTTCGCGAGAGTCTATGAAATTAGATTATTGGAACGAAAGAAACGAGTTTACGTAAAGAGATTAGGTAAAATCGGCGAATAAAACGCGTTCCGAATTTCTCTCCTCGCTCCGCCAGACTCTTTATATCCTCCGTAATAATCGGCAGCTCATTCCAATTCCGCAAACTTCCCTTTGTCTCGAGAAAAGACACCGCTTCATCTGCAATTCATTTTCCAAACGAATTTACAGCGACGCGTAAGGGGAGGTAGAGTGTGGGCGGGCGGGAGAGGCGCGGGGGAAGGGAGCAAACTTTCGGCGAGCCATTTGTTATGCGTGAGTAGCACGGGCGACCGAACTAAAATTGCCGAGGTGGAGGAATTGCGCGGAGGCGTGAGAGGGCCGAGGGAAAAGTAAACTTCGGGGGAAACTCGCTCGTCTTCGCTCGAGAGAAAAAGCAGAAAGTTTTATTTCGCTCACGGAGAATTTCGTTCCAACGATTAGGTACCTATACCGCGACTAAAACCGCCGCGCGTCTTGCGGATATCGGCGCGAGGACGAAACTACCGCGGAAGGATAATTCGGATGCTCTCTACACGAAGACTGCAACCGAGGCGGTGGATCGCGAGTTTCCTCGATATACGAACTAATTGAATCGTTTCGTCCGTCAATTTGATCGACGATAAATGAAATATGCGCGCGCGCGCGCACACCCCGTTCAGCACCCCTTTACTCCCTCTTTATAGTCGCTCGTTCAATTATCGCCTTCGGTGCGCGGATGTACCCACGTTCTGAAAAATTTCGATTCATCCCGTTCGTAAATCCGGAAAGCATCCGCGTGCTTGCCTCGGACGAGGCAGACGCCGCGTGGTCGTGTCAATTTGCATCAGTTTGCCGGCATTTAGGTCGATGATCGATCACGCGCAAAATGGGCGGGATCGCAAATTTCTCTTCGTTGTGCGTCGTTTCGTTTGGCCGGTTGGCATCAGGCTAGCATAGAATCATTCTACTTAAAGAAAAAGAAAAAAGCATCGTTTCGTTGACGTACATTGATAAAGATTAAATAACAAAAGAACAATTTGAACTAAATATTTTACTTTACGGAACGTCGAGTAAAGGAAACGCTAAGGTAAAGGGAACGAACTTCTTTGTACCTCTTTAAACTGAAGTATATGGGGCATTCTCTGTCAAGACAGCCACCTTTTTCATGAGGTCTCAAAAAAATCTGATTTTTATTTACAGTCATACTTGATGAAAAAACATTACTTCAATTTTTTTAGATTTTTTTCACGCGCCGTTAATGGTGTACATCGATTTGAAAAATAAATTTTAACTTTAAAGTTTCAAGTGTACTATTAATCTCATAAACAACTTTGTATACATGAACATTTTTTTTTCTCAATTTAAAAAAAAAAAAATATAAAAATATTTGTGACATTAAAAGGCATTTTCTTACAAGAAAGTGAAAAAAACACCAGAAAATATTTATTTCGCCAATGCGACAGTCTCGATTTTTCTTAAAAAAATTCAGTACATTTGAAATCAATAAAAACTGTATAGAAAATAATTTGGTAGTGGGAGGGCCATTTCTTCATGAAGAAAAAAAATACTTTTTCAGTTTTTTGTCTAACAAAATTTTTTTTTATCAGAAAATGTTCTTTATCCTTCTATGCACCTATGCATAGAAACATAAAGAACATTTTCGGATCTTTGAAAACATTTTTAAGAGAAAAAACTTAAAAAGAATTTGTTTAAAAATCAGAAAATTTTCTTTATCCTTCTATGCACAGATGCATAGAAAGATACACAACATTGTCTGATTAAAAAACATTTTAAGAGAAAAAACTTAAAAAGAATTTTTTTCTTCCTGAAGAAATGGCCCTTCCACCACCAAATTTTTTCTGCACAATTTTTATTGATTTCAAATGTACTGAATTTTTTGAAGAAAAATTGAGACTGTCGCATTGGCGAAATAAATATTGTCTGGTGTTTTTTTCACTTTTTTTGTAAGAAAATGCCTTTTAATGTCACTTGAAAATTTTTGTATATTTTTTTTGAAAAGTTGAGAGAAAAACAAAAATTTTCATGTATACAAAGTTGTTTATGAGATTAATAGTATACTTGAAACTTTAAAGTTAAAATTTATTTTTCAAATTGATGTATACCATTAACGGCGCCTGAAAAAAATCTAAAAAATTTAGGTAATGCTTTTTCATCAAGTATGACTATGTAAATAAAAATCAGATTTTGTTGAGGCCCTCATGAAAAAGGTGGCTGTCTTGACAGAGAATGCCCCATATATGCTTATACAGGATGCGTTATCTGAGATCCAGAATTAGTGTGAAATAAGCTACTAATAACGAATTACCACATTATCTCTTCCCTTTGCATATATCTCTCTCTATGGGGCAATGACCTTTGGCCTACCTCGATCGAGTACCGACAGCTGACGGTTGGTTGGTCGACTGGTCACTTTAAGCCATACATTAATCTTAGATCTTAAGCGACTCACCCTCTATAGAACGAAGAGAACGCAAATCCGTCGTGACCCAGATAGCGAAAAAGAAATGTTCAAACGAATGCATGGCAGTGCCTAAACTCACTTCGCGTCTCCTTTCGCATTCATCGAATTATTCAAATTTCATTTTCATTTTCCCTTTCGCCTTTAGCGCCCGGCCGAGCACGGCGGCTGTTCCGACTAGGAGGAAAGTGAGAGGGTGAAAAGGATAAGAAGAATTATACTCCGTTAAGTAAATGTCGCTTCTTCGTTACAGCCTGGTGTTATCTTTTCACCTTTAAAAAGGGGGCGGTCCGGATGAGCCTCGCCGTTTTTCGCGCGAGAATTTTACTCTTCACTTCTCGGCGTATCCCTCTTTTCAACTTTCCCGGTATATCCGACGTGATATCTATTTTTCCATATCGTCCGGCGAAAGAGAATTATTTTCTTTTCGAGAAAAAATCTTTCAGTCGGATTTGGTTATTTTACATGGCGTTCCACTCTCAGGATAGTAATCCCTTTTATTTCTGTTATTTGTCATTCCACGAACAGATGTTTCGAATGAAAGTTGTTTAGTATCGAGTAAGATATAACGCATGCAACAATTTCTTACCAACATGCATTATTTACAAATCGTGAAAGTTATCTTAACTGTTTTACATGGAATTTGATATTTTCATTCAGATAAAAATTGTAGAGCTTATCGAGACTAATGAAAGACATAAGATGAAATACCCATCCGTTGAACTGTTTTTGACATATTTCCGCTCAACATATGGACACTACATCTTATAAATTTTTTATTTGTTTCGATAAATCCTATCTTTTAAAAACTTTGCCTCCATTTTCCAACTTTGTATCTCTTCAAACAAGCGACATCCCCATGTTGCTACGCGAATTTCAATCACCCTGTATAATGCACGTTCACTCGACCAATTCGGAGGTACCGTGCATCAGGTATGCGCGCTAGCGATTCATCGATACTCAGCGAAGTGCGACGACAAGCGAGCACGCCGGGAGGTCGCGGAAAGTTGACGGATCAGCAAAGCGCGTGCGGGGATAATATCAACTTATCTCTGGTCCGTACATATATAGACGGCTGGCGCTCGTCGCGTCGACTGCGCGCGGGCTATAGATACTCGTATCTTCCTGTCGTCTCGCCCGCGCGTATTGGTACCGCCGCGCGGCCTTGATTGAAAAGTGGATGACGCGGAATAAGGAGTTTCAAGCGGCGGGGTCCAAGGGAAACGTCTCTTACCCCGCGGCTCTTCAATTTCTCAGAAATGCGAAATTTATTTCGTTCCCCTGGGGTGAGCGAGAGAGAGAGAGAGAGAGAGAGAGAGAGAGAGAGAGAGAGAGGGAGA